>VWYP01024102.1:0-52089 GCA_013400435.1 Pycnonotus jocosus
TGTACTTTTTTTTTTTTTCTCAGTGTTCTCTATCCCTCATTAATTCCTGTTATTCTATCAGTGTATTTCTTGCTTCAATTAAGTTTGTTGGCTTGCTTTTTACGTGTGAACATATTTTGGTTGTACAAAAACTGCTCCTGATAGCCACATTTACACGTAAAATGACTCAATTATCACAGTCAAAATTAATTGAATGTTAACAGCTCAAATATTCTTAAACTAAGCTGCATTCTTCATTTTATGGACTTTCTCCCTGTGAGATACTCCCCAAAATTCACACAGTAAAACATAAATAAAGAGCTGAATTAGATGTCACGGGATTCTGGGATAAGTGTTTCCATGGTATCCTTATTCTTGTTTCATTTGACTCTTGAAACATCCTCAGATTTTTAATATTTTCATCTCTGTCACACAGAGACCATCTTAAAACCCTCAATATTTAAATCAGCTCATGCCACTTCTGGTTTTGTTTCCCCTGCTTTTATCTGGTTCAGTACGAAGCCTTTGTTTCCACCAGCAGCTTTTGGCAGCCCTTTTGGATTAGGCACGTTGCACTTTTCATATGTTGATAGAAACTGCCTTAAAGTACATCTCTGAGGCCAGAATTCGCTTTCAGAGTCCACCAGCCTGTGTTTAAAGAATGAGAGTGAGACCAAAGGAAAGTGAAGCAGTCAGTTTGATGTGTGAACTTTGTTTCAACCAGATAATCGTCAAATAAATAAGTTTTGTTTCAACTGCAATAGTGGGTGAGTGTCAGATGGGATTATTTGGTTTTAACAGGACATCATACATGTTGGGTGTTTTAATACATTTCATTTCCTCAAGTGGGTGGCTTGATAATATTTTTCCTCAGGGACAAAAAGAAACCTGATCATCCTGGTAAATCCGAGCTGACATACTAAGTTATCCACTTACTCTGAGAAAAATAGGAAGTGCACCAGAACCAAAATGAAGTTAAAGGCAAAAATATTAAATGTCCTCAGATTTAAAGGCTGTATATTTGAACTAAAAGAGAAAAAAACCCAGGTTTTGGGGGTAAAATGTTTTTCTCTGTTGCTCAGCTGTGGCCCAGGAGGAATGTCACTGGTTTTAGTGCAATCAGTCCATGTTTATATCCTTGTAAATATGAATAGCACCGAGGCTTTTGTCAAACTCTAATGACAGGTGTGGATCTCCATCTCCCTCAGTGTTTTCCTGATCAGGCTCTCATACTGAACAAGCACATCACGGCTCATGCAAGTCTCCACTACAGCACCCACCCACCACATAAAAGTCAACACCTTTTCTTTCTTCACTCTTTCTCTTTGGGATGGTAAATTCATCACACTGTCGCTCAGAACTCTTCTGAAATTCCCCATTTCAACATATCTCTGCTCATCCTTTAGAAAATCTGAATTGAAAAGTCGAGAAATGTTCTTTATTTTGAAAAGTAGTTTTCCCTTAAGAAAAAGCTCTGGGATGTCATATTTATTTGAAAAGAATTACTGTTTCTACAAAAATACTTAGATTTTCATATCAACTGCCTGTTTTGAAGTCTAGTAATGCTTTAAAATAACAATAATTTGAGATAAAACAGTTCTATGCATATTATCCTGGAAAAAAAAGAAAAAAAAAAGCAAAACATGCTCAATTTTCCAGTGAACCAAAGTGCCCATTTCTTTCTCCAGCTGTCAGATCAGTTCACTCCAGCTCACAGACGAGCTGATTCTTAATTGTGGGGTGGCAAAGAGGCTGCTGGATGAAAGCTGAAGGTGGAATATATCCTAGTTATCCTAGAGGTGCTCTCTTGCTGTTGTAAAACTAAATCCTGATGGAAAAAACAGCAAATTAGAGCTGTCACCATGGTAGGTGTTGAGCAAAGCGGGATCAGGGGGGAGCTGGCCCTGAGCACACAAAGTGCAGGCACACCCAGCTGGCTGGGACACTTGGGGACGTGTCTGGAGGTGGCACTGCAGGAGCAGTGACCTGCAAGGTGTGCTGTGACCCAGCCCCTGGCACTGTGGGCTTGTGCCAGCACTCTGAAACACTCACACCAGTTTGCCTGTCCAAACTGGAAGAAATGTGGCTATCCTGCCATGGATACCCTGGGACAAACTGCAAACCTTCAACAGTCTGTGAGAGGGGTTTACTAAACAGTCTGAACCCGCAATCTCATTGAGCAGAGCTCATTTGTTAATTGTTGATTTTACTGCAGATTTACTCTCTCTCTCTCTCTCTCTGAGGTAACATAAAAATCAAATTAGTGAAGGAATTCAGGTGACTCAAACTGCCAATAGATAGATAGGTGTAGAATTTTTACATCTAAATGTTTGAAAAATTATAGTCATAGCACATTGCTGTTATTGCATCCTGCAACAAGTAGAACAATTTAAGGTATTATTAGCTTTGTTCCACTGTGGAAGCAGTTTCACATTGATATTTTTATTAAATTTACCATCAGGACCAAAAAATGACTTTACTAATAACTTTTTTTCTACCTGTTCCTCTACCTTTTTTCCCTGTGCAATTAAGTAGCTACTGTCTCATCTACTCAGAGGAAGCACAAAGGTGTTGCTTAGAATTGCAACACCTAGAAATTAGAAGACATTGAAGAAAAGCTTTCAAAGAAACAAAGGAACAGTAGAACACTTCTGTCAGGTAGGCACAAGGAAGCATATCTGACAAGTGTGGAGAGTGTACAGCACGTGCTTCATCAGTGTCACTCTTCAGTACATGCCTGTGGCTGCAGAAAGCATCTGAAAGAAGCATTTTGCCATGAAAAGACAGCAATAAACGAGCAAAAGCAGATGTAGACATCACTTTGTTATTATTGTAGTATCCTCTTTTTTTTATTTTTGTAATTTAAAGTGCTGCCGTTGGTTTCATATGTCAAGTATTGATTGCACAAGAATACTGCTCTGCTTTTGTCACTTAATAGTCATCCAAACACAGACACGGCAGGTTCATTTCAGCATTACATTTATGGACTGAGTAAAATATACAATCCCTACAAGTACTGAAAAGCCCAGGGCATTTCCTCCCTCACCTCTCCAATGGATAGTGTATTAGGGATTTCTGAGAAAGGAACAAACAAGCCAGGCAGGAATATAATTGGGCCAAGGAAATACTCTGAGGGTGCAGAAGAGCCATCACTCAGCAGATGCGTGCAACTGCCCCGATGATTGATTCTGTGTCTAAAATTGGGAACAGGAGACACCAGAAAAGAAAACCTCTGGGTACTGTCACACCATAAAGAAAAGAGATATGTTTTGGATTGATTGTGGCTGGTTATCAAAGGGAAGAGGGAGCTGTGGCTTGGAAAGTGACAGAGCAGGGAGAACTATGGGAAGCCTGTGTAGGTATAATAGGTTTAGTTAGAAAAAAGACAGAAAAATTCTTTTAATGGTTTCTATATATTCCCCTTCTCATGACTGACAGCATATTCTAAGTTCTTGTGCCATATTTAACATACACAGAAATAGTCAATATTCACCTACAAAAAAAAAATCAGATCTCAGTTATATATCTATGATTATATTTCTTCATTCAGAACATCATCTAAGTCTCTGTAAAATCAGGTTTTCCTAATTATAAACCTAAGGTGTGAAATTAAACATGGAGAAAAAGGACTGAAATTGCACATTTATATTTATAGACAACTCTATTGTTAAAAGGCAGGTGGCTTTGGCTCTTTATTAGGTTACTTAAGACATTGTCGATTTATCTGAAGGTTCACTGATCTCTTCAGGGGAAAAAAAGCTCTGAAAAATAAATAACAGAAAGTTGAAGCACATCTCACTATTTATTTTTCATCTCTATAAGTTCATTTGATTTTCTCACTCTCTTGAAACCATGCAGTATTCTTTTCTTCTCTGATCAAACAGCTTCCAAACATAATGAATAATACCTCTCAGCTGCAAGCAACACTCCAACAGCAGATCAATATGGACCCACAATAGAAGATAAAAGATTTACTTTAGAAGTTTCTAAAGGATTAGTCATAAAATACATATATTAAACTCCGTGAAAAATACTGTGGTGCTGTCAATATATCTGGCATTATTTTCCCAGCTGGTTTTTTTGCCTTTGGACTGGTAGTAAAGACTTTCATTTATCAATTTGCATTCAGTATGGCAGTTCTGATCGCTTGGGTCCCAGTCATAACAAGGCAATTGACACAAACCCTCTGCTAAGGGCCAATACTGTCTTCCCACTCAGAATCCCCATGAAGAATGCCTGAAGTGCAGCCAGTCTCCAGGAGTCATTTTTTTATTTCTGAGAAATCTGTGTGGTTTAACGTAATGCTAGAAATAAACCTCTCCTAACTTCTCATTTATACTAATGGAGTTGTTCACATTAATGTCCTTTTTTTTTTTTTTTTGTATATTACCTTTTAAGAGCCTCAAGTTAAATGGTGAGACAGAAATACCTCCTCCATATGAAAGATTTTTTTTCCTCTCTGTTGGACAGTAAATCATGGGAGAAAAAAAGTCATGCAATATATATATTTGTACCTTTGTTGCTTTTCATATACAGTGCTGACAGACATAACTTAGTTGAAGTGTCTCATAGACCTCAGCTGCTTTAAAAATGCACGTTCACTCTTGAAATAAATCAAAGGAAATTAAACTACAAAACTGATATTGAAAGGTCTGCCAGCATGTTATAGATGACTGTGTGTATTAGAACTATTTAAAATACACTGACAGTTCCAGTGATAGCACTCCTGGATGGGAAGACACCCAGAGGCCACATTAAGAGAATTAATATGTTTCCATCAAGTTCTGCTTCTGTTCACCTTTTGAAAATGCATGTTTAACAGCTTTATTTAGGCAGTATATGGCAGGTATTAATTGCTCTTGAATAAATAAAAACCCTATCTCATTAATAGCTCCTTAGGTTACTTACATGAAGTGAGTATTGTGCAAATAAGAAAGATTTGAGGAGCTCAGGCTCTTAAATATAAGTTAAAATCTTGAAAAACATATTAGCCAATCCATCCTGGTTTTGATCACAGGGCAGATTATAGCATCTTACCTACCCAAATGAAAATCTCCTTCAGATACCTAGTCAGGATGAACAATTCACGTCTCACAGTAACCTGTACAACCACACACACACAAAAAAAAAAATCATAAAAAATGAGTGGCGGGAAAGATATGGGAATTAATTAAAATACACTTCTATTAGGCAACAAAGACAATAATATTTGAGTCCAAAACAATAGGAAAAAAATTACATTCTCATTAGTAAAACCTCAAAAATTGCTAAAAAACATAAACAATTTTACTCTTCTGTGCTATTACTCTCATGCTGTGTGGTTAGCATGACAGGAGATGGAAAGAAGAAGAAGAAGGGTGCTAATATATTTCATGTATTCCACAATGACAAGCCCCTGAATTCTGGTTTTGGAGACCTCAATGAAGAGTGGAGTCTCCCTGACCCCTTCACTCCAGGTGAGAATACCTCCCCTTGGACTCTGATGCAGAATGGCAACCAACTATAGACATGGGAAATAGTGAGAATAAGTCCTAAAATATCATTTTTTAAAAATTGGCTTCTGTAAAAGAGCATGGAAGTGGAGTATCTTTTTTTTTTTTTTTCCACAGAACCCCTATTATTGCTAAAAATTGGTCTAAGACATCAGGGGTAGTAGTACAGTCTTTACTAAGCAGCAGTATTAAGTTAGGAGTGTGGTCAAGGTAGTAGCAGGCAAATCTCTGTGGGGCTAAGAATTATGTTGCTGAGATACATGCATTGGGCACAATTTTTTATTGGCACAAAGGGAATCCAATTTCCAGGTTCATTACCCAAAACAACACAGAAATTTGAAACAAGAAAACATTTTAGTGCTTGAACTATAGATCAAACTATAATTCATAGTCCACATTCCCTCATGGATTGTGAGGATAAGAAGGGGAAGGAAAAAAAGCAATTTTTCTGCCCACTTGATCGATGTTCTATTTGACCTCTGAAATGCCCTCTCGCCATAACCTTTTAAATACCATCTGCTCTTTTTGTGAAGAGTGTGATGGGAAGGAGTCACTTCCAGACAGCAATTGATTATAAAAGCATTAATCAAGCACATGGATTATCTGTAGCACAACATTGTGTGCTGTAGTCAAGCAATTTCACCTTAAATGTGATTGGAAAGGTTAATCCTGTTTCTCAAGACTAATTTAGACTTTGTATCAAACAATTCAGGACGTGGTGAAAACAGCTGCAGCAAACAGGAACTGAGGAATTGTCTGCTTCCATTAGAAAGTCTTGTAAACTTTGGCTCTGAGAACAGATAAACAGTGGGTCTATAGGCATGTCCCTCAATTTTTCCAAATTGAGAGAACGGTGACAGCTTTCACTCTCAAGTCACTGGAATCATTCTCCCTATTTCTGCAAGTCAAGAGAAATTTCTTTTGTACTGTTTTGGTATTCTTGGATAATTCTATCCATTGAGTTAATTTCTACCACTGAAGGATTGCAAACTCCTTTTCTGTCGTGCATTTCCCCTCAATTCAACCCAAACTTCTCCCTGGGCCTGGGTGGGCATGTTGCACTTGAGGAAGGCAGTGTCCAGAGGTGGTGGCATGCAACATCTGGAATCCAAACCCAGATCCCAGGGCAGCCCTGCTTTGATTGCTCAATCTCATTAACACTCCCCTCCACGTCTTAGGGTAATGTGAGAGGAGCCAGTTCATGTAGGCATGGCACTTGCTGATAGAGAACGCTGCAATAAATACGTGTCAAGTGTATTGTAAAGGTTGAGGTAATTTATTTTTATCTGGGGCTCCAAACAGGCTGATTATGCTATGAAAAATTAGGATATTCTGTTCCTTTCTCCATATCTGTTGTCACCATCTTCAGATAGTGCAATTTGCAATTAATAAAGCGATCTGTCTTTGCTATTACAGTGGAAGTAATCACTAGGGAGCTTGGCAGTGGCCACTTCAGACAGCTTGGGGAGCTGGGGGTGAATGTCTGTGACAAAAGGCATCAGCCACACAGCACAGATTCAGGAGAGCTGGATACAGGAAAAACACGGAAGCTCAAACTTCCATTAAATTCTGGATTCTTATTCTGCCTGGTTTATTCTCCTTCTGGAGTGCTTTGCCATTTTCTCATATCCAGGTATAGAAAACCATCTCAGCTCTCCCCAAGTCACTGGGTTTTCAGCCAGCAGTGGCTTTCAGCCTCCTCTGACCAACAAACAATATTGAAAAATAAAGTTACTGAGAGGAGCACCTTGTTTTATTCTTCACATCTGCCTCCTGTTTAATTGTTTAATTTCCTGTTTCTGCAGACAACATCAGGGCACCATGCAGCCTGTAAATTATGAGCATGTATCACAGATGAAAGTCCTCACCTCAGAGACATAAATACCACAGATCAGAAGCAATAAAATCCAAAGAATAAATGCCAACACAGCACCGAGAGTGTCAATAACCTTTCTAAACGGAAGTCTTGTATCCCCATTACATTATCCTGTATATAAACAAAAGCAATATAAAACTTCTTGTTGAGCAAGACTAAATGTTATAATGCTGCTTCCAAAGAGAAATGTGGAGCTTGGTGCCATTTACTGTTTCTGTTGATTGATTTTTTTCTAAATTGAAAGCACTCTGCTACAATAAAAATGGGGAGCTTTGTGCTCATACACATAAAGCAGATCAGTTACTAGCACTTCAGGTTTCTCAGATGTGACAAGAAATCATGGTCCCAAAACACCTGTTGCTGGAATTTCTCTGTTTCTGGTCTCTTTTTCAATTTAAAAATAATCTATGTGCATGTTCAACCAGAACAAATAAAGCACAGTTTGAAGATCCCATCAGTGCCACTGCAATCCTCCTCTGGAGGACAAACCCCTTGGAAGATGTACTGGTAGGACTGACAGATATTTTATCATTTGTTCATGTTCTTGAATGTGGGAAATCAAGGCACAGAAAATTCTCAGAATCTTGTGCATGCAGCCCCAAATATAGAAGAGAATACAGGATTCGACCTGAGACCTTGGAAAAGGCTTCCAAATTTAGAGACCACAAGCAAGAATGTGAGTTTCTAGTTTAGATAGAAACATATTAAGCTAGGTAGTGGAAAGTTTTAAGGTCTTAAAGTTTGGATATAGAAGTAGTTACAGAAATAGTAAAAAGTGTTAAGGTGTAGTTCTGTAGGATTTTGTGTCACTATATTATTAGATAAGAAAAGCCGCATTGTGGCAGGATGTGTGATACAGTTTTAATCAGCTTTTGGTGTGAAAGTTGAAACAATATGTGTGGCAGTAGGTTATTGGCTAATAAACCTTTAAAAAACCTGTAACCTGTGGTCTTGAGAACACTGGCCATGAACTCCTGGCATATGAGGTGGAGACGTTCTCACTCCTTGAGACTGAGGCGGTAAGTCATGTTTCAAGACATCTCCCAGAGGTCTCTTCTCTCTTGCTATCCCAATAGTTGAAGTTGTCCTGTAAGATTCTTCTGTAAGATTCCTTCTCTCACATTCTCTCACATCCTCTCACACTGCTGTTCATGTCCTTGTCCTTGGCACCATCATGAAGGCAGTGCCCACTCTTCCTTTGCAGAGCTTCCCTTTGCAGCCCCCAAGTTGTGTTTGGATGTGAGAGGATGTGAGAGAATGTGGCGCTGATTTTACATGTCTCAGACTTGCTCTTGATATTAAAGCAAAAAGCCTTCTGATGTTTTGGAACTCTGACCTGAGTTCCCAAGCTTCTTCATGTAAATAAGAAATGTTTACATTCCTTTGTTCTGATAAAATATTTGAGTGATTGTTATTGGCTCCAATCCAAGTGATGGGATGTTCTGCTTTGGCCAATAATTGGCCACCTTTGTACAGTGTATATAAATGGAGTCAGAAAATTAGAATAAAGAGATTTTTGCATGCTGACTTCAGACCTGTCTGCCTCCTCCTTTCCAAACTCCAAAAAACAAGTGCTGCACCCCCAAAAGAGGTGCAACAAGAGAAGGCAAGGGTTGCTGGACACCCAGGCTGGAAAGAGGATGATCACTCACTTCTGACAACTCACCAGTACTCATCTGTTCCTTTCTGTCTTACACATTTCATGCTGAGCTCCACTCAGTAATTAAAATGGATAGATCCAAAATCAGGGAATATCTCTGAAGATTTGAATGAAGCAGGTAATTTATTCACTTTGTTGTGGTACAAATCACTACATAACGTTCAGGGTACAATAGCAGGGCAACTGATCAGGAAGATCCTGAATAATAAAGCCAAGAAGGGGGACAAATGAAGATAACATCTTTGCCTCCTGACTGAAATATGCCCTGAATTCATCTGCTTGACCTTTAGGCTTTAGATCAAGGGCTCTGTCATCAGTGTAAAGTTGTCTATCCTTGCATGCCCCCTCAGGTGTGGTGCACTGTTCCAGCCACAGTCATTCCACTAGAAAAATCCATCTCAGTACGCCTCCCAGTGTTTTTTTAATCCTTGGACTGTCTTGTATCAAGTACAGTTTGTCAGCTTGACCTTTCTAATTGCTTATAAAGCAGCCTAATGATGATGATTCATGACCATGGGTGGAATAATTCTTTTTTTAAGGAGATCAAAATGGAGGCATTAAACTGCAGATCCAGATAATGTCTTCCCCATAATTCCATGTCTTTAAATGCAATTAATCAAGACTTTAAATTAAGTAGAAATCATACATTTATTATCGCAATCATTATCTTTTCATTTAAATATTTAAAATAATGAATCCAGTTGATATATAAAATATTATATGAACCCCTGCCTGTGATCAATGTCTGCTCACAGGTACTGGCAGAGGACAGCAGACAGTCCATAAGTACATCTGTCAGCAAGTGCTAATACAGATCTGGCAACTATAAGGGAAAAGTGTGGGGGGAGGTATTTTTTTTTTCCTTTTACTCCTTTTTTAGATCACTTTCTTATGTCTTTCAGAACTGACACAAAGAATAGCAGAAAACAATGCTTTATAACAATATCTTCCCCCCTCTTTGAATACACTCTTCCAACAGAGAATATTTTCTCCAAATCCTCAGCACAAGCTACCTATATTGAGAAGATTTGCAATTAGATTTCAGACAATAGCAGGGAAAGAGAGCCAGCAGATCTGCAGAAATACAAAGGAACATAATCAGAAACTTAAACTAAGGAGCAATGAACAGCTGCATGAGATAACTACAGACTCATTCAAACAGTTTTCTACTGCTCATTTAACATCTATTACTGAAAATTGAAATGTGCAGGTCTCTGTCGCCAAAATTACCATTCTTCACTATTTAGGTTGATGACACGAGGAGCTTAAAAATGTTCTTTTACTGGCTCAGTCTACTCTGTGGAGACTGCATATGAGAGGACACAGCTAAATATCAGAGAACAGCTAACAAAGAGCTCTAAGCAAATTATTACCTCATATTTCTAGGCATGGGTAATTTTGATCCTTTAAAGTTTGACTATTAATCTATGGTAAAATGAAATGAGAGACTGGGAGAATTATGCCAGATTGTGATGAGATGAGGGGGGAGGGAAGAGCCAAAAAATGTTGCCATCCCTTGCAAATATAACTTTAGATCTTATGCCAAAAATAATGCATTTAAGTAAGTGCCTGTCAAGAAAGCAATGTTTATTCAGCCATTTGAAATTAATGACTATCAGATGCTTGCCATAAAATATAAAGCCGGTAACATGAAAAAATACATAAAGTAGAGGAGAATGATCCTGCAATAATGTTTTAGATTTACCTAACATGAGGGAGAGTTTACTAAGAGAGAAAAATATTAAACCAAGACTAATAAAGCCATTTCTTCACTGTAGTGTAAGTGTTAATTTCAGGGTTTCTGGCACTTTAATGGACAGGAATCTCTGCAGAATCTTGTGTCTGTGCCAAGTCTGTCGTGTGGCCAAAGCGACATCCAGTGAATAACTGGGGTGACTCTCTGGACTGAATTAATTTGGGTCAATATTTAAAACCATTTTATAACCCTGCTGTAAATCTTTTGACTGCTGATACAGTGACAGCCTGCAATCATTCTCTTTCCTTGTATCCTGGGAACTTCTCTAGTCCCCACACTTGGTTAAGACATTTTTGCATCATTTTGTGGCTACTTGTGGTAAGATCTTGGCTGAAACATTGACTGGAAAAATATGTTAGTAATTTAGCCTAAAAACAAACTATTACCTTTTTGCTCATGTAATATGTAGCTGTTATCCAAAAGCCTAACAAGCTTTTTGCTTTCCATTTAAAATGTACAAATACAGGTTAATACAGTGATAAATTGAGATGCTAGTTAGCCTCACCTCTGCTGCCCAACACTATCTCATCCAGGACTCCTCCCCTAGACATGAAGAAACATATATACACAGTTATCAAACGTGTGCCTGTAATTTCTGGGGTTAATTTGCATTCTAACATAGCAATTTCAGCTGACATGACATGGCAGGGTTGGGATGCCACCAAGCTACACTGCTCAGTGGAGCATGTGTCAGCTGGAGCACCAGCTATTTAGGAGGTGAATGACAGCAAGCTTGGGAGGGAAGGGGAGGGATGGGGGTATTTCACAGGCAATCACAACAGGCCAAACCTATCCTCCAGCTTTGCATCAGGGTTGCTATCATACTGGTACCAATATTTCAGTAAAGAAGGCTTTTTAATTTTTTTATTAAATTTGCATCTCAACTAAAAAACAATACAGAGGGAGTCATTGGGGCTTTTCTTTTGCCTTTTCTTTTTCTTTTTCCTTTTTTTCCTAACCAAAGGAGCTTTGAGATTGATACAGTGTGGGAGAAATGAAATGGAGAGCATGCCAGATAAAAATGCCCGAGGCCAAATCAAACAAATGTCTGCACTTGGCGCATAGATATTACAGCAATAGAAATATTATAGATTTTTTCCAGCTCCAGGGACAGCTTATACATTTGCATTAAGTCTTTGGATATGATACATAACAGCAGGCAGAGCAGAGAGGTGCAGCTTTTCTGCTTGCAGGAGAGTCTCCTGCTGGTTTTCTTTGAGTCCCTATGATACCTGCAGCCTCTTCCATGCAGAATTCCCCAAGCTGGCACCAAGGGGAGCAGGGGTTTTCCCTGATGGGTGTTGGGAGCACCCCAGCTCAGGACACAGCCCCTGCCCACTGACAGATGTGAGTTCACTCACAGGGATGAGATAAAAAATTAAACTAAGCAGGACTTGCTCTCCTTTTTCCCCACCTCTTAACCCCAGCCACTGAATCTGTGTACAGCAGCATAACCCTCATCACATTTAAAGGGAAAGGATTGGGTATGTGGGGAATTTTATTGTGTTGGGACAGGCTAGCCGTGCTTCAGGAGAATTAAACATGCAACACGCAGGTTATGAGTCCCCAGACAGTTCTAGACTGCAAGGTAGGTCTTTAATGGTGCACACTGTGAGAAATGCCCAATATACTGTGTGGATCTAAAGTGGATTAGCATTTAGGTAAGACATTCCTACTGGCATTTTTAAAAGCATCTAGACTTAAAAAGTTTATGCATACTGAGAGACTGTATCCCTTGGGGACAGAGGAGACCTGAGGGTTTGGAAGTTTTAAGCTTAAAATTTCACATTCTTGTCTATAGGCACTTATCAGGCTTAATTGCAATTCTGAGCACATTTTTCTTTCACTTACAAATCTAGTCCAGTAAATTGCATTCATAGCACCTTATTAAGATTAGTGAAAAGAGCCCCATGCACCACACTAAAAATGAATTTTAAACAAGCCCCTACCTCAAGTGTTTTGCTGAAAAAAAAAGGGTTGGAAAAGATTGAGGTCATCAGCCAGAATAAAAATCAGTTGTTGGTGTAGAAAATGATATGCTCTTGTGGCTTAGTGAAATAAAAAGTAATATATCTGAATATCTGAAAAAGACAACTCTGAGCTTTTCCTGATCTGACTAAAAGTCAGACTTTCCTTGCTAACAATACCTTCTTTTTACAGGGACTAAAACGTTATTTAAACAATTATATGCTATTAAGTAAAAGATGAATTACAGAGAAAATTGCACCATTAGTAAAATTTAAGTTCTTAACTTCATGTAATAAAAGATGGTAACCTTTTTGTAATGGCATTTCAATTTACCATTTATTATAAAAGTCTAATTTAGAAGGTAAAATGAATTCTGGTTCCAGACTTATTACTCTGGCTGTTACATTTCTGTGCAAGATGCAATTCATAACACAGCTCCAGAAAAAAATAATGAAGAATATTTTAAAATAATGTAGATCTTGACTTGAGCAGTGGAGTATATTAGAGATGATATTCTTGTTTAAAAAGGCAAAGAATTATATTTATATAAAAAAAAATACAGACTAGTTCAGACATTTAAAATATATTGTCTATCACGCTTGTTTTACTAGAATTCTGGAATGGTTTGGCTCTCCTGGACTTGTTCTAATGGGTTCATGTTTTATGTTGGGGACCCCAGAGCTGGATGCAGCATTCCAGGTGGGGTCTCACCAGTGCAGAGTAGAAGGGCAGGATCACCTCCCTTGACCTGCTGCCCACAGAGCTTTGATAAAGATGCTAAACAGCTGAAGGCCCAATGCTGACCCCTGAGAAATGTCACTCATCACTGGCCTCTTATGAGCCTTTCAAAACATCCTAATGTTTCAGTTAATTGTTAAAGTAATTGCTAGCAATTTGGTTCCCTCATTCCTTCTATGAAATGCTGTCTCTAGTTAATTACGTATTGTAAGTAATCTATTTTTTATCTTAAAGCAGAGAAAATGAACTTTAGATTAAATTTTGTAGAAAACTTAGCAAGTAATTGTTTTTATTTTAAAATTATTGTTACTGCTAACATCTTGGAAATTACCCATAGCAAGGAGCACACCAGACCTGTCTTGCACACAGTTCTCCATCCCTGGCTGACGTTTCTTGCTTCCTGCTGTCATTAAGACAGAAAAAAAGGGAAAAAAAATCTTTAAGCAGATCTAAAATAACTACTTTTTTAGAGTTCTATCAGAACAGGTTATTTCTGAATCCAGTGTGTTTCTGGATTTCAGTGGGTTTTCAGAAATGAAGATATATTTTGTAAATTGACTAGCATTTGGCTTTCTTTTCACTGTAGCTCCCCTGTCTTGATGATGCCCTTCCTGCCTGCTTTATAATTGTCATGTCAATAGCACTGCATTAATAAGAAGACACTCTTCATTTTAAAAATAGCTGAAACTTCCAAGTAAAAAACCTGAACATCTCTCTCAGTCAAAGAGAAGGCACAATGCCCAAAACATCTCAGTCCAGCAGTCATTTCTCCATGAGGCTGTCACCATTAAAAAGCTAACATGAGCACACAGAGGTACCTGAGACACCTCAGCATGTTACAGGAGTTCTGGTACTAGAGCAGGTAATGACCTTTGGCATTTCAAAGCTATGTGATGGAGGGAGAGAGAGCACACACCTACATGCTGTACCATCTTAAAAGGCTGAATTCTTAATGCTGACAGGTATTCCTTGGTGAGATCTCACAAAACAAGACATGGTATTTTAAAATCCAGCCAAAGAGCATTTTGGAATGAAAGGCAGAAATGTGGTTTCTGTCTGCTGGGGAGCCCTCTGTTTCTCACACTCTGCTTTGCTTCAGGGTTCATAGGAGCTCAACTGGTAACAGAAACCAAATGTTGCTTATTTCTTTGTAATATTTTAAGCTGATTGGAGTTGAGCTCTCATCTCTCTCCTGCCCATTATTGAAGAGCATCTGTCTCCTCATTCCACTTAGGTATTTACAACATCTGACAAATATAAACTCACAATACTGTAAACAGATACTAAAAAATATTTGGGTGGTTTTTGTTTTGTTTTCTTTGGTTGGCTGGTTTGGGGGTTGTGGGTTTTTGGGTTTTTCTGGTTTTTGTTTTTGTTTTTGTTGGGGGGGGTGGGGGTTTTTGGAGGTTTTGTTGATGATTTATTTATTAAAAATCTTGGACTAATGCCTTGGGAATTACAATGTGTGCTAGACAGAAGAATTTGATCCCCTGGTTGTACAGTTTATATGGTTATAGGCAAACAACTGTACAGGATCTCCTTTAACAGTCTCTGAAATTTAAGGGAAAAGTCTTCAGCTTTGCTCAATGAAAAGCAATGATCTCTGCAATCAGAAGTTATGCAATCAATGTTAATATTTTACAGGATAATTTTCCTTTCCATGAATAGAAAAGAATTCCTGAACATGGTGTGTCTATATTGTTTTTGTTGTTTTTTGGGGTTTTTTTACAAGATACCTATTCATCAGGTATCAGCCTGATACTACTATCATTTGTTTACAAGGGTAAATGAGTAGTGCCAGCCCCATTATTCCTTTTTAGAAAATCCTCATGGTTGCCCTGTTCCTGTGAAAGCTGTGATTAGAAACAACAAAGCAAACTTTGGTCTCAGAGTAACAGAAGACATGCAAGAATGTAAAATAGCATTTGTCTCATCAATTATTTGAGGCTCATTTTTGGTTTGGTGGGGGGTTTAAATCTTTTTAGGTCTGTATTTAACGTGGGTAAGAATACTCTGGAATCTCATACACAGGGAACATGATAGACTTCCTCATCAGTCCTTCTCACCTTTATAGTAAAATAAAAATCTCTGTTATACAGGTGTTGGTAGAAGAATCACACTCGAAAGGAAAACATTAATAATGAAAACCTGACTGAAAAATATTGCTTGCTTAAACCATGGCCTATTTATCATCTTTCAGTGTGTGATAAACTCTTGTGTTTTCAAGCCTTTACTTCTTTATCCTCTTAAAACTGCTAATAAATTGTTATTAACAAGCATTTGACTGCCAAGAGAGAAAGGATATTCACCCTCAAGGGATATTTTAATAATTTTATGGATTTAATATTTAATATTTAACATTAATAGAGCTGGCAACATTAGGCAGAGATAAAAGCATGTTTATCTAGTTAGTTATAAGTGAACAAAGAGATTAAAAATTATAGAATTATTTTTTAACAACTGTGTGTTTTTACAAAAGAATGCAAAACTCTGTTGTAGAAATATTCTGGCATACTTGAAGAAAATCTGATTTCTAGCCATTTGAGGAATACAGGTTATGTAAAGTAATTATAGACTGGCTGGAGTATTTTTAACCTTGAAACAAACACTGGTGTGTATTTGGGTTCTCAGGACAAGTTACAAAATGATGGGTTTGGAAAGGATGCCAGTTTCCTCACTGACTGCTGGTCCCACTCTGGATTAGGAGTACAAAGTAGGGTGCAGTCACACTCCAGTGACCAGATGCTCTGCTGATTCCAGACATCTCAGACCACCTGTTTTCACATCCCCACACACACGTTAGTCTGTCATTCAAAAGAGGCTGGTGCTGCAGCTTGGAGTTGGAAATCACTATTGCTCTGGCACTGAGCCACACCTAAGCACTGCACACGCTCATCTGTCAGTAAAATCCAAGCAAAACCATGAGAAGTACCTAAACCTACACTTCCATTTTTATAAGGAAATTTTTGGAGACAGACAGAGAGAAAAAGGAGAAAAATGGCAGAAAATGAGTGAAATGGTTAAACCTCTGCACAATAAATTCGAGTTAACATTTGAAATTTTCCAGTTCCTAAAGATCTCAGCCACTCTCTCTCTCATAATTCTCCAGATGATCCACAGAACACCTGCTCATCACAACGCCATGAACACGCCACAAAACTGGGACAATCCCCAGGGAGATACCAGCAATCTCACTCTTACCTAATACGATTCCTAGAGACAAGAATATCTGCTGCCACCACCCCCTTCATCTTTTATACCAGACACATATTTAGGAAAATCTCTGTAATATTCTAACTTCCTGCAATATGGTCAAACTTGAGGCTTCTCCACTTTATCTCTGAAATTTCAGATAAATGGATGGATGGATGGATTCATACAGAAGGCAGGGTTCTTATATCTAGGACTTCTGCATCTCAGCAGAGGAGAAATTCCATTAACCCAGCAGCTCAGTTGCAACAGGGATGTGAAGCACCTAGAAATCCTGAAGAAACAGAGACATTATTCTTTTCTGTTTCTAAGCTACCCAGCTTTGTACTTCTTCTAAGAAAATGTAGGGTCTTAACACTGTCTTAACACTTCCTCCAGGCAGAACAGTGGGGTTAGGTTAAGACACTGGCAAATCCAGACATGGCCTAATCAGTCTGGCTTTAAACTGCCTTACGGAGCTGTAGTATAAATGTCAGAGCTGTGCAGAATAGTTGCACTTGCTAAAAATTCATGAGCTACTACAGGCAGACAATTTTTTTAGCAGACACATTTACACCCAGCAGAGGATGTATAACCTTTTACAAAACCTTATTTCTCCTTATATTCTCTTCTGCTCTCATGTTTTGTGACTGTAAGGTCACTGCATGCCGTGGTGTCCTCATGTTCCTGGCAGTTTCCCTCTCTGGAGCTGTGTGGTGCTGGGGATGTGGTCAGCAAGCACTGTTCCCTTGCCTTGCCTGAAGTTGAGTGCCCTGGCTCTGGTTGTCATAGGACATCAGCACTTTCACAGAAGGAGTCACACACAGAATCACGTAGAATCATTAGGTTGGAAGAGACCTCCAAGAACATCGAGTGCAACCCAACCCTAACCTCAACTAAACCATGGCACCAAGTGCCACATCCAGTCTTTTATTGAACATATCCAGAAATAGTGATCCACCACCTCCCCAGGTAGACCACTACAATACTTTATTACCCTTTCTGTAAAAACATTTTTCCCAATATCCAGTCTATATTTCCCTTGGTGCAGCTTAAGACTGTGTCCTCTCATCCTGTCAGTGCTGCCTGGGGAAAGAGACCAACACTCAGCTGACCACAGCCACCTTTCAGGGAGTTGTGGAGAGTGATAAGGTCATCTCTGAGTCTCCTTTTCTCCAGGCTGAACAACCCCAGCTCCCTCAGTTGTTCCTCACAGGGTTTGTGTTCCAAGACAAGAAAATCAGTGGATGTGTGTTCCTGGACAAGCCCTCAGGAGCAATGGGCACTGGGAGTGAAGGAGAGTGGGTCTCCTGTAAGTTGATGGGGCCCCTTTCATGTACTGGATGTTCAATCTTTGCCTTGTGAAAACCTTTTACATGTTTCCTCTGAGAGATGAACTCCTGAGAATTTCTGGCTTTAAAACCAAGCAATTTCCTTAGCCTAGGAGCACTGAAACCACTGCTTGTCCAAAGTACAGAACCATTTCATTTTTGCTTTTATTTACCTTATTTTATTTTCTCTTAACCCTGTAGATGTTTGTTTATTCAGCAGATCAGAAAGTGGAAGAAACACTAGAAGAAAAATGAGAATACATTAATATAAGAATTTGCTGCAATAATTGTTTTCCCCTTGCTTTTTGCTTTTTTTTTAAAAATTTGTGTATTTAGTTTACCAACTCTACACTGTAATGGGGCTGTAACCCCCATTCCCATCTTCCTGTGCTGCTGGAAGGAAGGACATAGAGAAAGGAAGGAAAGGGACGGGGTGGGGGGCCAAAAGTGTTTTTAAGATCTTATTTTACTTCTTATTATCGTGCTCTGATTTTGCTAGCAATAAATTCAATTAATATCTCTAATTTGAGTCTGGTTTGCCCATGACAGTATTTGGTGAATGCTCTCTCTCCATCCTAATCTCAAGCTGTGAACATTTTGTTATAATTTCTCTCCCCTGTCCAGCTGTGGAAGGAGTGATGGAGAGGCTTTGGTGGATGTCTGGCATCCAGACAGGGTCAGCCCACTACAATCTGCATTGAACAGGTTTAACTGCAACATTTAATATGCCTTTTGTGGAGTCTGGGAGCTTTCTGCTTCCTCTCTTCACAGAAATAAATGTTACTTTTTCTAAGGCATTGCAGGTATTTTCCTCAAAAACAATTAATCGTGCAAGAATATGGGAAGATAAAAAAAATACATAAATAATGTAATTTTATTCAGCAAAGCAGAAACCTCTGCATACTTTTGGCACCAGTTTGCAAAATACATTATGAGGAATATTTTACACAGCTAACTTAAGACAGCCACGAAGGTTATTGTAGAACTTGTTCTCATATATCCTCACTTCTCCAGCAGGAACTGGCAGTCCCCTGAGGGAATGCCACCTGCAACAAAAGGCTTCAAAGCTTCCTCTGTGCATTCCTGTGAATCCTCTTACTGTGGCTCATACACAGAGATGCTGAACATAATCCTAAGATATATTTACTCCTTGGTTGTGGTTTTGAGTTTTTGCTGGTTTTAATTTTGTTTGGTTAGTTTTTTTGTTAGATTTTGTTTTTGTTTTTGTTTTTCCTATAAGGAATCAATTACCATTTTAACAAATACTTTGCTTTACTCTAGTCAACTTTCTATCACCTTATTAAAACTACCACTATATAGGAAAAAATTAAGATGTTTTTAAATGGATAGAATGTTATGTATACTGTTCAGGAACAAAATAGTAACAAAGTTTTGGGATAATTTTTTCTCTCTTGGCTTTGTGAGTGAGAAGAAACCTGCCATCAGTATCCCCCTGCCCATCAGTTTATCATCAGGATCTAGTATATCAAATTTTGCTCAGAGACACTCTGTGTAAAATTTTCAGGGTGTTCAATCCTTTGTTGCCTACAGCTGCCTAAGTGTATGTGCTCAAATTGCAATCCATCCACAGCTTTATGCTGGAGAAATCTCTATTAAGTCATTTAAGCATCCAACATTTTGCATTACTTAATATTTTCTTAGTTGACTCATGGTGCTGTCTTCACATCTAAACCTTAATAAGCCTTTAAGGTTTTCTTCCAAATCAATCCCCTACCAGGCCACGTGGTAAAACTGAAGCAAAACAAAAAGGAAAAATGCATTCAAGCTTAGTGCTTCAAGGGACTGCTTTCATTTCTCTCTTCCTTTTCTAGTTAGGGGGACGGACTTAGGGCTTCTTGCGGGAGTGGGGCCAGCCAGCAGGTGAGGGTCTGCCAGGGTTGCTCTGTGAATGTTTCCCTCTGTATAAAACAATTGTTGTTTGCTGGGGGAAGATCTGATCTGGGGGGTCTCAGCAGGTAGAATGGAGAGATTAAGGGATCTCTGCCCCTGCTCTCATCCATCTCTACTCAGCATGCATATTGCTGAAGAGGCAGATTCACCTTCTGAATGTAAATTCAGATCTGTGTTCTGAATCAAGGCCCTCCCAGACGTCCACATAATGATCATTCAGCTTTAGGCACCACAGTTCCTTAACCTCCATGGTTTTCCTTCATTTCTGTCTTTCAAATCTTTATTCCAAACAAAAGGGAGAGGAAGATACTTACCCTTCTCCTCATTTTTTCCTCCTTTTGCCAAAAATTGTGGGGGAAAGACTATCTTTATAATTTGTTTATGCCACTCAATATTCTATTTGTATTGCTCTTGCTATTATAATTTTAATTTGATGATGGTTTATATAAACTTTAGTCTTGTGAAAAAATGGTTTTTTATTTTATTTTTCTTACAAAATAAGCTTTTGTAGTATTTTAGAGGTAAATTTGCTGCTTTTCTAAGAAGAACTGAGTGTTCCTGCATCCTGGCCAATGCCATTCACATTAATCAAAGCTGCATTCAATAATGAGGGAAATAGAAACACTAAAATTGGTACCACCCTCCCAAGGTGAGGCAATCACGGCATCAAACAGGCAGCTGAGAGTCAGGCTTTTGAAGGCTGCATGTTGCCAATATTTAAACAATTACAGTTGCAATCACAAGTAAATAACGTTATTCAATTTCATCTCAACGCTTGTTTTGCAATTTCTCACGTTGTAATTCCCATGAAGCGGTCACAGATCATAAAACTAATAGGTGGGGAAGAAAATGTTGTGGATTTTCTAATAGCAATGGCTATCAAACTAATTATGAGTCGTTAGACAAGCTCTCTCAAGGCTTGTGCACAACGTGCTTAACTGTAATCAGGGGGTGATAAAGTTCAGAAGCATTTCCATCAAAGAAGATGGCCTTCAAAATAGAGATGTGGGAGATTCTATTGAATACTTTAAATTAGATATAGATTAGTCACAAATCACTGGGAGGGCTTAACAAGAAATCAAAATAAACACCTTGAGTATGGAAGCTGCTTGTCAATAGGCAGCTCGCTAATGTGTGACATGAGCAACATTTCAATATATTCCACCCCACTCATCCAGCCATGCTTTGGATGAGCTGAGGCAATATGATGACTCTCTTATGCAGCACTCAAACATCACTAAGTACTCCAGCAAACATTATGGTACTAGAATTACTTTTTTAATCACTTCTGTCACTCCGGACTGCTGCCAGTTAAAATATTTGCAGTAGGACTGTTTACATTTTCTCCTGTCAGAGAAAAATGAATCACAAATGCTGCCTGATCTAAGGTTTATTTTAATCACCATGAGATTTCCAATCCTCTTGAGAGAACTTCAGATGAAACTACTCCTGCAGCTAAATATGTGTTGTCATTTGAATGACATCATCATTCAAAATAAATTTTCCCCTCAGTTCACTTTAGCCAAGTTTCATATATTTCTTTTGTTCTCCTGCTGGGTGATAAAATTATTTGGACCTTCTAAAGATGGAATAATTGCCTCCATTCCCTTAAGCTTGCAGGACAAGGTCCATTTGTGGTAGAGTCTTTCTCTAATGAGTTGAACTTATGTGGCATCTTAGATGTTTTGGGTTTGGTTTTTTTGGGGTTTTTTTTGTTTTTTTCCTTAATTTGGAGTGAAAAATAGAGAAGCATCACATCTTATGAAATCTTAATCTCCAATGCCAGATTTTTATGTCTTCAGTAAATCCTACCTTCAAAAGGAGAAAGCAATATAATCTGTGTTTCAGCAAAGCATTTGAATAGGTATTTTACACAAAATAGCCAAAAGGAACCATTTGATATTGATGGAATTAAGGTGAGTTCATTGACAAAGGCTTTGCCTTATGTCGTCCTGCATCCTCCACCTTTTTTTTCTTCTGTGTAACAGATTTTCCAGAAAGTTTTCCAGCAGCAGGTGCAGCTCTGACTGAACCCAGACTCACAGCAAGAGCAAGAATTTCAGTAGCAGGGCTGTACACGAGGAAGGTCACTGCTGCATCAATCCTATTTGATTAAACAAAGTCCCACACAGGTTTCTCAGAGCCAATGTCCACTTTTTCTTTGAACACTCACCTAAAGTCTTGTGCACTGCACCCTCTACAGGATAAAACACACAGCATGTCAGAGGAAAGGGGGGAAAACGGGAAATCTCACATGGATATTAGAGATTATTTTCTGCAATTGAAAACCTAATTGCTGATTTAGGCAGTTAATTTCCAATGATGCATTTCTTAAAGAATAAGGTAGGTTCATTCCATTAGAACAGAAAATGTCAGATTGAAATGTTGCTGAATGAATGGATTTGTGCTTTATGCTGTGCAATGAGCAGGAGTCAGGCTGGCTGGGTGCTGAAGCAAAAATGAGAGCTCTTCCTCGGTGTGTAATCAGTGTGCTGTCAATACATCACTAATCCAAACTGCAAAATGCTAATTACACTTTTGCCTCACATAGCATGCAAGTGACAAGTGTATTTTAAAAAGGCTCGCTGTCTTTTTGCTCTTATTCTGATAGTTTTTAAGTGCTGCATGACTGACAGATTTCTCTAAGTATAAAGTTGTATATCAAAGGGGAATAGTAAGAAAAAGTAGAATTTCAAAGTGAACAAAATGTTCTTAGCTGTCATTAGTTTAGGGAACAGGATAACACAACCCCAGATATGAATTTTTAGACCTTTCTTATCCAAAGTATTTATAATCAATAAAAGCAGTCTCAGTTTAGAGATGCACATAATTTAAAAGTACTACAAAATATGACATAGATCTACATTAAGTCCACTGAAGGACTAATTTGTTTATTAACACTTTGTCTTACACTTCAGAGCAATCTTTTCCTCTCTGTCCATTTTATTTTTCAATGTTATTATTAAGAACAAGATAAATAGGAACCAGTTGCCTTTCTTCTACTCACCACCAATATTTCTCCCTCAGTTTAGTTTCTGGCTAACTTTGTGCAAGGAATGAAAAGCTCTCTTATACTTTGCCCTTTCCAAGATGACAAGTAAACTGTCAGAAACATAATTCAAGAACTGCATCTTTTTGGCAAAAAAACTTTTCTTTTAAGTGGGATGATTAGATGACTATCTCAGCTTGCAGTGTTCATCAAACTGTTAGCCTATTACTGGAACAGGAACAGTAATTTTCCCTCATTGACAGTGACATTTTGAGGAAGGTTATTTATGAGCACTTCAGCCACATGAATAACAGAACTGCTGCATAAACAGAGTATCTCTTAAATGGGTGGAAACACTTTCCTAAACTAATATTTTTGTAAAGTTTTGCTTGCATTCCCTTATCTTAAAGTCTCTGAGGGAAAGCTTAGACTTTGTCTCATGAGTCATTTAGAGCAAAATGCTCAGGGCTATATTCCTTTACATAAGATCTTCTCCATTAATGAAGTAGCTGTCAAATATTCAACTTCATCTTTACGATTCACTTTGTCTACTCAGCGACTGAAATATGTAAGTGGGAGAGCAGCAAAGAGGAAAATAACTTTTATGAAAGGCATCCTTCTGTAGAATAATGGATAAATGGAGTGGGATTTTTTTTTTTGTTGTTCCTAAGACAGTTCCAATAAAGTTGGATGATTTACAGCAGGGAAGAATTTGGTTCACTGTCTTCCATGCACTGATGAATTCCCTCAATGAGAGCTCCTCTTAGCAACTGTAGCCAATCTCATGGCAGTGAATTGAATCTATGATAAACTTACTGTAGAATATAGTTGAAATGACGCATTATACCTCTCCATACTAGTCTGCTATTATGGAGGTGCTTATCTGAAATCATCATGATGAGGCAGAGAGCTCAAGAAAAAAACCAATCTCATTTTTGGATGAGGAGAAGAAATCAATGAGGTAGTGCTTTTCATTTCTATTTCTATTAAGAGGCATCTGACCTTACTTGCCAAGTCTTTAAAGGGAGAGGCTTAAAAAGGAAAATATTCACTATACAATGTGGAAACACATTATTGCATCGTGGTATCAGGTTTTAACAATTAAAAAATGGCAATGGCATTTCCTTCTGAGAACACAACTGCAACTTATTTATCAACCTTTTCTTGTGGAAAAATCAAAAATATCTCCCAATGGTATCTTTTGAAGAGTAGTATTGATCACTGAAATTTGCATAGAAAAAAAGCTATAGCAATCACATCCTAATCACATCTTGTCTTTTTCCTCTTCTCCCATTCAGTTTTCGATTTTTTTGTTTTTGTTTTATTTTGGTTTAAAGATCTCTCTATTCTCCATCTTTTGTCAGTCTTAACATGTTTCCTTAGGACTTGGGATTTTCCCTCTCAATGCTGTGGTCTGTCACACTGTCCTGAAAAAATGTCACTGTGCTGAGCAGCCTTGTAACCAAGTAAAGAGTGGGATAGCAGGGAAATAAAGTGTGTGTGTAGTAATTGATATTGAATTCATAAGAAAGCTCAAATATTTAAATATTTTAAGGCATTAATAACAAAAATACATAGGTACACGTGTGTGCGTGTGTGTGTGTGTATGTAACAACATACAACATGAAAAGAATCCAAACATTCAAAATATTATCTGACCTTTCAGAGAAATCCTTGTATTCCCACTACTATTATCTACTTTTTCAGTTTACCACATTCATTATTTAGTCTCCATAAAATCCTGATAAAGAGAGGGGAAAAAACCCCAAACCATCACAACACCCTCTGCAGGAGAGTTCAGAGAAGGTTTTGACTTTCTTTACTGAGTATAGAAAGCCTGAGGAAAGCTGGACAGCTATTTCACTTACCTGGTGAAACAATTTAAGCTCTCATTGAGGGAATTCATCAGTGCATGGAAGACAGTGAACCAACATTCCTTCTGAAATAACAAAAATTCAAAATAGGTTCATAATATAAATGGGCATAATATAGAAGCAAACAGCAAAGCACTATTCATGCATACCAACTATTCTGAAAAAAATCAATTGTGACAAAGCAAAGTTAAATGCAATCACAATGCCACTATCTCCACAATAATAATTACTTGGCACTCAGCTTCATGCCTAAACCATATAAATATATGTGTGTTTCTGTGTGTATAGCTAAGGATGTGAATGTGTTGAGGCAGAAAGATTTGATGTAACTGGAAAAAAATACTGTAACCTCCTTCAATTGTTCCAGGCACTCAGCTTTCATGATCCTGTCACATAATTTCAGGTGTAAAATTCATGCCTCTTGTGATATTTAGATTATAAAAATGGGCTGTGGAGGCCCAGGATGCCCTCATACATTCTTTCCAGCAAAGCAGGACAGGAACACCCTGGGCAGCTCTCAGGTATAAATACCACCCAAAGGGTGCATGAATCATTTGTGCATTATGTAGGATGGCTGAATAATGGAGGATGCTGCCCCTCCAAGGAGCAGTATTATTATTCCAGAATTTTCTCGTGTGTGAAGCTCTGCCAGGGTCATGTGTGTCAATTCTCCATTTAGCAGCTCAAGTAGGTGAGAATTTGCCTGCTCTCTCATTTTTTTCAATATCCACTTAACATTTTGAACCATAAGAAAATGAAAACCTCTTTCATGTTGCCTAGCATCTTCCCAAAACTTGACCCAGTTAAAAACCAAGCTCTTTGTAGAACAATCAACATTACTCACAGATTTTTGACTTTTGCCATATCCATCACAACAAAATGGAAAGAATGTCCAGATATTCCCAGATACTCATTAGCATGGCAGAGGTGAGGGAAATGATAAGACAACCATGATTTATTCCTTCCTTTCTTTTGTCACCATAATGAAGTTTGGTCATTGATTTTTCACATCAATTTAACATTTTATTGTTTTATAAGAAAGGGATCTAAACCAATGGTTGTCACATTACACTCACTGCCAAGTAATCTGCAGTTGATTTGTCTGGATTGTGGCTCCTACAAGAACCAGACAAAGTCTAATAAAGTCAAGGCCAAGGTAAGGCAAATTAGTCCTGCTAAAACTCAGCAGGCTCTGCTTACCGAATTTGGCAAATGTTGTATCTCTTGCTACAATGGAGACTTTACAATCCATACTTTGCAAAATCCCTTTCCCACGAGCTCAGATGGTCTGTCCAGACAACTTTGCACAGTTTCATCAAGCCAACACACATTAATTCTCCATCCAGCTTCCCATTTGGCAAACTGCTTTTGGTCATTTTTATGCCAATGTTAGCGTTCCACAGCCATTAAATGTTTTGGTTAATAAAGAAAGAGAAAAGAAGCCCACCAACAACCCTACCAGCACCACCACTGAGTGAAAAGTCCAACATTGTGCCGTGCATACATTTTCAATGGTGAATGACATCACAAGACTGACATAACACCGTGTAGATGAAAATGAGCAGCCCTGATGTGATGCACACAAAGGTTTCTGTAGGGACTCCCAGCAGCTTTGAACAGCCCATGACCATGAGGTATTGTTGGCAACCCTCACAGGTAAATAAAATAACCTTCCCTCACTTCCCATGACTAAATATTGCTAAAAAGCCATTAAGAAAAACAGCTGCTAATGTAAATTCACAAGGGTGGCTTTGCCTGTTGTGTAAAAATGGCAGCACAAAACGAGTTTGTCTGAACTGTGTGCATTTCACACAGGTTAGCTCAGCAGCAGATCTGTTCTCAGGATGTTAAGTGTCAAGTACCTGTGCTGTGGGTTATTTCTCAATGTCTAAACAGAATTTCTGAGATATCACCATCATTATGTCTGGATTTAGTGCTCAGGTTGTTCTAGTGTGATTTAGGAATATCAGTTTTAACCATTCACCCCCTTCTACTAAGTAGAGTAGAGAAAAAAAAGACAGATTTCATATGGAAAACAACTGACTGAAGGTCTTTAAAACAAATAACTTTTAGTGCTTTCAGCCTTTGAAGCAAAGCAGATGGTAAGCCTATTTTGTAAAAAAAAAAAAAACTCCAAAATCCTTTCTCTGTTATCAGCTACAATAATTTAGAATACTTTCCTTTTTTTGCTTACATGAAAGTTTGTACTTACAAAAAAANTAATGAATAAAAAAACCTTTGACATAATTTTGAGGACTAATTAAAAGAATTTTTCAACACAAAAAAAAGATAAATTAGCAGACGAATGGAATTTAAATGACTCACTCTCAAATACCAGCCTTTCTAGTCTTTCACAAAAAGCTTAGATTAAGAGAAAGAANGCCTAGAAGCCTGAAGATAGTGTATCTGACACCAGAAGGTTGTTTTTTTTTATAATAGAATAAAGGGAACAGAAAGGAATACAATTTAATTTTGTACTACATAAGCAAACTGTTCCTCACAGGTTCTTATACCATTTTTAAACCATGGAAAAGGTGCTCCTGTTAGTAATGTTAATGAGTCCCCAAAAAATCACAGCTAATTCAAATCCTAATAGAATAGACTCCTCACTGTAGAAAAATCTGGTTTGTATATCCGAGAAAATTAATATTCATGATTTAGAATATTGATGATATTTCTAAATTTCACTAATCTTGCAATATGAGTATTCATTTATTCTCAGTCTGTATTAGAGGAAGAGTTTCAAGAAGCATAGATTTTGTAAAGTGAAGATAACATAACATTGAAAAATAGTTTTTAGTAATATATTAAATTAAGATAATGAATAAAAAAATTAAATACGTTTGACATCATTTTGAAAAATAATTAATAGAATTT
Source organism: Pycnonotus jocosus (assembly GCA_013400435.1). NCBI lineage: Eukaryota > Metazoa > Chordata > Aves > Passeriformes > Pycnonotidae > Pycnonotus > Pycnonotus jocosus. Next base: position 27,641 of record VWYP01024102.1, read on the forward strand.
TTCATCAACACACACACACAAAAAAGATAAATCAGCAGATGAATGGAATTTAAATGGCTCATTCTCAAATACCAGCCTTTCTACTCTTTCACAAAAGCTTAGATTAAGAGAAAGAAATGGGACTAAGAGTCTATTGATTTGAATTATTTTGGAGCAGGGGAGAAAAAGAGATTCCATCCACGAAATTCCCATTCAGTGAAAAGCCAGTAATCTCTTGTCTTCTTTAATGATGATCTCCAGCTTCAGCTTTTGGGACCAAAGCATTGATGAAGAAGGAAACAAGGCCGTCTCTGAGACAAATAAGGCTCAAATCATTTAGGCCCAAAATGTATAAAAAAATTAAATAGCATAAAGAAACAAATATACCACCAGAGAAAATTTTGCAAGCCTGCCATTATAAACTCTGAAAAAACACTGGAGAGGTGTAGTAGTTGCTCAAAATACATTTCATTTCCAGATATGATCTTAGATCCACAAAAGAGGGAGGAGGATTTTGGGTACTCACAGTATCACCTGAGACATAAGTGTCAGAAAGCAAAACTCACAGTATACCAACAAACTGTTGGAGCTTTTTTTTACCAGAATAAAAATTTTAAAAATAATTTTTTAGCATCTTATATCTCTATAAACCAAGCCAGTCAGTAGAGCTGCACAATCTGCAAAATATGGAGGTCTGTCCCAGCAGTTTCAAACATATGAGTGAAAAGGAAAATTAAGACTACATTGACAAAACTAAGGTAGTTTGTACACTGAAATATTTGAGTTCTTCTCCAGTCCTTTCAATGTCCCCATTTCTGTAGAGCTGTATTCTATTCTAATACTGTTATTGATCATATTACTGGCTTTTTTCCCCTTGACAGTTTTAAAATATACACATCTTTATGGCTGATATGCTAAATTTGGAAATTGGTGCAGGGGACTCTTAGCCCCTCTCCAATTATATCTCGTGAAGCAGACTCTCTGGAGATTTTCAATAAAATGTTCTTTCATTATCACTCAAATTACATCTTCACATTTATTGACAATAATCCTGAAGAAGGTGAGGTTCTGCTGTAAATCAGCTCTCACCATCAGGAGCAAGGATTTCAGGAGGAAAAAGCATTAAAAATGAAATGCAGAAAGTGCAGGATTCTATTTCTGCAGAATTCTATTGGGTAAAATGACTGTTCTGCTGCACACTACCACTGTTATAATATTGGAAAAAAGAGCTTTCATTTACCACAAAACAGCATTCACAAGCTGAAATGATAAGCTTGTAGATTTAATGATGGGTTATTAGCTAAGCATCGATTTAGAAATTCATTTAGGGAATAAACAAAACAAGCAAACAAAAAAACCCCACCTGATTGTGAGAGAGATTTCAGCAGGTGTTTCTATTGTTTGCTGAGATGGATGAGTATTCCTGAATTTGCATTGCTTCAGTGATAATATCCTGTTAAATCTGGGCTCTTGGGGAACGAGATACACAGACACTCATTCATTTAAGTGGTTTTGTACAATGAATTTCTGATTTTCACCACCTCCTTCCAGACTCAGGATACTTTTAGGATGTGGTTGACAAGCTCCTGCAATCTGCACGGCTTCACCCAAACTGAGAGTAATTTGAATTTGTGAAGTCAAAAAATTAACAACTCATCTGAAATGTAAGGGGATTTGTAGTTGTCACTTGGCATTTAAGTAAAAATATTTACCATAAGTAAGTGGCAATCTAGAAAATGGCTTTAAAAAAAAAGAAAAAGAAGAAAATATGAATACAGAAAACAAAATATTTTAGCAATGTAGGAAAGAAGTTGATGTCATATTTTGAAATCAAATATGGCTAATTTTTGTATAAGAAATTTGAAAAAAAATCAAAGATTTTATCTAACTCAAAGAGAAAGACAAATAATAGTTTGGGTTTTTTTAATTCAACTTATGATTTTTTTTTTCTTTACATTTTTGATCCTAAGCCATCCCATTATATTCTCATTCACATGGTTCTCAGTGTAGTGTCATAGTTTTAAACAAGCTAATTCCACATTGCTGCAATAATTCAGGTTGGAGAAGAACTGGTTTTGAATTCAACATATGGTTATTCATTACTCATTGTTACACAAAATAGCCCTGTTAATTATTTTGTCTAAGGAAAAGATTTTTATTTAAATGAGAATTACAAAGAATATACATTCAGGTCTGGTCATGCCTAGTGCCTAGAGTACTTCCTACTACAAAATATGGATGCTGTAAAGTTTCTCCCCCTGCTCCCAGGGCAGACCTCACATTATCTTTCATTTTTATTGTTGTTGCTATAGATCAGACCCCCACAGCAATGCCTGGTGCCCAGCAAAATCACCCAGTCTAAATCCAACCCAACCATCTGCTTCCTTTATCTCCATCCCTTCTATTTTGTTCTAATTAGTTGTGTCTACTTTAAATTGTAATTTAAACAACAGCTCCCAGTCTTGTGCCACTTCTCAAGATGGGCAGCACCAAAAAAACCTTCTTGTGTGTATGAGAAAGTGGCAGGGAGCACCTGGCCACAGCTGCAGCCCCTTTAAAAAATTTCAGCCTTCACAGTCCTGCAGTTGCTCTTTCATCTGGCCTTTTACATGGGTAAGGAGCTGCTGCTGAAGAAGAAGAAGAGGTGAAAGAGAAGAAACAGATAATGTTAAACACCTCCCAGGAATGACTGGAAATGTCCAAGAATGTGTTTCTTCCCAAAAAATGGTGTCATGACTGGCTTATCATTTATGACAATTAAAACATACATCAGCCCCACAATTGTATAGGAAATTTTGTGGTCTCCAATACACTGGTGCATGGCAACTGGTGGCCAGTTGTGTTCTCCGTGGTCCTTTGGGGAATTTTCATTTCTACTAAGCTGACCAAAAGTAGTTTTGTTTTAAATTCATCTGGTCATCTCTTTGTTTTCATTGTGACTGACATATCTTCCTTTCAACTGTATAAAAAGAATAATGAGGAATCTTCTCTGATTTTACTGTGAATCTCATAGCTATTCTTTTATACTATTAATGAAGATTCACAAGTTTGGAGTTGCAATCAACAAAAGTCTTGGATTTTATTTTGAGTTCATTTCCTTTTGTAAAAATGAGCTGGATAAATGCTAAAAGCTAAAGTGTCAGAAAGAAAATTAAGAAGCAGCAAAATCCACTTAATTAATAATTAAAATAATCATCAGTAAACGGAATAATTTGAGCTTTCAGGGCAGTCCCACTTGGCTATACTGCTCAAGTCCAGAATTCCAGATTGCCAAGACTGGAAAAAGATTAGAAAGTTTTGACCTCTTTTTATCTTCAGGCCCAGTAATAAGCAGACAATAGCTGGGAACAGGCTGCCTGTTATTTATGTTAGTTCACAAAACACAGATGTATCCTAGGTTTTTTATAATTTCTCGAGGTTTCAACTGGCTGAAATATTTTTTTAAATATACACAAGTGTATTAATGATGCCCCTCCCTTTTCTCTTAGTTAGGTTTTCTCTAACCATATTTTATACTGTTTTCAGCCTGATTTACAGTGAGTTTCCCTCTCTTCTTGCCACTCACAGTGGCACATGAATCCCTAAATTTAAAAGCGAAAGAGAGGAAAGGAGGGAGGGTTTGTATTAACAGGGAGGTAAGTGTTCACTTACTGCTATGAAAATTTGTCTCCTCTTATCACCACTGTTTGACCAGAATCTCAAATCCTTGCCCTTCATTCTGATAGAAAAGAAACCATAGATGTTCCTTTCTAAACCTATCTGGACTGGTCACAATAGAGTTTATCACAACAAAATCCAGCAAATCTGTGGCCTAAACAGGGGATAGTGCAACATCATTTATGCCTCTCTGAGCACATGAAGATGAACTAGCAGGAGGAGAAGGAATATTGGGTGAGCTCTCTGATCTCATGAACACGTGTACTGAAAAGATAGAAATGTCTTTAGGTAACATCTGGCCACTTTTTCATAGTCCAACAAGGGCTATGATGTTCCAAAGCCAGGGAGAACATCTGGCTCCAGAAGGCAGAGCACTCATAAAAAGTAAAATAACTTTATGTTCCATAACAGAAGTCAGTGAATAGGCCAGAGCAAATAACTCCCATCAGCAGGAAGATGAGGAGAAAGGGTGTTGGGAGGATTTGGAGAGAAAGAATCTGGGAGAGGAATCAATTCTCAGGTTTAAACAATAGCTGTCAGCTCCTTCACACTCCTGTTTGTCACTTAAATATCTTGAATATTGAGTATTGAACATTGATCAGTTCTATTATTCCATCTCCCCTCCTCAAAATATGTGTGTGAACCAGGCCATCAGGTTTCCAAGAGCAGTTATTCATCTCTTTGAGGAAAACAGATTTTGGGAAGTTCCTAGTGCATGTGTTGAAGCATAACTTTGTCTTTCATTGGCTTTTCTTGAAGGACAGTACTGGAGTATCTCAGCAGGTTATGATGTCTGTGATCAAGAGACCATGAACTCACAAAGTGGCTATAAATTGCTTCTTTGGATTGGCCTAAACAATCTGGTTTTGCTACAATCTGCTCCGCACAGAATAATTCTCAGCTGTGCCTGAAGGTAAAAAAAATCACTCCTGAACATATAGCTTTTAAGTCCCCATTCTCATTCCAAAGACATTTCTAGCATAAAGATCAGCTCATACTGACTTAAACCTAAGATGCATGCAAGTAAAAAATTGATAATCAATTTATTTCCCTTTAAAAGACTTTACTGAGGAAAAGAAAATGAGATGAAGCAGGGTAACACTGGAGCAGCAAGATAATAAGCTTCTGACACCTCTTTTTGTTGACATAATGGGATAATGTGGTAATTACACTAGTTCAAACACATGATACCTGAGCTGGGCTGGCATAATCTGACCTCTCAGGCTGAGCTACACAAATGTTGCTGACCCTTCTTCCCACACTGGATATATGCTAAAAAAAAACCCCAAGGAGAAACAGAGTTGTGCTGTGACGCAGTTTCTTAATCAGATGTCATCCCACACAGAACCAGCCTGGGAAAGACATGCAGTTGATGAAATAACCAGATTTCAGCACTTTAACCACTAGAGATTTGAGGTTGGATGTTTAAAGCACTCTGAGCTGATGAATTTATCACGGCTTGCTGGTTAGTTTCGTAATTAACTAGGTATTAAAATCCATTTTACTAAACTTGGGAGGGAGAGGGAGGAAGCAACAAAAAAACCCCCCAAAACAGACTGCTTCATGTGCAAGAAGCAAATAAGGGTCCTGAAGTAAGAGAATGCACTCACATAATCATAAATATGTATACAATGTGATTTACAAAATATGGAAAAATACATCAAAAATAGTTAAAGCACTGGACTCTGGGTCTAATATTATTTCATGGGACTGTGCTAAATGCACCAGTTGCAACATGCCTTTTTATAATGCTGTAAAGTATTTTAATCTATGTTAGAGAGTTTCATCATTAAAACACCTACATGAATTTAATTGGAAAATACTGAAATACTCAGGGTTATAGTGTATGGTTCCTAGAAACTGTAATTTTAAAAGGCTTTGCATAAATTGAGCTGAGTGGAGAGGTTATTGCGCTACTGTGACTGTGACTAAGCAAAGCACTCTTATTTCACGTTGAGATTTAAGTGTGATTTTAATTTCATGCCCAATTTTAAGGACATATTAAATGCTTTCATATGTGCTTAGAAGGAATTATGCTGTTGTTCAGCTCCTTTTTCTATAATCTACTTGTTTTGTAACCTTGTGAGTCAGAAGACACAAACATTTATTTAGATTAACTCTGGATAGGCTAGATTGGCTGTGCGAGGCTAGAAATAACACACAGATTTGCTAAGCCAATCAGAAGGCAACTGATCAATAATGATATATTGATCAATTTTCATTCTCTTGCAACAACATCAGACTGAATGATTACATCAACCATTTAGTATATCAGAAACAAAGTAGCAGTAAAAGGGAATCATTGCAGAATCAATTTTTTCCTACTTTGAGGCCAGTTTTCTCAGACAATGCTGCACTTTCCTGAAGCGAATTTCAAGATTAACATTCTAGGCTGTTTCACACAAAGTTAAAGTTTTAACAGAATTAAAGCAAAGCTTCCTAAAGGTCTCCCATAAAATGAATTTTTCATACACTCTCCACAGAAAGAACAGAATTAAATTCTATCACCTTTCAAACAAAGGATATAAAGTAGTGGTATTCAAAACCATTTTATAATTGAGGATGCTGAATACTGCTATTATTTTTTCATCCTTTCTCATTTTTTTGTTGTAGCCTTTTCTAAATTGAGATTACACTTTCCTGCTATTCAGAGAAGTAGGGAAAGATTAGAATTTGAAAAAAAACCTCTATGAACTTCTTGAGTGATTCTTATTTTTCAGAGTGTCTCCTAAGCCATATAAACTAAAATCCATTGGTAGGATTTACTACTTGCTCTTCAGTTTGGATATATGTTAACTGGATAATGTTAATTTGGATACAGAATTATCAGACACAACGATTTACTTCATTGTTCCCACATTTCTATACAGCCCTTTCTTTCCTCCTTTTTTTCCCTTTTCTTTTTTTTTTTTCTCCCTCCTGTGGGTATCAGTTGAAAGCGTCTACATTTTCTTGTCAAAGCCAGAGGCTGCAAGGAAGGAAGTGACTCTCTGCACTGATAGTTACCAGCACAGTCATTAAGAGGTCAGCAAGCATGCTTTGTTTGATTCAGACTAGAATTTTCAAGTCATATTCTTCAATTTGAGAATATTCCTAGTCTGTAGTTTAATGTGTCTACCTAATGCAATGTCATTTTATTGGGACAGCTACTCTGTTATCAAAAAAATATAAGAATAAAAAATTATAAATGTTAAATATGGAGAACAAAATCTTCAGAGGTTTCTGGAGAATGATATTTTTTCCTTTCTCCTCTTTCTTTGTTTTATACCAAAAATCTTGGTTCATTTACTTAAAAATCAGAGAAGGCTACAAAGCTTGAAGATCAGACTCCAGCAACTGAATCAGTCACGGAGATGGTAACAAACCTACAAATAAAGGATAAGTGATAGTTAGGGATTTAACTGGGATTAGGCAGAATACAGTCACAAAATTTCCCTTATTTTCATAAGATATCAGGTATGCTATTATTTAATGATGGCTGATAGATGCTTTATATTGTCTGGCAAAATAGATAATTTTTTACTTCTTTGTAAAAAAAATAATATAAAGCTATGGTAAGAATCTCTCCTTGCCTTTCAGAAGTGTTCCCCAGGAAAGAGTGAGCAAGATATTTTACAGCCAAAAATGTATTTCTAAAGAAAGCAGGACAAAAATCTAGAAAACCATGCAGTGCTCTTGTACCATAGTGTGCTTGCGTGTCCTGATCCCAGCCTGTACTGCCACAGCCAGCAACGTTTTGTGGATTTGCCTTTGACAAAAAACCAACCAATTAAACAAACAACAAAAAAGAAAAACAAACAAACAAACAAACAAAAATCCCCCCACAACATGTTATCATGCTTATTCTCCAATTTATTTTTCTTTACTTTTGTCCCAATTTTAGAATTTGTTCTGAGCTGGCTGTCTCCAGTGCAGCCTGTATGAATGCAGCAATCCAGACAAATGCAGAGCATTGCAGAGCTGGAGCCAAACAGGGCATGGCACAACTCAGGGTAAAATAAAATGTGGAAGTCGATGTCTCTGTGCATCAGAACAACTGCTCTCCACATGCAAGGGCTAGAATTCAGCTATACCTGCTGAATGCTAACAGATTTCCTTTTCCCTCAGGTACCTATGCTCTCCTAAATGCAGTTTGGTCTTTGAGGATGTTATACTTGTTTAATTTCCTTGGCAATTTATGTAGAACACAATGTACCATTGAGCAAAAAATGCAGTTTGTACATGTGAATCATATACATTCCAATTAAAAATTAATTTTGCTACTTTGCCTCTAAAAAAAACCCCAGCATGAGTGAGTCTGTGTTCTGCCAAAAGATTTGTAGAAACAAGTGTTTTTATTCAATGCTGATTCCCACTGATGCCCCTAACACACCTCCCTCTTCCTTTTTACTTAAATCTGTGTTTTTTCCTCTGACAAAAAAGCAACACCTTACTCTTTATAGCTATGCTCATGTTTTCCTTTCTTTTACTGTGTACATTATCCTTAAAAATTCACAATGTGTCAGGTGATGGGAAAGGTGAAAAAAATCTCTGTCACTCTTGGGTTTGATTATGCAGCAGGCCCCAAATCCTTCCCTCAGTCCTGTGGCATATAAAGCTGTAATAAATTAAAGTGTTTCAGCAAGGTGACTTTAATGCCAACAGGCTGTAATGAAGGAATAATCAAGTACATTTTTTGTTCTTCAAGCATCTCCTTCCTACTTAAACGTGGAGATTAGCTAACACTGCCTTCTGGTACTTTCTTTCTGAGATGAGCAAATAAAAGTCACTGCTGTTGTCACCTCCTCCCATCCTCCCGTGATAGATCAATACTTCTCTCCCAGCCTGTCAGAGGAGGACAGCAGCAATCTGGGCTTATATTATAGGGCTCCCAGGAGAGAGATGTTATAAAAAAACCAAACCAAACCAGAACTGCATAGAGCTGCTTGTTGTGCCAGCTGTTATTCAAAAAAGTATCAATCCACTTCAAAATCTGAGACCCTAACAATAAGGAATTAAGTCTTTGTACAGACATAGGTCACAGGTTCTGTTCTGAAGATTTGTCAAGCTTTCAAAGAATCTATATTCTACGCATGCAACATGTGTGTTTCTCCCATATTTGTTCAAGTTGAAATCTAAATGAGCTTAAAAAATTGTAAGCTACTTTTAGATTCCTCCCAGAGCCTACACAGCCTTCTGCACTCATAAAATACCCAGAAGTATCCAGAGCTTGTTGTGGATTCTGGGTGCTGAGCAACAGCAGGAAATTTGCCAGCAGCAGGTTACAGAAACAAAAGATATGTAGAAAGCATAACCTGCCCAGAGATTTAATGTCAGCTAAGAAATGAGTACAGCAGACCCACTGAGGAGCCCCTCCTTTGAAACTCACTGTTCTCACCCACACTCTCAACCTCCACAGCAGGATGGTCTGGCTGAGTTGGAAAAGAATCCTTCTTAAATTACAGTCTAAAAATGAGCAGATTACACTTTTTTTTTTTTCTTTTGTCCACATGTCCTACCTATGTATTAAAACGACAAGAAATAAAATAATAAATAAATTCTTTTTGAACACACATTGCTCCTTTAATTCCTGATGCATCCCATCAATTTCCATATCTCAGGGTCTGGCTTTGAGTTTTTAGAATCTACCAGTTTCAAGTAATAAGTGTTACACACTTGTGAAAAATCCCCTAAAGGTTATATATAGGTTCTCTTGTGTTAAACTAAGTATGGCTTTACAAGTTGGGAAACACACCTGGAAAAAAAAATAAATTAATCTTCTCCTGCTATAATTTATTCTTCATCTCAGGGCAGTGGATATGAAACATCATAATTTTTATTAATGATATGTTTAAGCTCTTTAGGGTCTATGAGTTGTCACAAGTATCAAAAGTTCACAGAGTTTCAGATTTTTTCATGTTATATTTTATAGCTGCATTTGTTAGTGCAAAAAAACTCATTAAAATTCTCTTCACATCTCATGTGCTGTGTGTAGACAGTGTAAAAAAGAATAAATAAATCTATGAGAATTGAATAAGATCTGAGAAAGGAAAGCACTGTTATCTGTAGTTGTAGAAAATTTATAAGCATTTCATATACAAATGTTTTCTACATTACTTTAAAAAACCCCTGAAAAACCCATCAAGACTGGTACTCATATTTGCTGGTGAGTCAATCTTTCTTTCAGACATCAAGAGATGACCTCTTAAGACCCAAAGATTTATCAAGTCAGCAGTTTATTCCCTCAGGCCACCATCTTCAGCCTCTTCCTCTTCCAGTCACGTCTCTTGAAGGACTTTGCCAAGCCCCACGAGGAAATGGACTAATCTACTGCTTTCTAAAGGACAGGGATGATGCCTATCCTGGCTGCACTTTATGGGATGAGAAAGCTAATAAAGGGAAGGGGACTGCATCTATCCGTGAAAGAGTCAGTGTGATGTTTGCATTACAACAGACGGAGCCGCAGCGCTCCAGCTGTCAGTCAGAGAAGGAGCATTGCTGCACAGCTTCAGCAGGCACCACCCAGGAATTTCTCAGAAACCCGAGAAAATTTGCTCGTCATTTTATTTTATGGGCAGAAAACAGCTCTGAATTGATATAAAAACACATACATTGCTCTTCTTCCTCTTTTTTTTCTCTTCTATCAGCTGATTTGTCTACAGATATACACACACGAAAATTTAAAGAAGTGAAAAAAATAAATAACCCCCCCCCAATATTTTTTTAATAAAATAGCTCTTATTCATTTGCATCATAGAATTGTCCACAAGATTTTTTTTTTAATGCTGTCTGCTTTGAAAAATTCAAATATTCAAATACACACTGTTATTTGTGAATGTTTTCGCTGCAAAAAAGAAATGGCAACACAGGCACCGCAATACCTTTGTCAATGTATATACAAAATAATTTTTCACCTATTCAGACAATCCTGGTTTGGGAATTATAAGAATGGGAAAAAAAGAAACTGTGCCTCTTTTAGTCAATCATTAATTTCCAACAAGAAAATCCAACCAAGCTTTCTACCTATTAAATAAGTGTAAAAGTTTGTGTTACTCTTTTCAGGCAATTTTATAGATAGGTCTGTTGGGGGTATCACCTAAGTTTGTGCAGTTACCTCTCAAATAAGTTCTGAATTCCTTTATTTTTCCTTGTGCCATTTTTTTAAAAAATACAAATAGAAATAAACTTCGTTCCCCTTTCTTAATATACTTCCACTCTAGGGTTTTTCTCTTTTAGTCATGGCAGAGAACATCTAATTTTCAGGTTCAGAAGTGCCCCTTTATCTACTCTGCTGGCTGCTCCTGTGCTGAAATAGTGTTACTATGGGAAAGGGTAGAGATCAACCTGCAGAGCTCTGATAAGCACTCTTTTCTGTTTATTTTGGAAAATTCTATGCACCCTGTCAGTTTAGAAATCTGAAATGTGGAAATACATAAATCAAACCAATTGGAACTTAAGAAAAGAAAAAGAAAGGGTGGTAATATTTGTCTGACCTAGTGCAGACTACTAAATAGAGGATCTTGAAATAAACAAAAGTAATAGTAATAAAAAAAGAACCTACTTAATTGAATTTTGGCAATTCTATAAAGAAGATATGATTTTTTAAGATAGCTTGTATTGAAGAGTTTTGGGATATGTTGTAGGGAAGCTGGAGAGAGATCAGATTCTCCACTGCCAAGCATGGACATCTTGTGTGCAGCAATTGAAATAAAGTGTCAATGATAGGCAAAACCATGAAATGTGGCAGAGAAATCATTTTCTAAGGGTACAGCAATGCCTTAGCAACTGAATTATGTTTCATGCATCATAGAGGGATGAACTAGCAATGGTGCTGTGTGAATATCCATATTTTCTTTCAGTTCTGGGATCTTACGCCCTTCAAAGTCACAGGTGCTTGGTAAGATGTGTGGCAGGAAGCAACCATTCCTGAGGCTTTCCATGAATCCAGGATGTTTTGAAAGTCCCAGGACAACCCAGCAGACACTTCATAGACTGCACAGAAGACTTTTAGATCCCCTAGAAGTGCTGAGGAAATCCAAAAGCTTCACAAGCAACGACAGCACCTCAAACACCACTGAGTGAGGTCATCCTCTCTCTCTAAGAGCCTCGCTGTAAAACACTCAAGTTCCTCCTTCTCTGAAATTTCAGAGAACCCTGGAAAAACACATTCACAGCTTCTGTCAATTAAAGACAAGCAGCCTGAATTAGAATGGTCAAAATGAAGCCTTACCAGACTGCTAAAAGCAGCGTTGTATCTTGATGAGAAGAAATAAAAATATCTGAGCAATATGAAAAGCATTCCTACAGGCTGTTCCAATTTCCCTACTGAAGTACTAGACATAGCAGAAGATGCTTATAAAAATACAATATGCATATTAAAACTACAAAAACCATCTGTAAGTGATTTTAATTAATTTGCTGGACACATGGAGAATCTGGAAATCTGACAGTAGTGCTTGGGTCAGTCGAGTAAAAATTCAAGATTCTCTCACAGACAGCTAAAATAGAATTATTTGATAACGGGAATAGAAGGTTTATTTGCAATGTTGCTTTGCATGATGAGGAGATTTTTAAGGAAATTACTGTACATGAAGTTCATTAAGTCATGAATTCTGGTCCTGTTTGCTTTCTCAGACACCAGTACAGAATGCACATTTTAGTTTAAACAGCTGACCAAAACAGCTGTTATTTGTTATATTTTGGACCTTTAAATCTGCCTCTTTTCCAACAGAATCCCACTATGTGCTTTACAATCTGCAAGTAGCTAAGTACATAGCATGATTTCCCATTGTCCAAGACAGCAAATCTTTTCTTTAATTCATCACAAAACACAAGGATGCTTCCATAATCCAGCCTTTAACACAACTAAACCTTCTAAAGAGACAGTCATGCCTTACAAATGACTTAGAAAAATCCTCTTTTCTGTGTTTTGTTCCATGACAGCAACAGTCAATAAAAGAGCTGTTTCTGCAATCCTCCCACTAAATAACTCTCCCAAGCCCATTTCTGCATATCCACTATTGACTATAATGAAATTGGCTGGATTAACATTTTGAATGCATTTTTGTCTTCATCACCTTTGAAAGAACTGTATTTTGCTCTGGTTTGCTGTAATGTGAGTTCTCAGTACAAGGTAGAATGAGAAGCTGCCATTATCATTAATAACATTCTGCCACTGTACGCTGATTTTGCAAAGAAAACTAAAATTTATATTCAGTTAATGAAATCCCAGTGTCTCACTAGGAAACCAATAAGAATATTTCAAGTCTTACACTGGTCCAGAAAGGTTAAATAAATATTCCCCTAATTCTGGACTTTTCAAAAGACTGACAACCACTAGCTGAGAGGTAAGAGGAAACAGTCTTCTAAATCATATCTTAGCTCTTTCTTCTGGTGTATTTATGTTAAAGTTACTGTTTTGCAGACTCATTTCTACTCTGTATCTACCCACAGTACTTGCTAACATGAAGTCTTTTTTTTATGGTGACAGACAAAGAGTTGAGAACATTAAAAAACAACTGCAATAACCCACAAATGTACTGAAAACATTAAAAAAAGCACTGGAAACCAGATACCAAGTCATGCAGGTAGTGATTTGTTCTCAGCAATCAGTGTTCTCTGAGGATTCCCTCCAAGTCCCATCAGTGTCTCACTCCTGCCCCAAAGTCACACCAAGGTCTCACTCTCTCCATTGACTTCATCATGTCTTGAAAATAGAAATTTTAAGTCCATCCAAGCAGCTCTGCAGAGGGTTCTGCCATCCACTTCAGGAATTCTGTTCCAGAAGGCCAAAGGAAAATAATGCACAAAACAAAACCACAATTCTTGTGCTACGTTTGCATTACACTTTCCCCCAAACATTTGACTCAAGGACTAAGTCCAGAAGAGAATTTTTTAGTAAAATATATGTATTATTTACATGTATAATATATGTTTTGTATGTATTATATACCCACTTATGAAAGAAAAGATGACAAAAGATGAAAAAAAAGCATGACAATCAGCCTGTATGCTAGAAATTGCTTTCAGCTGCTTTTCACTTTGTAAACTGTTAATATAATTGAGAATGAAAATTAGTTCTGACCCTTTTAATGTGAATATGCAGACAATGAAAGGCCTATAAGCCTGAAGAATTCTCAGAATTTCAGACTCAAAATTCTTGTTGTCACTTTCTTAACAGCTTTCTATAGTGCTTTTCAGCTGAAACAGGCCAAGATAATATACCTGTCTGTCAGTAAGCAAAGCAAAGCCAGTTTAGCACCAGAATTTGTATTTCAAGCCACTGTACCTCCTTCATCCATCTAAATCATGTCTGACCAGGTGACTCTTCCTCTTCTACTCTGTCCCAGAGTAAAATTAAATAAATAGCTTATCCTGCCAACTTAGGCAGAAGATAAAAGCACTGAAAGACTGCAAAACAGTGGCAATATGAAAGTGTTCCTGTTTCTGATACAAGACTGGTAACTGCTGACTTTTTCTAATGCTATGCTGGACTAAGTAGTTTCAGCCGCTGGTAGTTTGCACAGTAGAGGTCAGGAGGATGACCTTTTTTTAAAAAAAATTAATTTGGTTGGTGGTTTGTTTTTTTTTTTCTTTTAGTTTTGTTTTCATTTTTGCTTTGGTTGGTTGGTTGGTCCTTTTAATTTTGCCCCTGTAAATGCAGCATGTCTTTCCAAATGTCAAGCACTGCATCAATCTGGTTTGCTTCTACATCTCCCATACACTTCCATTTTCATCTTGCTAATTCTTCCTTTGCAGTTGTTTTCATGTTGGGCCTGTTCCTGTCTTTCTTGTGGATTACTGATCATCTCCACCACAGTCTTCCTTGCCAATGAAAATATAAGATCTGTTGTCTTTTTTTTTTGCAACTTTATAAGCAGAAACTCTCCTTTTTTTCTACATTTAAGTTCACATTGGAAGCAGGATTCTCAGCTTTGGTTCATTCCTGACTGCAGTCTCTCAGAAGAGTTTTCAGACACATTCTGGAATTCCACACCTGTTGCAAGTCACCTTCAAAGTTCATCCTTAGCAGTTCAGAGGTTTGAGTTTTCACGTGGAACAGATGAGTCTCAGTCTTTGCAATCCTTGCAGGTATTCACCAGCCTCACAAAATTTTTCTGGCTTTCAACCGTAGCTTTTCAGACAAATGGCTCAACATATCAACACCAGGGTAAAGAAAAGCCAATTTCTGTCCTACTTAATACCATTTCAACTTGGTTTTGTGAGAGTTTTCTTTTGGGAGGGGTCCTTCCATCACCTCACCCCATCTCCTCCTAAGTACTGTACATTCCAGAAAATTTGTCTTCTATTCTGCAAACCTTTTCCTCTATGTTCTCCACTATTTTCATTTATAAACCCTGTGCTCCTCTAAAAAGCAGATTATCATTTATTGCTGGGTGGCTGGTTTCTATTAGACTCCACCTAGGAAATGGAGTGGCCTCTCTGTCTCAGTTGAGGGCAAGTATTCAAGACAAACTCTCCAGCTTTGGTTGGAACACAGCTGCACAGAAGCAGCTCTTGTGTGATTGGAAACACCCAAGAGATGGTTTAGGAAGTAATTTCTCCCTATTATCTGCTGTCTTTCAAGTGAGATGAATGTCTGGTCCTGAAAGTGTGGATTGACAACACAAGTGAGTACAGCTATGTGGTGCACACTCAGGGCCTTGCAAGAGTATTTCAAAAGAGCTGAGGAGTTAAAAAAGATTACTGCACAAACACTGTCTCCCACAAAGGACAAAAATAATTATATTATAAAAATATTGCAAATTTTTAGTGGGTTATAAGTGATTTAGAATAAAAACCCCATTGTCTTTTCATGTGATATGCATTCTTTGTGGCTTCACCTTTGAAGGCATTCAGGTCCCCATTCAGTCCCAAATAAAATCAAGAGATCATTTCAAGCTTGGAAAAAAGACACAATTTGAAATGTTAAGTAAGTACTTATCACTAATTTTAGTTGTTTTAATTTTTAATGAATATGTGTCTACATTTTCTGCACAAATAAAGAACAACCTGATAACTTTATAAGTAAAATATCTCTTTTCATCCAAACTACTCTGATAATGCCAATTAATAGATCAAATGCTACTACAGTAAGAATTCCTGAAATGCCTTTGTTCTAAAAGTACAAAGGATGCTGTCATATTTCCCTGCTACCGGAAATTAGATTGTTCTGCTTGGGGAAGGCAGTTTTTCAACACCTAAATCTGTGTTTTAGCTGAGTTGAAATTGTTCTGAATGCTTTTTAAAGGAAAGTATTACTCTCACATCAGCGTGTGTGAGGTTCAGGTTCCAATATCCTATCATGGGATCTTAGCCCTGTGACTAAAACAGCTTTTTATGAAAGCTTTTCCTTTAAATTGTAAACAGGGAGAAAAGTCCTTCTAAATCTGACCTTTCATTTTTATTCAGGTGGCCGATTGCTGTTTTCTTCTTAAAACTAGCAACTTTTATGACGTGATAAAACCAGTCAGAAATGCAAGGTCTTTAGGCATTCCTGACCATTTGCATTAGTTAACTGACGAAACATTAAGCTTGTCTTCAGGGTTCCAAAATGCCAATAAAGATGTCCTGCACCAGGAGGAGTGCTGCTGAAATGGGATACAGCTGGCATTCTGCTCAGAGACAGCTCTCCTCGGGGGCCTTTTCATTGCTTTAACACTAATCTGTGACAAAAAGGCCTTGTCACATTCTCATTGCGTTTAAGAAGCTTTTGGTGAGATTTGTATTGATCTGGTATAAGGCAACTGACAACATTGCAATAAATTTTTACTACTTAGTACTGATCAATATGGATTTTTTCAACCTTTCTCAAGAAAATTGCTTTCTATTGCTTCAGATATGGCCGAGCTGCTCCTAACTTAATTACACCTCATGCAACAGGTCATGCACTTTTTCTAGTTCTAGTTTCTGACATGAAACAATTTTTAACAGTCCAGCAGCATTTTTGGGTCTACTACTAAAAAACCTGAAAGCCTGGTGTCCTAACAGGATTGTGCCAGTAGCAGGATCTCATTAACAAAGGTAACTAATGTAAATTGCCTTTGCTGTATCAAAAAAGGAGCTCTTCTACCACTACACCTTAAAATTCCAAGATCTTGAGGACAAACTAAAGACACTTTGTTCTGGATAGTGTGGCATCTCGAACATCTAAACTCTCAAATTTAAGCCATCCTTTGCAAAAATTATTTAAATGGATTTTTTTTTTCTTCCTGAATTCTACTTTAAATACAGGTATGTTTTTTGGGAACAAAATGGAGTGTAAAAAAATATACAAACAAATTAGAAACCTCTAGCAGAAGCCTTTGTGAAAAGTTCATCCAGCACAGCAAAATAAATATGACTTCTTCTCCTCATGTGTGAAGAAAACAGGAAAAAAAATATTATAAACTAACTCAGGGCTTTGATATGCTCAGCAGGAATTACTAACATTGACTCATGAGGGAAGTTTAGGCAGGCAAATATTTGCAGGAAAGCACAGGAAAGCTCATTCACATTCAGCATCCCAGCAAAACTCATATTTGTTGATTAATGGAAAATGTGTTTTTATTTGCCCTTCTTCAGTCACCTGTTCTATGTCTGACTAGAATGATTTTACAGAGTATATTGAGCTTCTTGCCTTGTCTCAGCATCAGAGAATATCTGATCAGAGAACTCATTCAATACCAGATTTAATAAAAACATGCAGCAAGCACTATATAGTATGTCTTGTGGCTTATAGGCACATATTTATCAATTCCTATTTAGAAAAAAACATGAATATTATTCCTTTAGAAAACAGCATTTTGATGGAACACATTTTTAAAATATCTCACTTGCATGGGAAATATCTGTCAAACATATCAGTTCAATTATTAAAATTACAGAGGCTGTGGTTGTGTCACTGGGTTCTTATCCTACTGTTTTCTGAAACATCCAATTGCATCTAATATTACAGTTTTAACTCAGATTGAAATTGTACCCTCCAGACCTATTTTCTCATCAGACAGATGTGGATGTTTGCTTTGGCATGAATGTAACCTATCCACTTGTGAAACAAATGTGTTATTTGTATGACTTTTGTTAAGTTTAAATGATCACAGTGGCACTTGGAGCAAGAGTAACTCCATCAACTCAGTAACTTTTAAAGTGTCTGTCACTTGAGGAGTAGAGCATGGCAGAGTTATCAGGTTGTCATGAGAACCTCTTCTCTTTTTTACCTAGTAAAATCTATGAAACTGATTTGAGAAATCAAACAAAAATTAGTGCTTGAGATATAGTTTGTACATGTACTCTATTTTAGCTCTGTTTCACTGAAGTCAAGTAATTGAATTCTTAAAAGCAGTTTCATTTCAGTGGTAAATGAGATTGCAATTAAAATTGACTTTTGGACAGTTCTTGGTGGAAAAGAGTAGCTGTTACTAAAAATCAGAAAAGACACCATGTTATTTTCATTTCTCTAGGAAATAAACTCAATTCCTGGAAATTTTTTATTATGTTTTTCTTCACCTAAAACCTCTATAATACATCTTGTGGGGGTACATGTAACAGCATGGACATCACAGGTCACATAGTTTTGATTAAAATCAATATCTATCCAAACCCAAATTCATGTGCATAATAAAGCACACAAAAGATTATACCAAGTGAAATGTGCCTGCTGGACTGAAAGCGTTAGTGAGCAAAGAGTGAGGATTGAATTCATTATGTTGCTACTGTGTTAGCCATGAATTAAATATGAAAGTTAGAAATAAAGAGAAACAGAAAGAGGGAAAAAAAAAAAAAAAAGAGATGGGAAATAGAAGATGGTAAATGAGAGCAGAGGTTTTAATCTCCCCAGTCTCTGTATCTAACTGAATAAAAGAGGCAGACAAGCCAAGTTCATCACAGTGAGATGCTGTCCCTGAAATGCAGCCCTTTTGCTATTAAAGATAAAAACCTGGCTGCTGTTGCTGTAATCAGGAAAGATGAGGAAGCTTGTGGAACTGCCTCAGCCAATAGGGATTTTTCCAGATAATTCTGATTGTCATAAATAACAACCTGGTAGTTTCTGATGGCATTTGCCAGCTACAAAGAAGAGTGAATGAAGAGAAAGCAGAAAGACAATTAAAAAGCCATAATCACAAGGATCCAAGTTCTCAAGCACACTAATTTCTCCCTGCCAGAACAATCTCTGGTTGAATGCCTCTTTATAATATTTTTTTCTTCTACAAAAAATACAGAATAACTTAGTTTTGAATAATTTTTAAAACTCAGTGAAAATGAAAACTCAGTGATTTGAGAATTTCTTCAATGTTTTGGTTCACTCACAGACTTCTTCGAATTAAGAATAGGGGTTCTTTTTCTCAGAATTTTATACCTAGAAAGGTATCTTGAGTTAGCTTGTGTTGTAGAGCAATGCCTGTCTTGTTTTAGAAATACAACCTAGTATAACATAGATACAATTTTTAAATATTTTCAAATAATTTTTCATGGTGATCTGAAAAAGGTCAAAAACCACCAAGAAAACATTCTGAGATTCTTCCAAGTTTCATAAGAGGTGGTTTTTTTTAATAGAAGCCTCTCAACAGTGGATATTACATGACTGAGAGCTTAAGTAGGATAAACAACACTTGGAACACCATCATCAGAAACTGGATTTATCTAGTCTTTATAATATCATAAATCTGTGTCAAAGAAAATGAGATACCACCCCCAAGATATAAATGTAAGCCTATATTTCTTCATATAAGTTGTTAAATAACTCTCCAAGACTCTAATCATAATGAAAAGAAAATATATTAACAGTCTGCCATTTTAGCCACAGGCAAATCATAATGATACCCCCGCTAATTAAACCAAGACTTCATTAAAGTGTTTCTCATTATCATTTGCAATATTTTATGATAATTATCTGCCTTTTATATAACAAATTAAATTAATGTTTTTAATAACACCTTTAACCTTAGCTTAGGTAATTTTGAATGACAATGTAAGGAGTACAGTTTAATGCATATTTTAATTGCCCATCACATTAATTATTTTATAATGAAATAATTTAGGTAACTTATTCTCATTATTTGTTCCTTTTGCTTTGCAATTAAACACTCGATATGCTTCGTGAGCAATGTTAACACAGGATTAAATTGGTTCAGCTGCATTAGTGTATTTATAAAATACCAGCACTGAAGGATTTTGCAATCATATTTAGTATTTATCTTTCTTCTTGTGCTGTTCTAATTAAATCAGAGTAAAACAAAGGTTCAGCCCCATTTTACCATCACAGTATAAACCATGACATTATCATCATCATCATCATCATCACAGATTAATGACATTGAAAACCACAAGATTGAGCAAAAGAGAATGACCTGGTAGTGCCCAGCAATGGGACAAGGTGCAATGGGCAGAGACTGATGCACAGGAAATTCCACCTGAACGTGAGGAAGAACTTCTTTACTCTGGGAGTTACACTGCACTGGAACAGATTTCCCAGAGAAGATCTGGAGTCCCCCTTTTTGGAGATACTCAGAATCTGTCTGGACACAATCCTGAGTGTGCTCTGGGATGGCCCTGCTTGAGCAGAGGGGCTGGACTCACTGTGGTGCCTTCCAACCTCACCCATTCTGGGATTCTGAGGCTCTTTTCTTTACAAATACAAATTTCTTTACAAATATCCCTTTGGATCACCTATAGCTGAATCATTACGTTCCAAACCTCAAAAGCTCCTGTGCCAAATTGAGGATTGCTGAGCTCACAGGTGACAAATTGGCTGGTAAAGTTCCTCTTTTCATGTAATAAAATATCTATTTGCTAATAGACAAATGAGAAATAATGCATTTTATATAATCACATTTACATCTTCATGTTTTTAAAGAATAGTTTAAGAAGGTAAATGAAAGAGAGAATAAAGAGGATCCTTTTTTTCCTGACAGGTAACACAGTAGCTGTCACCTTGCCAGAAGTAGAACAAAGCTCACGGGACCTTGCCAGCTGGAAACTGATGCACAAGGATGGGGAACCACATGGTGCAAGGAAGCTTTATTGGAATTTGCATATATAATAACAACAAAAACATCAACAACAACAGAACAACAGCAACAAAATTATTATTATTATTATTATTATTATCAAAGGTGCATTTCATTCTTTGTTTCATGACCTCAGTTGAGTTGCTTCGAACTGCAGAATTGATATACAAATGCACAGATTTTCCTACTACAAATCAAAATAATCCTCATTTGAACTGGCTTTAAAACAAAAACAAAAAAAAACAAAAACAAAAACAAAAACAAAAAAAAACAAAAAAAAAACCACCAAAACAAAACAAAAAACCAAAAAAAAAAGCACCTGATGATTTTACAAATTCATTTAGGTTGAGTGTCAGATATTTCCCTCACTATTTTTAGAAGTGAAAAAATCAGTACATTTCCATAGGCGTATGATACATCCTAAGTTTCAAAGGAGTTGAGTAACTTGGATAATATGAATTGTCATCGGACCCAGCTGTTTCACTTAGCACTACACTAAAAGGCTCTCCCTTGCTGGGCCAACACTTTTATTGAATGGTTGTTCCATTATTATAGAAGCAGTGTAGATTTAGTTTGCTTTGCCTCCTCACTATGGGTCGGTGACAAATGGTTTCTGCTTGACAGCATTCATAATGTGCCTGCTGCAGCAAGTGTCACCAAGCTATTTCCTATTTTCTTAGCAGTTTCAAATCCCAAAATATTTGCTTCAGAGTGTTCTCAAGGCTGATTTATGACACACACAAGGCCTAATTTCACATAAAAAGAAATTTCAGAAGAAAAGAAGGTGTGCTTGCAACTCTGTGGATATTGCTCAGGTGATCAAAGGACTGTACTTGCTGGAGGTATAATAGTTTCTCAATCACTGCAAAATGCATTTTACAGCATTTCCAGAGTCTTACACCATGGCCAAACATTTGACTGATGCTGGTATCTAAATGTGTCTAGACATAAGCTATAAGTATCTGGATAGACTTGACCATAACATATACTGATCTTCAATTCACATAAAACTGTCACTTTTATGGAAAAAACCCATCCTCTTACTCATGAGAGCAGAGACAGAAATGGGAGAGGCCTTATAGAGAGCCTAGATATTAAACATACAATCACTGTACAGAAAAGTAAAATGCTTTCCCTTTCTCCCTTTATGGAATTAGACAGAATGGCACATTGGTAGAGCATCTCCTGAGTGATAGATTTCTTCACCACCACCCAGACTGAAATGGGATCTTATTTTAGAACTGATAGCTGGGGATCTGGATACCTTACAATTCATGGGTGTCCTGCCACCTGGAAACAGATGCAGCTAAAATACACCTATGGGCACTGAAGTGAGATTTTTGCCTGCAGTCAGAGGCAGTCCCACACTGGACAGAAGTGTGGAAATCACTTGGGTGGGATAATGTACAATTTGCTAACACACAAAGGATGGGATTCATCCCACACATCTTCCAGCATCTTTGTAGGACAACTCGACCTGAGCTTAGGAACAGGATCCTTTTTAAAGGGAATGGAGAAAAGAAGACTGCTTTCAGGCATGATTCTTTTGGTCTGCTTCAGATATTTATTCTCGTGTCAGGGATCACAAGCCTTCTGTGATCCCACTATGTCCCTTCACCTCCCATTTTTTCTTCCTCTCTGTATCATTAAAAGTGTCAGACTTGAGACTGTTTTTATTCTTTCTTCTTTGGCAAATAAAATGGGATAAATTGTTCCCAAAAACGCAAGCAGCAGGTAAAACTATCAGTATCATTTTCTTCTCTCACTTTTTGTAAATGAAACCTCAAGTAAGATTTTGAAAGAGATGTATAAATTCATTCAATGTCATTTAAATTCCTACTATGTAAAAAATCCTCCCTTGAAATCTTAATAATCTTTTAAAACTCTGAGAACCTTGGTGCTTCTTGAAAGTGAAAAATGCTAAAATCAGCTTTAGAATTATGTTTCCTTTAGGTTAGAGGTAACTTTGGTTAGGTATTGTTATAAATCTGTATGATATTGAGTGTTGTTTATGATTCTAAGCATTGCTGTAT
Source organism: Pycnonotus jocosus (assembly GCA_013400435.1). Lineage (NCBI taxonomy): Eukaryota > Metazoa > Chordata > Aves > Passeriformes > Pycnonotidae > Pycnonotus > Pycnonotus jocosus. The sequence goes on from VWYP01024102.1 coordinate 50,277, forward strand.
TATACAAGGATGATTTTCAGAAAAAAAATACATCAACTTCTGTTTAAAATTGACATTTTCAGCATCTCAATTAAGAAACCAGAAGAGGATATGACATATAAGGATCTCTAGGAAACATGCCATATATTGTGGCATCATGAGGACATCCACAACTTCATTTCAAATACAATATTTTGTCCCAAAGAGAAACAAAAATGAGTATATGCATTTTCACCTCTATATGTGTATATATAGATATATACATATACAGATGTTGTCATAAAATTCAGCATTATAATATTTTATTAAAATCAGCAGTAAATTCCATTTACTTCATGGAGAAAAAATAAGAATATTGAAATATTTTAAGTATGATTGAAAGCATGAACTTCTGAGGCTCTGTATGGATGAACAAATAAATCTAATTGATATATGTACACCAAATGCCAAATAACTTTATTTTACATCAAATGTAAATGAACTTTCAAAAAAACAGAGAAAACTAAAACCATTATAAACATTTGCATATATACAAATATCAAAAATAAAAAGAATAAAACAAAATATCTTGCCTGAAAATGAATGTAATATTAAATGGACAGTTAAAACTTTTATCCTGAAATCACTTTTCACTGCTTGTGTTCAGATTTCAACATTTGTCAAATGATGTATCATAGACAGCTGTACTTCAAGTTGAATAAGGTACAAATTATGTTCCTTTTGTTGTTTTCAGGGTGCCTTTTATGCAAGATTATTGGATATTAGCATAAAAGTACTGTATTCACATGCAAGGTGATGTGCTCAGTTTATATTGTAAGTATAAACTGCCTTGTAAACTAATCAGTGAAATCATTAAGGATTTGCAAACAGTGTGAATCAGTGTGCCTAAATCCTGATTCTTAAACCCCAGGAATTGCCCGCCACAACAGAACGTTAGGCCTGAAGGACTTTTGACAGAATCCAGAATTATTCACCTGTTTTTAGGAACAGACTCCTCCTTATTATTCACCATTCACTCCAAGGAGTGGAACATATGAACCACCAGTGAGCCTTCTCCAAGACAAAATTACAAAGAAAGCTGAATGTTGGTTACCTTTTATTCAACTTCCCATCACCTTTTCATCTATTAGAAAATTAAAGTTGGGCTATTTATGAAAAATTATGAAGAAACAAAAAGAAGCTGAAGCAAAATCTATTTAAAGCTGACTGATGAGACACCTCCACCAAAATTGCAAGCATCATGATGCCAAAAGGGCAGGGGCAGTAGGAGACCCTGGATCTGAGAATCCATGTATTTTCCACAATTCAAATCTAATATCAATGTCTCCAGCACTCTACCAGCAGGTTTCATTGTAAGCTGATATATGAGAGTGACTTATGGGATGTGCCAAATTCAAACATCTTGTAACATTTGCTGATAGGCAGCAACTGGTACTCATTCAAATGCATTGAGCAGGTTATTTTTAAATCTTTTCCATATACTCTGTCAGCTGAATCTGAAAAAGAAAATAATTTAAGTGGACTTAAATCTGAGGCATAATTTCAGTCCTGTTTTTATGGTAGTGTTTGTAATAAACTCTTGATAAACATGATGATTTAAGGAAATCTCCTGTATAAAATAGCTTTCAAATTTACATTTAATCTGAAATTCTTGAAAAATTATGTTTTTCTGTAAGACTAACCTGTTGTTTCTCTGTTCCACCAAAACTTACCACCAGGAGAATTGAGTGGTACTTTTTGGAATACAAGTTCCATTTTTTAGATGAAAAAAACCAAAATAAGACTAGCATAAATACAAAGATTGAGATCTCCTGTGAAAATATTTACTACTCTG
>VWYP01024106.1:0-30423 GCA_013400435.1 Pycnonotus jocosus
GGGACGGGGGGCGGCACCGCCACGCCGGGAGGGGCGGCGGGGAGGAACCCGCCTGGAAACCGGGATGGGAGAACCGCTGGGTCTGCACAGCCACAGCCGGGCAAGGCTGACCGGAACATCCCGCAGCCCCGGGCAGGGCTGACCGGAGCATCCCCCAGCTACAGCCGGGCAGGGCTGACCGGAGCATGCCCCAGCCCCGGGCACGGCTGACCGGAGCATCCCCCAGCGGTGCCCGGGCAGGGCTGACCGGAGCATCCCCCAGCTACAGCCGGGCAGGGCTGACCGGAGCATCCCCCAGCCCCGGGCACGGCTGACCGGAGCATCCCCCAGCCCCGGAGCGGGACGTGTGCCACGGCCGGCCAGGCACCGCTGGGCTTGTGGTGCGACCCCCGGTTTGTCCTGCGGAACGAGCCCGGCCGATGCCCGGCCCCTTCCCTGCTGCAGCCACAGAGAAACAAGGGAACAGCGGCCAGGCAGCGACACAGACACTTCGTGCCTACAGGAGAGGTGCAGGCAGTAGCGCATTCACGCGTGTCAAGGAGAAGTGATGCTGCTCCAGGTGCTCCAGTGCTAGAGGAGCTGGAAGGCCACTAGGAAGCATCACACCTTCTTCCCTTGCCACACTGACCCGGGTGTGCAGCGATCCCGGTGAGGGTTTCCCGGCAGTGCAGCGTGGGACTGGCCAGAGTGTGCTTCACTGCCCCTCTGTCATCTAAAAATGGTGTTTTCAGCAGGGCTGGAAGGGGTAGCTTTGATCTGAGTTACGGGATTTTAAAATTGCAAGGGGTTAAACCAAAGGAAGTTTTATAAAATCAATTCCACCTTGACTTTCAGCCCCATCAAATCATAGCTTGGTTGGGGTATCTGGCAGGCACTGATCTCATACCTGCTTTCAGCTGTCCTGCTTGAGAGAATGACCGAGAAGCAAGTTCAAATGACAGCTGTGTTTGTGTGTTAGTGCCACTATCCCACGTCACAGCACCATAGGTTTCAACCTACATAGTCTTAGGGAATGCCTGTGCTTCCCAGTTCCAGTGGAAGCTGGACATCACCACTTACTGTAACAATTTGATTCAGTTTGCATCCCAACTAGAATGACTTTAAATGGTGATGGTCGGTATACAAAGGAATCTAATAGAGGAGAAGTAAGGATCATGTAAAGGAGTCCTCTTTGGCAATGCTCAGGGCAAATCATTACACTTTAAAAGCAATTGTTGTCTATTTCCTGACTGCAGAGGAAACAGCAGCAGGGTATGAGTTCTTATTGGTTCATCATAGATACCAGCCAAATTCATGATGTCTTTCATGATTAAATGGTGAAACGACCAAGTTCATGACAAAGTAGTCCAAGAATGCCATAAAGCTACAATCCAGCCTAAAAGTGAGCCATGATTTTTCATCAGCTTAAGTGACCCAGAAACCTGAAGAAGACAACTTTGCCTTTACAAATCTTAAGTGGATGAATGAGAGGAATTTCCCTGGTTGCCCTTGCCTCTGAATGCAAGGAAGAATTAGTCTTAGAATTGAGGAGCAGTTTCTTCTCCAAATCTGACAATTTTTTTTCAAACAGTAGGTCCCTAGGACAAACTGAAGCCTATGGAAGTGAGATTTTCATCACTGTCTGTTTTCTTTCAAGATGTCTCTGTTTTATACAATCTAAACCAAATTATTAAAACACATTTGTGTATCATGCAAAGGAACCTGAGTTGGGTCTTTGATCCAGGTGTTACAGAATCACTGTTGGGCCATACTTTTTTGGTAGGAACGGGTATCTGAATTCATCATCAGAAGCTCCAAATACATTCATTTGTTTATTCAACAGAGCAAAAATGCACAGGTTACATTCTCTCTGGAAGTTTTCCAAAAGTAAACAAAAACCCAAGAGAAGTTGATACTGACAATGAACATCAGTGATGACTACAGGATCACAGCTAGAGCTGAATGAGCTCTGTACTCCACAGCTTCCATCAAAACTGGCATGGGCACTAAACTTCTGTTAGGAACCTCTTTTGGGATCAGAGCCTCACTGGATTAATTTGTGATTATGCTAGGCAGGTGAAATACCACCCCAATATGGTATCTTGGTGCGAGAAATATTTAATTTTCACATCAGGAAAAAACACCAAAGGATTCAAATAAATCTCTGTGCCAGATGGAGTCACACCAGTCAGAATACTTTGCTACCAGTCAAATGAATCCATTTGCATTAGAAGAAAACTCATCACTAGCAACATCTTCCTGCTTGGGTCTAATCTGCACACTTACACTTCTTGCTGGTGTAAGTGCAAGAGTTGATGGGCAGAGTTTAGTACGGCAGAGCTACACTGGAAACAGTTCTAACACAGAGAAAATAATTCAGAGAAAGCATCAACTGATTTTATTGCTCCCTGTCAATTCCACACATGTATAAGAGCACCAGGAAGCAAACTAGGAGTGCTCTAACTGTGTTCAGCCCCAGTTCCCATGACAGCAAAACTGCCTGGTGGAGTGTGAGCTGTACATAGGAACCAAGCTTTAATTCTTCCCCTGCCAACCATGTTAATGACCAGAGCTGCCTGAGTGGCAGCAGTAAAGTCCAAGGTGAGAAGTGAGAACACCTGTAGAAGTCATGCTGGAGCTAAGGCAGGTCTTCAAGAAACACGGTCACCCATGCATTTTTGGAGACCTTGGTGCTCATATTCTCAGGCTGCCAAGGAGACAGGAGATTGGTAAAGTTAATTTTAAGAAAAAGTTTCCTGATGCCTCATATACTGAGGTGCATATTTTTCAGATCTCCCAGCTATGGCAGCAGAAAGACTCTGTAGAGCTTTGGGAAATGAAGGGTGATAGCTGGTAGTGCATTTTTGTGTCCTCAGCAGTTCCCAATTATCAAAACAAAGGCAAACCTCTTGCCTCCTGAAGTAAAATCTGCATAACAAAGTAGTGAATGGAAGGAAATTCACACCAGAACAAGCACAGGAAAGCACAGAGCTGCAGGAAGGATGAGTTAACTGGAAAAGGCTGATATCCTGATGCTGGGTAAAGGCTGTGGAAAAGTGCCACCTCACACTGTGGAAGAACATGACTGCCAGAGGGACCTTGGTTAAGTCTTGGTTAAGCCATGCCCACTCCAGGCACCTTCATCCCACAGGTATTACTGGAGGCAGATATTTCCCTCTGTCTGCAAGAACAAAAACTCACAACCAGTCGTTTTTTAAAAACTCTTGAAGTAAGAGCAGAGACAGCTCAGGGTTCACCAGCTGGTTAAAATTAATATAAGGCCAGGTTTACTTTATTGGACACAGTTACAGTGTTGGTGTGCACACTTGTTCTGCACGTCCCTGCTGTTTCATCTAGGGATTGTTGTCAGGGAACTTGAAGATGGGAAGCTCAAGGGATATCAAGATAATCACAACATTCTAAATTGGGCTTGTAGCACAAAGGTACAGTCACAATGAGTGGAAAAGGGAACCCACGAGACAACCAAGGTGGAAGTAAGTGATTAAATAATTTTCTCAACTGTAAGACAACTGAGATAAAACCCTCTAACTTCAAGTTCTTAATGGAGCTGCAGGCCTTTGGTTTCCTCCATAGGCTTAGAAGTTGGATGCTTGTCTCTTCCCTTCTCTAGCCACAAAGTAATTACCACCTTAGCATGGAAGCCTCTCTATTGTTTCTTGGCTAGTGAAATTGTTCACTACAGAAGTCTTTTTTTTTTTTAATCTGAAAAGGAAAACTCTCTGATTAAGGATGCCTTCAGGCAACTCTGTCTTGGTTTTTGCTCTCAGCCAAAGATAATACAAGTATTTAGGAATGCAGTGGAATTGTGATTTGCAAAGGGATAATGATTTGTTTTTCTGTAGTGTCTTTTATGCAAGACTACCAAATGCTTCACTAATGGTAATTAATTGGCTCTGTCATAGCATGATAATTATTTTGCAAAATAGCTGCAATAGCTAAAACATCAAAATGCATGTAAGCTGGCTCACAACAAGAGAGGTGGTGTGGGTTGCTGAAGGGTTTGTAGCAAATCAGTGATTTACCACCTGGAACATCCTATATCACATCTCCTACTGCTTCTCAGAGGGCCAAGAACTTTCCAGCATCAAGGTTTCTCCAGGTGTCCTGGTGAGTTAAGCATAAGTACAGCACTAGATGGCTGTTACCTCGGGTTCAGCACAAACAGGTTTGAACACTTTTTATTTTGGAGTTGTTTTGGCCAACATTGGAGAATGTATGAAATAAACCAGAAGTTTCAACTTGACAGTCAGCAGAAAGGGAAAAGGAGCTGCAGTTCAGCTGACATTTCAAAACCCAGCAATTCAGGGCAGTGTCAGCCTGAGCAAAGCTCCTTGTAACAGCACTGTAGTACTCTGCAGAGATGCTGGTTAGGATCTCTGCTCTTTTTGCACATAGCACTGCTTCACCCACTCAGGGAAATCTGGCACAAACCCACCATCCCAGACAGGAGCTGATTGTGAACCAGTGGGGAGAGAGATCCTCCTGTGTTCCATCTTGTCTTGTAAATTAACCAGGGTAATTTTTGAGTGAAGCATTCATTAGGAAGGTCTGAAATTTTTGATCCCAGTCAGTGAGTCTGCCTTGAGAATAATCAATGCACCTGAGGGCTGAAAATGCTTGTACAGAATGCCAGGGACCCAAAGTGCTGCTTTGATTCAATGCTGAATTTGCAGGCAGAAAATTCACACAGCATCTGTAGGAACAAAACTGCAACAGTGCCTGGCTGCTTGAGGGAGGATCCATCTCTGTCTTTTCTTTGCAACTATTAATTTTTGAAGTGTTGCAGGAGGTAAAAGCTGTTTCTGCAGTGCTCTGCTGCATATACTGGTGCAGGTGGTTTCTTGCTGTCATGCCCTTCCAAATCAGTCCCTTACTCAGGTCTGGGCAATTGGTTATAAGGTTTCTCTGGGCATTTTTCTGAGATTTTAAGTGATTCATAAATTTGGACTGCTGTTGGCCTTACTACTAAGGGGTTGCCACCTTTCATGCCAGTGTTGGGTGCATTTCTCTGATTACAAAAAGGGATTCTTACATCTTATAGCATTAAAAGTTTAAGAGCTTTCAGCTTTTTTCAGCTGAAAAGCCCACATGTATCATTTGCAGGGATTTCAACTTTCTACAAAAATACTTTAATTTTAATATTTTTTTGTTTTATAATATTTGAACGATTTGTTTATTGCTGCTGAGGCTCTTTCTTAAGGGAGTCTGTTTTCTTTTTTGAGTACTGTTTTTAATACCCTCAAGAACAAACTTACAGTAGCCCTATATAAGATTTTAAATATTAATAGCAGCACACTAATGATGGTGTAGGGAATGATAATATCTTCTTTAAAATCCATTCACCAAAATGACCTTAATAAATAACATTATGACTCTGATGCTAGACTAAAAGCAATAAAATCATAAATCCTTACATATTTGCTGTTTGTTGAAACGATTCTTTCAAAACATTACCATAAAAGATATGAAATTTCTCTAAGACTTCACCAGCATATCCTATTTGTCTTTGAACAGCCACTACTTTTTCCAAATTAAAAAAGAACCATAGTGTTTGATCTCTCATTGTATCCAGATATATTCCTCCCATAATTACTGGCTGTTCAGATCTGTTCTGCCTCATTTATCCTTTGGCTAACACTTGTTTGCAGCACCACTTTGTAGCTGACCTTTCTTAATAGCAAATACAAATCTTATCTATTTGAAGGTTAGAAGTTTTTTTGAGCTTAAGCTGCTGGGCTCTACTGGCTCCATAAAGCAGTGAGGCATCAGCACAGACACCTTTGAACAATTCTCTGTGAGGGAGAGGAGCAGTAATGGAAGATTGAGAAAATTCCAGCTGTTGATGAGCATTACTTCCTTTAGGAAGCATCTGAAGATTTTGGAAGATGTACAAAACAGAATGGCAGTAGGTAGCTTAATATTCCATCAAGAGCCAAAGTTTTATATTTTCAAAAGGCTAACTCATATCCATGCAGGTAAGTACATACATTGATAGGAATGTAGCATTGCTGCCTAAAGGACAATTTTCCATCATGAGCAACTCAGCTTCCTGGTCAAAACATCAGGACATCTGCAAAGAACAGCTCTGTGTGAGAGAAACATCCTTGATTGTGGAGCAAGGTACCTTTATTAAGGGGGATTTTTGTGCTGATATCCTGAGGACAGATAGTTCAATGAAATTTAAAAGAAAAAAAAATGCTTATCAGAACAGAAAAATGAACAACCTATCCAAATAACTGAAGGAGAGGCCTGTGTGTCATCAGAAATGCTGCCTGTGTAATTTGATTTCTTTGGAGGAGGCCTTTGCTCCAATGTGACCATTATCCAGCAGCCAAAACATACAAGATTACAAGTATAACCTTCCTGCTCTTATCTAAACTGGGTTTTTTCAACCTCCTTTTAGCTTTGCAATTGAAACGTCTTCCAAGTGACTCTGCAGCCTCCTACATGCTGAATGTAAACCCACCTGCTTTTGTGTTTGTACCTTTGGGTGGACCCCTGAAAATCAGAGACACTCAGGAGCCCCCAAGGAAAGTACTGATTTTAAAAGCTGCCCTCGAGGAGGAGCTGGAAGTTTTCTGCATGGAGCATCCAAGAAAAATGAGGTAGAAAAGCATCCCAAGAGCAACAGGCAGGGATGAATGAGGTGGGTGGGAGTAAATGTAGGGCATTTGCTGGCTCCTGCCTGCTCCCATGGTGGGAATCCTGCACCTATGCCTCAGGCATGTGTTGTACCTGCCATTCACACAAAAGCAAGGTGTGTTCCAAAGACTCCTTTGAGTTTCTTTCCTCTGCACTAGAGATGTTATCTATGCCCAGTGCTGCTCCAATAAATACCTTTGTTTAATGAGTAATGTGTAGGGGAAGATTCCATGATGTAGAAGACTGGTTAGAACAGCTACAAATCCACTGAAGAGTTTCAAAGTGATTTGTATAACATTTTTCAGGTTCAGCTGTGTACTATTAATGGGGTTTTTTGTTGTTGGTTTTTTTTTTTTTCCTGTGGTAATTACCTATTTTTCCTTTACTGTGGTTCTTTCTCACAGTGCAAAACAGTTTGTGTCCCAAGAGGTGCCAGTGGAACAGAGATGGAGAGGAGAAAAGCCATGCAAGGCAAGGTTCACACACTTAATGTGACCAATTCTCCAGGCACTTGTCAGTGCCCTCTACCCCTCAGGACAGAGGAAAGCATTACCCACCCCAAAATAATGCAAAATGAGAAGAAACATTTTGGGGAGGCAGGTTCTCAGTGTTTGAGGTGTACAATACCGTGATGGAGGAGGTAATTAGGTGTCAACTGCTGGGCAAAGATCAAGGACCCCAAAGCAGATCTGCAGAGACCAGGCACAGAGGAAGGAAAAGCATCTTATCTTTATAATGAGCTGATGATTCAGCCCCACGATTTTCCAAAAATTTTGGTAACGTGAGAACAAAGTGTCATTTACTGTTAAAAATTATTGTTGATCCGGTCAGATTGCTAATTCATTTTATGAAAATCACCAGATTGTGTGATTGCATTCCAGACTAGACCTAGCTTTTATACAAATCCATTGACCTTCTCTTTCACAGGGAATTCCTCAAAGACAAGCTAGAAGGTGTTCAAATTTAATCTTCCCTACACCACAAACCTGACTTGCTGACTTTTTAGATCAGATGATGACAAGTGTCTAGGAGTCACTTGGACAGAGGGATAATTGAGGAGGTTTATAAACAAATCTCTCCCTGTCCATTGTGTCCTAGAAAAGCAGACCATTGCTCTCAAGCTATCTTTTAGGGTTTTTTTTGGTGGGCTGCAGCTATGCACACTCAGCTCTCTAAGAGATTTTCTCTTACATAAGCAGAGCTCGGAGTGTGCTCACAGCTTTGCTGAGCAGCCTTTCATTCCCCCACTGTGCTGCAAATTGCTGCTTTGCTGCTGCTGCTTCCTCTGCTTTACCCCAGGATCCATAAATCTCTCTCTCCCTTGGCCAGATTCAGTTGCTCCCTAAGGGAAGGAGCATCCTCTCTTTTTTCAGAGACCTCTTTACCCAGCCACTCTCCTCTTACAGGGAGATCATCTGCAGAGCAAGGCTGATCAGAATGCAGACTGTCTGTCACACAGAACTGCCACTCTCAGTCAGCAGGTGGCAATAATATTTGTTACTCTCTGATCACCACCTGATCCAGTGACATGGCTTGACTTTCCAGCCTGTGCTTGTGGCAGCTTCCAGGAGCGGTGCCAACACCAAGAAATTCCCTTTCCAGCCTCATTAACAGCCACAGGCAGGCCAGAGGGGTGTGTGCAGAAGGGATCAGCCATCAAGGCTACAGGCCAAGAACAATTGATATGCTACCGATGAAAATAAAAAGAGAGGACATCATCAGATCCTCCCACAAGCTAGACTTAATGCATCTGAAGAGCAATTTGCAGCATCCCAAACTTGGAGAAAGGGCATTTCTAAAGAAAGCCACTTGCTTTGACAGTATTTTAGGGGTGGTGGGTGTTAGATTCAGAGTGTTGAGACGTTGAATTTGTCAAAAGATTGGGAAGATGCTTCAGCCAAAAAGCCCCAACAAGTATCTCTTGGGAACAGACTTCTTTTTCAGATCTGATGGAAGATATCAAAGGAGTCAGCTTTAAAATGGTATCACCATATCTGCTGCCAGTAAATGTTCTGGGAGTGTGCTATAGAATTAAAACTAGACTTACTCTATTAGATCTTATTTTCTGTCATGGTGGGCATCAGATGGGGCTGCACAATCACACACCAGCACGATCCTCATTTTTTCAGGAGGCTGCATAAATGTATGGTCAGTCATTGTGTGTGTGTGAGTGCTATGCATGCCAAAATAATTGCCAGCAAAAGCCTGATGACTGAAGAAGTAAAGAACAGTCTCTTCCTTGTTCTGCTAGCAGTTCAGGGCTTCAGTACTCCAGAGCACATTTTTTTCCAGAAAGCACCTTTATTTAACTTATGCTGTACTTGTGCATGAGACAATAATTGCCACACAGGCATCCAGGTCTCAGCTATACTGTGGAGATCTCTGGAGCACCACCATGACAGCTGCAAAGTGGGCAGGAGCTGTTCCACTTGCACAAGCACTCTGATGGCCAGAGTAGTCAGGAATTGTCTCATCTGTTGTCCTCAGAGAAAACCACAGTCCACAAAAAGATCTTTCTGCCCAGGGGAAAAGGTTGTGGCTCAGCCCCAGCAGTGCAATTTCTGCAAGGTGCTCTTGAAGGAGCAGGGAGACACCAAAACCCATCAATGCCCCTCCAAGAGTCTTTCCACACTGAGGAGGCTCCTTCTGCAGTCCATTACAGGGTGTGTTACAGCCATGTGTGAGCCAGGCAAGGACAGCAACATCTGAAGGGAAGCACCTGAAGCAGCCAGGCAAAAGCTGCCCAGTTCCCTGGGATGGTGTTTGCTGACAGACAGACACTGGAGGATAAAGCCTGTGGATTCTTTCAGGAAAAGTCTTCAAGCCTCATCATCCCCAAATTTATTTCTCCTGCACACAGGCACATTATAAATGCAGGCAATAAACTCTACCAAAGTGCTGTCACCTTCTGCCTCTGTGCTCATTTAATCCACTGTGCCTCCTGTGGGTGTGCAGCTTTCCAGTAGGAGGGCTTGTGGTTGTATTTTTAAAGATGCAGTTAATTAACTTTCTGCAGGCCCAGAGCAAGAAACCCTAGAACTAAATGAAGACCATTCATTCTGAGAAGTGGACATACCCAAAATTGGCTGAAACCAGGGGCTTCTGTGAGTTCCACCCATCTTGCTAGCATTTTCACCCCAAGCCACTAAATTAATTAAGAAAGTATCTGCAAAAAAAAAAAAAAAAAGCCTCATCAGCACACAACCTCACTGTAGAAAATTATTCCTCACTCAGCAAAAAAAAAAAAGGAAAGTGGGTAAAACAATGCAAGTGATTTATATAATTCCAGTTCAAACAGCTTTTTCTTTTCAAGGGGCTGTGTGGGCATGCTACAATTATTCATTTTTTTAACTGTATCTCACTACTGTTATGGATTCTGTGAACTGTCTGGCTGAGGCATCGCTGCCCCCTGATATCCTCCCCAGCCCTGCACAGACCCTTCCCAGAATCTCATTACAATAATTATGAAAATGTATAATTTTCATCCTAACAAGAAACTGCTTATCCACAATGGCATTACAGCTGGAATGATGAGCTGGGGGAAATCCCGAGTGCAGAAGGGCTGAGTCAGCTCTCACAACATCCAAATTCAGCACTTGGCAGCAGGTGGCCACAAAACACGGAGGCTCAAGGTGAAGTTTGTGCTCTCAGAGCTCCCTCGACCTGCCACACTCTGAGCATCAAGATATCAGTATCAGCTCCTGCCACTGGGATGACACTGGGGAAGAACAAAACACTTGAACAAAGAAGAAAATGGCTTTGGAAAACCTTTCTCAATCTTGCCATATATTCATTAAGTCATGCAGGTACAATTGAGCACACCCATGGGCAAGCACTGGGACCCAGAGGATTGGATTCTCAGTGAAACCATCAGTGGAGAACACACACACCCTTCTGAGCCCATTTTCACTCCTGAAACAGAGTTAAATAGCCCCACTGTAAACAAAAGTTCCCTTTTCCTGAGCTACTTGGGCAGTAGATCACAACCTGTGAATGCAAATATTTAATTTTCCTCCACATATCACTCACTTTCTGCTCCTTCAGCTGGACTTTGGGAAAGCACCCTGTAATGAGCCCCTCTGCTAATGCTGTGCAGTTGTCAGGCATACATGAAAGAACTGATCAAAATCTTAGATTTCTTCTTGAGCTTTAACTGATGTTTTCCTTAATTAGAGCATTCTTTTGTTTTTTAAGTATTTTTTTTCCAAACGTCAAAGCTGGTTGCTTCAAAGGATCGTTTCAGTCACCCCAGAAAATTGCTTAGAAAGATTAAAGGGAGCATGAGAGAGGGAAGTGCAGACAGACAGAGCACAGAACAAAATATTTAATGAATGCCTGATCCTACTCCCACCACAGTGACTCTGCAGAGGAAATGGAGAGAACAAATAAGATTTTTGCATCTAAGACACAATCATGACAATGTACCAGAATAGTAAATGCAACTTTTGTGACATTCATGAGAGATTTTTTATGAAGTTCCTCTGCTCCAGTAATGCAGATCCTGGCAGTTCCCTACTCCAAGTATCATATTGCTGATACTCATTCCAGCTCAGAAGAGCTTCAGAAAAGCCAATTTTAATTCTTCATTCTCAGTTCTTTTCTTCCTTGTCACAGCAATTTAACTTGAGCAGGATAGGCCTTAAATCACAATACCTCATTTTCCAAATACACACCACATAACGTATTAGAGCTTTAGGATAGAAATTTATTGTTTGACGTATTTCTAATGTCTTCATGCTCTGCAGTTGCTCCAGTGGGTTTCTGTTGTAGTTCACATTGACAGAGAAATGTGCACATGTAGAAGAATTCAGAATAATGAAGTCCAGCTGCATTATTGTGCACATACAAAAATATTAATCTTGCTTCAACCTAGGCTATAGTAAATATCCATCTTTTTAACATCTAAAGCTGTGGATCTGATGTTTCAAACAGTCTGCAAATACAAACCCACTGGCTTCAGTGGGACTCAGCATTGAAATGAGAATATCTTTTCACAGCACTGCACCATTCCATGCAGGAAAATTCACACCAGCTTCCTCAAGCATTCAGCTAAAGCTGCCTCCCTATTTGGAGTAATGCTTCTGCTGCCTATGCAGCTAGTGAGTAAAGGAGGCTGCATTTCCTGCTGGGGAAGGGATGACTCAAAAAACCTGACTTTTCATGCCAAAAGCAGCCAATTTGATTTAAGTTTCCTGAAAACATTCAGCTAAAGTGCTGTGAAGGACCAGGAAATTTTAAGGCACTAAATAGACACAGATAGATAACTCCTCGTTCTTGTAGGAAAAAACCCTACCCACTTCTAAAAATCTTCTTAGGAAAACATACCTGCATTGTATGACACAAGTCTAAGAACCATGGGTATGTCTAGTCTAATTTCTATTGAAAATATAAATTTTCAATATTTTGAAAATTTTTGCTATTGAATTTGTCTTTTCCTGAAGCCTGTGTATTTTAAATTCAGTAGCAAAAATGAAAAGACTCAAAGACCATGGTCTCCCAAGTTTCCATTTTCCCATTCACAAGCCAGCAGTTTACCTGCCCATGACCACATTCCAAAGAGGCCAAAATAAGGTATAAGAATGAAATGTGTGACTTGGGGACTGGAAAGCCTGTCCTCATTCCATCACAAAAGAGAAGCACTTGAGCAGACCTGACAGTGATCTAACAATGTTCAACAGAGGACACTTGTGATACTAAATGGATAATCAACCTAGTAGCAAATAGTTCTACAAAATGCATTGATTGGAAGTTGAAAAAGCTCATAGCTAGATGAAATCTCTTTTTTTGAGGTATCCCACCATTAAAATGGTGACCAGTGAGGGAACTTCTACACTTGCATCACTTCCCAGGTCCAGCACTGCAGTGACCTAAAGACACTCCAGCCCCAGTTTGGGTTTAGTTACCTTTTTGGATTAATTGTTGCCATAATCATATGTGTGCAGTCATACAGGTACATGCCCCAAAATGCCATGTGAACCTTGCAAGACTTCTGCTTTTTCTGATTCTGGCCAAGAAATAGATGATCTACACAGAGTAATAAACCCTGTAACCATCCTTGCCTCATTTCCTTGCTCTCTCTTGTTCTTTAGTTGGGACCCAGGATCTCCTGTCCAAACGTTTCCTTTTGACCCTTTGTTCTTCTCTTTCATCTGAGTATTCAGGTCCTCCAGCAAGATCAGAGGCAAAAGCCTCAACCCAGGGAATTTTTATTTTGTTCAATTTATTGTCTATTGACACAAACTCCTGATCATTAATTGAGGTCAATAATTTAAAGGGAAAGAATACAAATACTAGAAGACTTTTTTATTTTTCTAAGGGTGGGCATTGTAGCAATCTGAACATAATCCATTACACATTCCACACCTTGCTCCTGTCAGCTGGTTCATTTAATGATATAAAACCTGCTGCAGGCTTTGCACCTTGGCCCTGCAGAACACACAAGCAAGAGCATCACACCCATATAAACCACTCATTAAACCTTAGTATAAAAACACAAACTTTGTTCCAAGATTGGTGTAGCTGCTAACACATCTGTAAGCCCAACAGGGCTTTGTCCAGGGCCCAAGGGGATGCTGAACACTGTTCATTTGATAAGCATGAGCCTTTCTGCTTTTGGGCAGTAAAATGATGCATTGAGGGGTGCAGCTCTCCTGGAGCTTCCTCCATGTACTGAGGCATTAACTGGGATCTCACCTTGTCCCATCACTTGCAATTCCTTAACCCTCACCTCAAATTCTAGGAAGCTTTTACTTCATCAAACCCCCTCCCTCTTCAGGAATCTACACAAGTCCCTACAAAAATACTGGAAATGCAAAATATTTGCTGGCATTTACAGTTCCAAGCAAAGATGAAGTCGAAGAGAGCAGCTATGGTGTTCCACTTAATGTCTTTTCAGGCAATCCTGGGCACAAGATGAAGACAGATTCCTGACTGGAATTCCTAACATATGGCTAATCTTCACATCTCTTTGGCCTCAGAAAGATTTGTGCAGAATGTATAGGATGGTTTGCTAGGTTTTTTTTTTCTTCTGCTAGTCTGAGGATATGATGCTCATCACAAACCAAAAAACCCCAAAAATTACATGGGAGAAGCTGCTTAGATTATTGAAGTATTAGCTGTAGATGTGAAATAAGAGGCCTTTTGATCCATTCTCTTGCTGCCAAAAATTAGGCTGCAAGACCCTACACCATCTGCAGCCAGGGCAGAAATTCCAATGATATAACAGTAAAATAATAATTTGCTCCATATTTACCTGCTTGTCTCTCTCTTAAAGAAGGAGACAAGTAAACAGTGAGGGCAGCAGGCTTCAGAAATAATTTTGTGACACAAATAAATAAATACAGAAATAAATCTTCATGCTTGAAAACTCAAATGCAACAGAAGAGCAGCCAATTAAGGTATTTGTCCTAAGCCTCCCCCACAGCAAAGAAGGCAGAAACACTTTGCTGCATTCCTTTACTTGGCTTGCCCATCTGGCAAGTGACAATCCTGACTCCTTGCCACACTTACTTGTTCTTTACATGTGCCAGGTTTTGCTTTTCACTCTATTCACAGGCATTCTCTGATGCAGCCCTCTTTCAGACACATTTAAGGATGAAAGCAATAGGATATATATGTTATATATGTTAAGAGACCTACATCACTTCATGCAGGGGTCCTCCAAACTCTCCTCAGTCAACGAAGTCTTCATCTAAGCTGTTTATCATTACATTATGCAAAAAAACCCCACCACCAAACAAACAAACAAAAAAACCCCACAAAAAACTCCCCAAACAAACAACCCTGAGAAAAGCAAAGAACCACAATCATGAATGGCAATACTGATATTGATCTGCTTGCAGAGTTGAACTGTTCATGCCTTGGGATGCAGACATGACCTGAGGACATCCCTCCTTACCTGAAGAGAGACAAGTGTGAGATAAATGAAGTCTACACAGCAATAAAAATACTGGCTGATGCAAAACCTTCAAAAGTTCCAAAAGAAAGGATTGCTTTTTGCAAAAGGAAGAAAATCTTGTGTTCCCTGTTTGAAATTAAAATGATGAAAGATACATGTTTCATACAATGAGCTTTCCAAAAGAAATGGCAGACACTTTACACAATCTTTCCTTTTATTGTCTACTTGTATCTTTGACCTGAACTTGCATTCTGGAAAACTTTATTATAAGTAAGTAAATAATCATATTAGTCCCTTGTTATTAATTATTTTTCCATATTCTAGTCTGCTATTCAAGGATTTAGGAGCGACTCATCAGAACAACTGCCTTTAAACCTCCCAGTGATGTTAATGATTTCAGTGCAACTCAGTGGTGTAGTTTAATATTATTCCTCTCCTTTTCTTTCCTCTCTTGGCTGTATCCTCCCACCATTTTCATTGGATCTAACACAGGTTTTGCAGCCCTGGGCTGAATCAGATCAGTTTGCAGAAACAAGAAACAAATCTCGTTGTCTTTGAGGTAAGTGAGGTGATGTCCTGCCAGTGAGGCTGCTGCCCAGCACATGGGATGTCGAGAGGCCTGGGGGGACAAGGCTGCCCTTCTCCTCAGCACATCAAACCAGAGGGTGGATATCCAGGGAGGGAATGGAAATGATGTGGCCTGGGTACCACTTTTTTGGGTTTTTTTTGTCTCCATGAAAGTAGCAATGCAAAACCCAGGTACAAATCCTTCCATCAACACCCAGTAAAGATGAGGCTGCAAAAGCTGCAGGAGGGATTTGGTGAGCAGCTATGAAGCACAGAGCCAGTGCTCTAAATTGAGTTCAGTTTGTGAAATATTTGGAAGCCAGAAGGGAAAAGAGAAAACAGAGCCAGGGAGGATTACTTTGGAATGCAATGCAGTGACTATGATTGCCGACCTATTTTCAATTATAAATTCCTTAAGACATCTTGTATTTCTTGCCCTATTTACAACAGAGCAGTGATGATGCTATTAGGTATCAACAATACCTACACAATGAGCATGAAATTAGAGCAACGAGTAAAGAGTGAAAACTGGGATAACAACTGGAATCACAAAAAGAAATAAAGAATGAAATAACTGCAGACAGGTTGTCAGGGACAACCCAAAGACAGGCACGGCTCCCATGTAAAATGCCAATATGTTTTAAAAGGGAGGAGCTTTAACACACTGTGAAATTGAAATAATTAATCAGATTAAATATTCACAGTAATATGTAACTGCTGAGGAATAGCAACTCTGATTGGCCTTAATTTGGCAGCGTGGATAGGGATGCCTTTATGCATATACTCACCAATACACATATTCTGAAGGTTTTTGAACTGCAGTCTCTGATCCAAACCTGTATTCATTTGGGTGCCACTCTGAGCTACAACACACCTAGCAAATACACTAATAGAGACTGTTGCTTATAATAAAAATATTAAATTCCTTGGTTTGGGTCACAGAAATAATGGTTACAACAAATCCCTATTATTGATGATAAATTCCCATGTCATTAATTTGTAAATTGAAATATATAATTATGGGTGGGTCCAGTGCATTTCAGAAGAATTGCATTAAAAATAAATTGCTACATCTCTTTTATGAGTGACCTGCATGCAATATATGCAGTTTTTTCTTTTATTAAAAAACCCCAATTTTCTAGAAGTGCTTTTTTCTTTTCACATTGATTTTTCTGTTCATTATTGCTGACCAAGCACATTCTGAAAACTCCTATATAAAGGACAAAGGCACCCTGACAATAGACATCCATATGTACCTGATAAATTCCACATGATTATCTATCTAGTCTGTGACTTGCATTAATTATTGCTGATTTACACTGGAGATTTCCAGCTGTCCAAAGTTAGAGTGCTGAAGAGAGCAAAGAGATTTTATCCACTCCTCTTTTATTAAAAAAAATAAAAAAGGCAAAAAGCAAGTCTGGTAAGAGGCATTCATGAATAATTCAAATTTACTGCCTTGGCTGAAATTCAGATGATTTCTGAATGGGCAGCCTGCCTCCATCCCACAGAATGATGGTACGTCATCACAGGAAAAGTATTCCCAGGACATGGAAAGGTATGAATGGCATGCCAGCTTGGCTGGGATTGCATCAAATGCATCAGATTTCTTCCCTGCATTTTCCTGTATCTCTACCCATGAGAAGGAATGAATGTGAACACTGTAGGTTATCTAAAAAACACATCCTCCAGGGGTAAATCTGTCTCATTGCATTTTGACTGCTGATAGGTGTCTGGGAGATTTCACATTCTCATTTTTCCCTCAAACATTTTCCGATTTTTGGCTGCTCTGTGAGGGTGCTGGAGCTGTGGGTGAGTTTTGGAGCTGGCTGATGGGACATAGCTCTCTGTTGAACTTGTGAATGTTACTTTGTACTGTGTAGAGGAACAGTGGACTAGAAATCATTTGGTCCAGCTCTTCAATGGCAAAACCAAAGATGTCAGAGCAGCAAGTCTGGCCATAGGCTCAGCGAGCTCCCCAAGGCAAAAGCCAAATCAAATGCAACACTTGGGTGACAAAGGGACTGTAAGTGATCACCACACTGCTTGACTCAACTCAGTGGAGAAAGTGAGGAATAGAGAAGGTAAGGAGGTAAAAAAGATTTCAGTTGCAGCCCTACTGAGTGGAAAGTAGACCTCAATCTACATAAGGGAGAAGAAAAGCTGGATTTGGTTGGTATGAAGTTTAGAATCCTGCAAGCTAGCACAAGTGTGGGTCTGCCTGACCATTTTGCTCATTTTGGTACATGATCACATTTCCCTTCTCTAACATTCCTTTATTCCTGTATTTACAGCAAGTAATGAAGTATTCCCAGCATTCAGCTGAATGGAGCATTCTGCCTTTCTGACAATGTCTCCAACAGTCATTGGCACTTCCTCCCAAAAAAAAGGTCAGGAGAAGCATTTGGCCATACATCAAATTTAGTGTCTGCCATCACTGAGACAGCACAGTGGCTGCTGCTTTCACTGCTCCTCTTGACTCCCATGGTTTCACATCGTGCCTACAGCTGACCTCCACCACACACATGGGCCTGTTTCTTTGCAACACATAGATGGATTCCCTTCATCTTCTGCAGTGTGAACAGTTATTTGGAAGGCAAAAATGAACAGCAGTGGCATGAGGGAAAAAAACAACAATTTTGTGACTTGGCACGGAAATGTCATTTGTAGCAATAACATTTGTTCTCACTGAGCATATGGAGAATGGAGGGAGTATTCCTGCATTGCATCAACATTAATAACAACATTGATACCCTGAAATATTGAACCAGGATGGGTTCTTCTGAGTCACCTATGGAAGAGTTAGTCAGCAATACTCAGCAGAGCTGGCTGGAGTAGAAGTAACTGTGGGAAGTGCACCATCACAGTGACAACAGCTGACAAGTCCATCATTCAGGCAATCATCTTTTTTCTAACATGATAGGAAAGGTAGGATGCTTTGGAGTTTCATCATGCTGTGAATTAACATTTACAGCAGCCAAGCCTCACCATGACACACCATCTTCAAATAAAGATCAGGAGGGGACATGGGGACTGATTCTCCTTTCTGTAAGTAGGAATTGGTTGCAGAGAGGGAATGAAGGCTGTCCAGGCCACAGTACTAAACATGACTGAAGCTGGAGTGTTTATAGGAGAAAAGTAGGAGCTGATAATGATCTACATAATCAGTTTGCACTTGTTCCATTGTTCATGAGGCGCTTGGCACCCAACCACCCTTAATACCCCTGACCATTCTTTTCTAGATAAATTGTTTAAAAATTGCCCCAGTCACTGTTGAAAACTGTCCCCTGATGGAAAGTCAGTTGTAGAATAAGCTTTGTAAGCTGTACCCTTAGCACACTGAACACAAGTTTTTGCCAGGACTTCCTTAGAGACAAGAGCTGTAGATCAGGTTTTAAAGCATCACTAGTACAACAGTGGTTCAAGTCTCACCCAGAGGTCTGGAAAAGTTCAGCTGAACATTCTAGTTGCAATGATTTCATGGTTTGCTCGAGAGCCAGTCCCATCTGCTCCAACCACAGCCTGTCCCTGGATGCAGTGATTCCTCTCTGCTGTGATTGCCTTTGTACCTAAAAAGCTGATGTTTGGGCAGGAATCTCTTTGGCCACAAAGCTGCTGCTGCTGGTGGGAAAACAGGGCAGCAGGTGAAGGACATGCACTCCCTGCCTCATGGCTTTGTGTGTCCCTCAGCTGAAAGTGCCACCAACCCCTAATGTGCCTCCCCAGCCACTGGGAATGGGGGAGAAAGGATTAACTCTAATGCTGAGATGAATGATAGTGTGCCCATAAGGCACTGGTGGTCCTGGGAGGAACTAATGCCATTAATTAATTACCATTAATGTGCAAATTATTATTTAAAGAGCTTTTATAAAGAAGTGGTTTATCTCTTTTTCATCTCGATTTTCTGCCTTTTCTGTAGCAGGAGAATAATGTGCCTTTTTTTCATTGTTGCTTTCCTTTAAAAATCTGCTTTCTGCACTTTTTTTCTCCCTTTATTTTCTCCCTTTATTTAGCAGTGTGCTAAGATTGGGAAAGGATATAGAAAGAGATAAATAGCATATGAGAGAGGGAATATCAGACAGAAGACAAAAGACACTTTCACATGAAAATTTTTGCAAACTGTGACGGACACACAAAATTACTTCCTTTCAAAATCCGTAGACTGAAAAGGGCTTTAAGATACCCCATTTTAAAAATATAGATCCTTTCCTACCAATTTTGTTATCAATATTTCTAGGGATGCATTTGTGTAATAATGACTTTTCAAATGATGAAATCCTGTGAGAGGCAGCCTCATTGGATCAGAACCTCTGAGAAAGGTGGATAATGTCTTCATTGTGCTCAGGTTCCTGTGTCCCCAGCTGTCACTTTTAATAAACATGTCTCAGATCAAGCCTTACAGGGTGTGAAATGCATGAATAATAGTAAAGGAGGTGAAATAATCACTTGGTTACTTTGGAATATAACCAATCCACACGAAATATTGCATTGCAACACGTAAAGAATGGGTAACATGAGGGCAGTTACATTCTTTTAATAAACCAGCATTGAGGTACATGGAAGCAATATGAGTTATATTTGCATGGAAAGCAATATTACCATGCAGAGTTACACCATGAATACCAAGTATGTATTTCTTCTCTTTACAGCAAGGAATGTTCAAAGAATCTTTGACACATGAAGCTTGCTTAAAAGGCCTAGAGCCTCAAGCAGCATAAATAGAGCTGCCTCCTTGCAATTAAGCTGTGCCAGATCTTATCACAGACTGTGTGACCTGGTTTTTTTATGAGGAATGAATAAGCTGAAATTTTCTGTCTGCAGTTCTAGCGTGTTGTCACATTTTCTGCACAAAGAGCTCTGTTGTTATTCAGGAGTCCCAAATCTTCTGAAGAGACATGAAATAAAGCTCCTGTGGTTTGTGCTCCTTAAACATTCCTCAGGGCATTAAGAAGTCAGGTGTGAACCAAACCACTGTGGCCCCTGTCACAGAGTCTCCTCCTGTACTTGAACTCTGTTAAAGATGTACCTGATGACATTAATTAAAGTCACAGTCCTGCTGCACACATGTCACAGTCCTGCTGCTTTTCAGGACTAGGGATTTGTGCACAGGGCTCTGCACAGATGCACTTTTGCCTTTATTTGTGCCCCTGCTGGCACAGGATTACCTGCAGGGCTGAGCTCTGTGGTCACTTGTGGCAGTCCTGCCTTCTGTGTGCTTTGGGACCTTTCAACATGAAAGATGTTAAATGGTGTCAATAAATTGGTCCCTAAGTTACTAAGGGCTCCTGAGCTGGGAGTCTTCCAGGGATAAAGGAATGAAAACTGGACTCTCCTGAGCTTGCAAATGAAAAAGAAAAGGAAAGAGAAGGAAAGTCCAAGCTAATCTGCTGAGGAACTGCAGAGTAGGTTTGCCTGGCACTGCCATTGTGACTGGGACTGCAACTGAACATCTGAAATTTCATATGAGTGGCTGAGACCTTTTAACATGGATTATTGCCATCTATATGGAATTGCATAAAATGCTTTGGAATGAAAGCTAATTGAAGCTAAAGGGAGCAGCAGAGTAAACAAATGTATTCTATTCCTTACCAAAAGGATTGCTCTGGGGTTTTTTTCTCTTATTTGAGTTCTAATTCAAAGTTTTGTTTAACTACAAATGCTATTTTTAAATCGAATTTCAGACACATTTTAACAGGCATTGAAATGTAGAGCGTATTTTTTGTGTTGGCACAAGCCACGAGAAGCATCAAATTAATTCCTGCTGGTGAGGAAAGCAGCTTACATGCAAAGCAGCCAAGGACACTTGGCTGTGACAAAAATGGAAGCATATCATTAGACAACTCGAAATTGGATGTTTTTCCCAGCTGAAGGTATGCAATTCCCTCTGCTCTCTCCCACAGCAGCTCCATGTTGATTCAACAGATCTGATTTGTGTGGAGTGGCATTTGCCATGTTTGTCTGCTCAAATAGAGAGGTGGACACACCTCCTTAGCACATGATGTGACTGCTGGGTGACTTTCAGATCCCTCCTGGGCCATGTCCACCCACAATACCAACAAAGAGCAAATTTTGTCTTGCAAAGCAAAAGCACTGTGAGTATGTCAGGTACAGCCTCAGCTCAGACACCTCACTTGCTGCATCTGCATCCAGGAGCTGTGCAAATGTTTGGAGGAAAAAGGGACAGTGGGACAGAGTTATTTGAGAACCAGGCAAGGAAATGCCCTGCATGCCAAACACTTGGCTCAGCATTAGGGTAGACAGAATGGTGAGCATTGCACACGTGGCCTGATGGAGGTGTTGATGCTCTTTGCTTTGCCAGACCTGCATAAAGACCCAGGAGCTGCAGTCCCTCTTTCTCAGTCCCACTGAGGTGGCACAAGAAGGTCTTTTTTCAGATCAGTCCTTGGGCCATGTCACTTGGCTGAGAACAGTGCCCTGTCCTTGCTCCTGGACACCACTGCAGCAGATGCTGAGGGGAATGTTTCTTACCTCTCCTGCTGCCAGGTCCAGTGTAAAGCACCATGTTACTCCAGGCCACTCCATTTTGTCATTTATGACTGTGCTTTTGAATCTTACTCCTTCTCCCTCCTTCTGCCTCGGGTTTATTTCTCAGCATATGCACCCTCCCAGCCCTGGGCTCCTTGGGAAAGAATTCTCTTGTCCTTTGGTTCATGTGCTGTGGAGAAAGCTTAGCCACCTGTTGATTTTAAAGGATTTTTCAATGTTTCACTGCTTTCAGAAGGACTAAATTTGGGATTAGAGGGCTAAAAGGAAGAAAGAATGCTACTACCATCAGTAATTACTCTTTAATAACCTTCAAAATGCATCAGGAAATATTTTACCTGTGCTGTTTTTCTGAGGTGGAAGCATGGTAACATGGTTGTTGTACTCCACCATCCACTCCAGAGAACAAATGCATTTCTATCCATTGTTTTCCCTCTTAATTTTGCCTTTTCTCTTAAAGCAAAGTGCAAATTAAAGTATTCAAAGGTGAAATATAATGAGGGTTTTATTCTCTGCTACATGAAGGACATAATCACCACTTCTTGAAAAGTCTTTCACTGACCAAGGTTTAGTTACTATGGTGACATCTGTCACCATTTGCTTTGGTGCTGTGTCAAAAGATTTTAAAAAATAAAAATCCACCCATTCTGTCACATTCTCCTATCTCTTGTCTTAAGGACCACTTATAAAGGGGGAATTGGTGTTCTTAGTTTCATAATAATCCATTTGTAGTGGGAAAAGGATATTTTGTGCTGACACATGGTGAGCATCTTTATCCCACTCCAGCTATTTCTCTCAGGTATTTGCTTTGGCAGACACAACATTTTCCAGGGCACACGGTGGCAAGTGGGACTCTGCAAACCCTGAAGGGCTGGTGCAGCAAAGACAGGACAGGCATTTGTATTCTAAAAGAAAAGGAAAATAGAAGAACAGAAAGATCTTCATTAGAAAAAGAGTGTTAGGGTAGTACAGACACAGATGCAGTGAATCCATCTGTGTTGCAAGATGGAGACGTGGCTCTGATGGGAGATTTGACAGAAGTATTGTGACAGGCCAGGTCAGTTCTTTGGTTATCCTGGCACACAGCTGTGACACCTCTTCTGCTGTAACAATTTTCATAATAACATTGCAGGTTTTCCCTGTAAAAATGTGATGCACAGGGTAGAAGCAGTTTTACTGGTATACTATAAACACCTACTAGAAAATACCTGTCAATCTCATTTCTTTTGAGATGGGCCTCTTGTTCTTCTCTTTGGCAAAGCAAGCAGGTTTGGATGGGCACTTTGGGTGGTCTCAGTGAATTGAAAGGCTTTTCCCAATCGGCAGTTCTCTGGGTTAGAGCTGTTGAACTCTCCGTGGGAAGGCAGACACAGCTGTTGAGCTTTTTGTCCTTGTAGCTCTGGTGTGTGAGCAGTCCCTGGTGCCATTCTGTGTGAATCCTGGCTCTCTGAGGCTGAAGGTTGGGATGGTACCTAGAGCTGGGAAGGAAAGTGCTCAGAGCAGGGGCTGTGCTCTTGGTTTGATGGGTGCAGCTGAAATTGTAGGCAGCAAGAGCTTTCTCAGCTGGCANGTGAATCCTGGCTCTGTGAGGCTGAAGGTTGGGATGGTACCTAGAGCTGGGAAGGAAAGTACTCAGAGCAGGGGGAAGGAGTTCGTGTTGCCCTTGGGCTGTGCTCTTGGTTTGATGGGTGCAGCTGAAATTGTAGGCAGCAAGAGCTTTCTCAGCTGGCACTTTTGTGAGCTCTGGTTTTGCCCAGTTCGAGTTTGTTTAGCAGACCCTGCAAGAATGAAAAGGTTTTTTAGGTCGAAGGAGTTCGTATTGCCCTTTGAGTGTGGTGCAAAGAGGAGTATGCACTCGGACAGGGAAGATCAGTGAAACCTTTTTGTGCTGGCACAGTAGATTTGAGAGCAGGGATGTTTCCATCCTGGCTCTGTCCTGGGGATGGTTTCGAGCTGGGCTCGGTGAGTTTCTCTCTTTTGCGAGTCGACATCACCATCGTGTGGTTGTTGTGATGAAAGCTGACAGTGCCCAGGAAAAAACCAAGAGATTTTCTGGCCCTNAGCTGGCACTTTTGTGAGCTCTGGTTTTGCCCGATGTTTTCAAGTTTGTTTAGCAGACCCTGCGAGAATGAAAAGGTTTTTTAGGTCGAAGGAGTTCGTGTTGCCCTTTGAGTGTGGTGCAAAGAGGAGTATGCACTCGGACAGGGAAGATCAGCGAAACCTTTTTGGGCTGGCACAGTAGATTTGAGAGCAGGGACGTTTCCATCCTGGCTCTGTCCTAGCGATGGTTTCGAGCTGGGCTCGGTGCGTTTCCCTCTTTTGCGAGTCGACATCACCATCGTGTGGTTGTTGTGATGAAAGCTGACGGTGCCCAGGAAAAAACCAAGAGATTTTCTGGCCCTGCCCCATTGGTGTGGGGGCAGTTGGTGCAAGAGCTCTGCTGTGCATCCTGGCTCTTGGACACTGACAGAATGGGATCCCGTTCTACAGGGAAGGAAGAGGAAATGCAAAGTCGTCATATAAAACGCCACATTATCCGTGCATCTCATGCCTCCTAAACCTTGGGATTTTTACACCATGCTGAGTACAATTTAATTAGAAATCTTCAGGCAGGCGCTGTGGTCAAAGAGGGTGCTTTTCTATGCATGTCATTGCTAACAGTTAAAAAAAAAAAAATTACAACCCGACAGAAAGTGGAAAATCTGCAGGCAGATTCCTGCAAAGCCTCTGAGATGCCAATTAAAAAAGATTAAGCAAAACAGAATGTAGTTTTGAGTTAGTTATTATTTCGGGAAGCACACCCATAAATTATAAAGCACCAGTCCCACCAGGACGTTGTGTGAGTGCAAGGAACTGTTGAGTCTGAAATAATATTGTTCTTGAAGAAAAAAAAAAAATTAATCAAAAGCACCACAATGTTTTAAGAGCAGAGTGAATGAAGCTAAAGGGTGGTGCATTAACAGTACTCTGTTGTCCTGTAGCACAGGTATAGGGCTGGCCCTGCCTCCCAATCCCAAATCTGGCCATTTTTCCTTTGTTGTGAGCTTTCTCACAACAAGGGTTTGAAAAATCAGCTTCTCATCTGTCCAGAATGGGGCTTGACCTTCAAAGTTAATCAGCCATGCTGCTGAAGGAGAGCCAGAAGCCAGAAAGACCGTCAGAGACTGAATGTTATAATTTATGGTTTGAACATCTTCATGAAAGACCTTTGCTTGTTATGCTGCAAAGAAGACCACCAAAACCCTGAGTGGGGCCCTGAACTGCTCACTGCCTGTTGATGAAGATAAAAATGAATTCACAGAGGGATCAGGCTTAGACCTCCAGGGTGGAGACCACAGCCTCAGGGCCATCAGCTGCCAGGA
Source organism: Pycnonotus jocosus (assembly GCA_013400435.1). Taxonomy (NCBI): domain Eukaryota; kingdom Metazoa; phylum Chordata; class Aves; order Passeriformes; family Pycnonotidae; genus Pycnonotus; species Pycnonotus jocosus. Next base: position 24,973 of record VWYP01024106.1, read on the forward strand.
GTAGAACAAGGAGACGTGGTTGAGACCATTGGACAGATGATTTGTTCCTACTTAACACCTCTCACTCTCTCCCTGTCATCCCCCCCACACATTTATCTCCTTCTCTCCTTCCTTTTCTCTTTTATTTTCTTCTTTCCAATACTTTTTGGCACCAACATCTGACCTCGCTTGGTTTTAATCGTGTTTTTGGGTCTATTTCAAACCTTTCTGGGCTTGATCCATTTTATTCACAGAGGCTGAGTTTTCTTTGCTCTCCTGTGTTTAAACTAGTTGGTAACAGATGGAAAGAAGAAAAGATAGAGGAAGATTTTTCAGGACAAGCAAATTCAGTCTTACAACACTGGGTTCTCAAGTAAGGAAGCAAAATTGAAGTGGAAGCTTTCCAGTGCTCTTGGAGCAGAGAATTCTCATCCACAAAACTGAAATTACTGATTTTATCATCTTGGCATTGACATTTAAGCATTTTCATCTAATCCTAGAACATCTGTGGGAGAATTGACTTGAAAGATGTGATTTATTCATTGTGCATTAGCATTAATACCAATTGTTATGAAAATCCACACAGTTTGTAAAACTGGTAAATGTTACCATTGCAGTGACAAATTACATCAGTGAGGAATCCTGTTATAAGCCAGAATACTTCACACCTAAAGGTTTAGAGTCACTTTTAATCTAATATTTCATCTCAAATATAGAGCAAATAGATCCTAAAAAAACCCCATGTACAGATCACTTGACTGTATGTTGTCCACCATGGAAATTTTCTGACACAGAGTGACAGGACTCAACACACTTTGACAAGAATAATTCAGTACAGAAATCTGAAGGACAATCTGCTCTGAAGGAAAGGCAAATTAGGCTCATGCTACTTCTTGCTTTGCTCATGAGTAGGACTATTAGGGATGTAAATGTGGGAACTGGAGATCTTTTAACTATTTGAATGCTCATTCTGTGCCAGAGCAATAAAGAAGCAGATGTTTGGCTTAATTCCATGCTGATTTGGTTTCATGTTTTTCTATCTGGATATAGCATAGACAGTGTAAAACACATTTTGTTTAAAACAGAAGGAGGTGGGGCAGATTCTGGCTCTCTTTGGCTGATCTGGCTGGTGCTGAGGTGTTCAAATATGGTTTGTTGACTTTCCTATTCCCTCTCTTGACTTTAATTCTTCACCCAATTATCCTGGCTCCAAATAATAGCATGTTCAGAGTATGAGAATCCAAAGAACTGCATAGAAAACACATGAGTTTGGCATTTTTCTACTTGCACACAGAACAACTGGGGACACCTCTTTGAGGTGCAGGATCCAGGTAGACATTTAAAGCTCAGATGGGAATTGAAAAGGGATGAAAATATGAAGACAAAGGGCCCTGATCATCAGCCTGACTCCAGGGGAGGTAAATGGCTGTAACATCAGCGAGATTCACTTCAGGGATCTTTTGCACTGACCATGGGCCTTTCCAGTGATCCAACCACCACTAAAATTTGGATTATAATAAACAGAATCCTATCACTTCCTGCCAATCCTTGAGTTGGGCTTTCAAATGAACCTACAGGGAATCTTACACCCAAGTCCTATTGAATTCCAGTGTCCTATTCCTACAGTGATCTTTCAAAATACTACTTTAAGCAAACAGTTGTCCCTCTGCTTCCACAAAATGGACTAAAGTTTGGTAACATGTTCTCCTTACATAATATCCCCCTTGGATAAAGTTTGATCCAAGTCAGATGCCACACAGTGGAACTTGTGGCAACTGCACACCTTAAATGGCAACCACTCTAGAAACTAAGAGATGTCAGTGGTCTTGCTAGTGAATAACAAGAAAAATGTTATTCCAGGGCATGGCAGGTCCATCAGTCATAGCAGCAGCTCCCAAATTACCCAAATGCCTCAGAAGAGAGTGTTGGCAGCTCTCTCACATTCCCTCCTCCACAAGTCTGGCACTGCATCCATCACATCAATAAAGCAGGCCACAAGCTGGAAAAAGAATCCTTCAGAACAACACCAAATATATATTCTTGACCTGTGCAGCTGAGATCTGGCAAAATGCCAGCCTCCTTGTTCTCCCCACAAATCCAAGAGAACTGTCACAGGTTCCAAACAATTCCCGAGATGAAGACATGGGGGCTGTAAAGTCTGAGACCCCTTCAAAAGTGACTTAAAAAAAGCTTTCTCCCTCTTAGATTTATAACTTGGAAAGGCATTACAAAACTCCTTTCTCTCCAATAAATTCCACATCCTCTTTTAGCTTTCTGATTGATCCATGGGGAGAATCCACATTGTCTAAATGCTACCCCTGAGCTCGAGCACTGTTTTCCAAAAACAATGTGAAGCAGGGAGTGGAGAGTTGTGGGAAATGCCCACTGAAAAACAGCCTGTAAAATTTGGCATAGATGAGATAGATGGGAAAGAAATCCACAGAGAATCATAGAATGGTTTGGCTTAGAAAGGGCCTTAAAGATCACCTCGTTCCACTATCCCAGGTTGCTCAGAGTCCCATCCAACCTCATAGCGAAGAATTTCATCCCAATATCCATTCTAAACTCACTCTCTGTCAGTTTGAAGCCATTCCCCCTTATCCTGTCACTCCAGGCCCTCGTAATAGTCTCTCTCCATCTATCCTATAGGATCTCTTTGTGTACTGGAAGGCCATAATTAGGTTACCCTAAAGCTCCTCTTCTCAAGGTTGCTCCAGCATCCCTTGCTAGCAAATGCTTGAGAAAAAGGAAGGTTTAGATAAACATTTATTGCTCTAACAACTCTCAGCCACGTTTTTGTCCCAAATCTAGTTTTTTTATCAATGTGTTTAATCCTTTTGCTTATCATTTTAACTAAAGGAGGACATTTATTTTGTAGGGATTTAAACGAGATTCTGAGCAATGCTGGAGAATGGATGCCCAGAAGGTAAAATAACATTGCTCAGCATGGCCCTTAAAATAACTCAACCTCCAGGGTTTGTAGTCTGAGGCAGAGTGGCTCACTAAGCTCCAGTAAATACCATGGGAGACTGCAGCATGTCCTATTACAAAGCAACACCAAGAGGGATTTGTGTCCTCATTGCAGCTGGGATGGAGAGAGTTTTCTTCCTAGGAGCTGGAGCACTGCTGGGGTTTGGATTTAGAGTGGGAACAGCATTGATAACCCACTGATGCCTTGGTTGTTGCTAGGTGGTTCTTAGCCTAAATCAAGGATTTCCTGGTTTCCCATGGTCTGTCAGTGAGCAGGTGTATAAAGAGTTGGAACAGATCAACCAAACTGGCCAAAGGGATGTTCCATAGCAGCATATAAACTGGATAAATAAATTTGGCCATGAGCCACCTGAGAATGGGCTGGCCATCACTCAGTGGGGAGTGGTGTTTATTCCTCTCTTGAGTTTTATGCCTTTCTTTCTCTCCTTTTCCTTACAATAGTAATAATAATAACAACAATTTATTCTAGTTATAGTAAATTGTTTAGTTTAGTTAGTTTAGTTTAGTAAATTGTATAGTTTAGTTTAGTTACTTTAATAATAGTAACAATTTACTTTAGTTCCAGCTATTAAACTGCTGTTACTTTTGGGTTTTTTTACTTTTTTATTTTTCTCACCTCACCCCACCAGGCCAGTGTGGGGGAAGTAAGTAACTTCAAGTTACTTCAAGTAACAAGGTACTCAGTTGCTGTTGCCACAAGAATCTGCTGAACAATTTTTCTAATTCTGCCTTCCTCTTGGCATTCCTGAAAGGACCAGCGTGGAAACCTGCATGCAAACATCTTGAATTTCAGTTTTGTTTTCTCATCGAATTAAAAAAAATAGCTGCACTTGGTGTATAATTGTGACATTTAGAATTGCCTTTGCACCAATCTTGTGTTTCTGTCCCATGACATGGATAATGTGGAATATCCTCGTGTATAGATGATCCCTTTTGAAGCCCCAGCTCTGATTTACACGTTGCTCTAAGGTAGGAATGAATGCTCTTCCCTGCTGCAGCCTCTTGGTGGCAACAGCATAAGGCAATATTTCTGAAAGCCTACCAAAGGCTACATTTTCCTATGTTTTGTGGTTGGTAGAAACTCCCCCTGGCAAGTCTGAAAAAGTTTAACTCCAAAGATCCAAAGAAACTCAAGCTTTCTGTTTAGTCATTAGGCGCCCTTTCCTTGCCACCACTCCCAGCAGTGCCTGCTTTAACCACACATGCACTATTCCAGAGGAGTTCTGGCTGTGGCTGAGGGAATCCCAGATGTTCAGCCAGCCCAGCTGTGCCAAACAAGGAGCAGTGTCCAAGTCAGAACAAGCCATCATTTTGTGCTGAAGTGCAGGCTCTCAGCCCATGTAGAAGGTGAACCCCAGTGTTAAAGGCTAAAATACCACTCTGCTGACAAAGGCTGTATTCAGTCACAATAATATTTTGGGGCTGGATTATTGGTTCCAGTGATCTCTGTCTGAGAGGCTGAAGAGCTGCAGCAATTACTGAACCTCCCGTACATTACAAAGGAACTTTTATTTGACAAGTGATCTTCACCTGAGAAATCATTTTCCAGCACAGTAGAGGGTTAAATCTATTGCCAGCTAACTCAGCTCCTACACCATTTTCCTTGTGGTTGTACAGGCACTTTCATGACTCTTTTTTGCTGCCCTTTTGAAGAAAAGTGCATTCAGGGAAGGTGACAACTTATGGACTTCAGCTCCTGACAGGTTTTACCAGTCTATTCCTGGTGTGGCATTTGCATTCAGTTGAAACAGTGAATTGCTATTGAACAGGAAGCATTACCAGCTTTTCCAAACAGAAATGAACACTCAGGCAGGCAATTTTTCCTTCTGTATTCCAGAGTGTTGCAAACAGACATATAAATTGACTGCAAATCCAAAAAAGAAGCTTAACAGAAAACATAAGCTATAAATTTTCTTTTTATGGTTTTTTTGTTTGTTTGTTTGTTTGGTTTTTTTCCCCACATAGTTTTAAAATGTATCTTTGGTTAGGATTTAGCACCTGTGACATTTTTATTGGCATATCTCTAGTGACTTAGAATTTATTTTCATGATATTTGATTAAACTGCATGCAAAGAATACTTAGTGCTTAGTGAAGGGAAAACAATATTTTAAACTTATGGCCTTTTTTTCTTGCTTTGCTAGTACCACTCAGGTTTTAAAATCGTGGTATACTTGGTTTATTGCCAATTTGGCACAATTTCTAATAACTTCTAAAGGTGGGGGTTTGGCTCCTCATCTTTCAGGCAGGTTCCAGGTGGCTGAATTTGGGTTGTGTCATACCCAGAGATAACATACAATATACCCCAAACTTCTGGTTATTCACATTACTTCTTAATAGCAAAGTCAAGGGCATCAAACTCTCAGGGTGAAGTTTTGGCATAGAAGAAGCACAGTGCTTACAGTATGAGAACTTGTCAGGATTTTGAATTACACTGTTTTTGCCTCATCCTTTATGGACAGATTTTTTATTTTTTATTTTTA
>VWYP01024106.1:30439-64102 GCA_013400435.1 Pycnonotus jocosus
TTTTTTTATTTTTATTTTTTTTTTTTTTTTTACTGTAATGTCACACCTATGGATCACCATCCAAGACATCCTAGCTAATATTCCTATTCCAGGCTCAGGTTGAGAAAAAAATTTTAAAAATTACCCAATCTTGACCTAAGGATGGCAACTGGTTTAAAAAGCCATTTCCTTCCCTTTTGCAAATTGTTCCATTTCCAAGTGATCCACATAGTTTTAAAATGTATCTTAAAAGCAGGATTTTTGTCTCTTGGTTCTAGATACCTACTCCTAACACAGACTCTTTTTATAGACAGAGGGAAAAAAGAAGCATTGCAAAAGCAAAGTTCCTCTGGCCTATATTAGATCAGCTGAAGGCTGACTTAGACAAGTCACTTCTTCTCCCATTGGCTCCCTCTTACCTCTACCTCGACCCTAATTTTGAGATAATTTCACCTAAATGCAAAATTTTCATAACTTTTTGTAATTTTTTGCATATTTTTCAACCAAATGCAAAAATATTCTTGTTTCAGACTGTGATGCTCCATGCTTTCCCTCTGATGAGCTGAACCAAAGGGATTTCTCAATCTCCCAGCATAGTGCAGATTTTCAAGCCTTGAAGTCACTCCATAAGTGTTAAAGCTCCCTCCAGTTTTTCAGGATTTTGGGGGATGATGGATGATTCTGAGGGCATTTTGCAAGCCTGATCCCAGTGTATTTGGGTCCAGAGGCACTGGTAATAGGCACCTTTCCGTGCTGCTGTGTCTGAACTAATTAGGCAAGTGAGTCAATCACTTAGTTCAGGAAAATTGTCATAGTGCTGTGACCATAATCATTCACAAGTGACACTGCAATCTCTGCATTGCCTTGTGTTGCACAGCTTAGACAGAAGGGGGTTTAGAAAAATGTTTGTGATTTGGATATCACAGAGAAGCAAGACAGAAATTAATTTAGCTTTATATAGTAAACGAGGAATGAAAGGAAAATTACAATAGGGAGAAAAACCTTAGCCTTTTTTTTTAATTACTGTTTAGATTGTTACTGATTTTCCTGAGATATAAAACACACCAAAACCCCAAAACAAATGATGCAGTTCTGAACAATGAATGGCAGATAACAATCTTGCTCCATGAAAACATAAAGGACCAAAAATCAAAAAGAAAAAAAAGAAAAAAAAAAATCTGGGTTTATGTACTGATTACATACCAAGGGGGACAGACTTTGGGCATGATTTGGGGAATTCTTTAAATATTATAATGTATATAAACCCAAGGGAGCAATGCCTAAACAAGCATGCTTATGGAAAGGGACACCTCCACCACGCTTCCAGTACTGAATAAATGAATGGTTTCTTACCAGGGTATGCTGTTGAGTGATTTTCTTCAAATAACTCCCGTCTTTCTTTTTGCCTGCCCTCCCAGCACCACTTGAAGAGGTTGCTGGCTCATGTCAGAGCCCGCCCTAAAGTTGAGGGGGAGTCACTGCAGCCTCTCTGCTCTCTCTACCCAGAGCCAACAGCACCACCTGCCAGCTGTAACTGCACCAAAGGGGAAAAAAAATAACTTATTGGGTGGGAAAACACTCTGTTATTGGGTTTTGTTGTTGTTGTTTGTTCTGTTTTATATTCATACATATTTGCCAGTAAAGAACTGTCATTCTTTTTCCCATATTTTTGCCTGGAAGGCTGGTGATTTCAAAGGTGTAGTAATTTGAAGAGACAGGGTAACCTTTTCCATCATGGGAAGATTTCTGCCTTCCTTGGCAGACATCTGTCTTTTAAATCAAGACATGGGTGTATTTTAATTTCATGTGTTCCTTAAGTATCAAATGAAGCAAACCAGCTTCCAAATATTACCTGGAGTCATATGACCTGGAATATATTTTTTTACAAAGGAAAACTTCCAAATAACTAAATCTGGAAATTCCTCAACAACAACTGAGCAACCTGGTCTAGGGGAAGGTGCCTCTGACCAGGGCAGGGAGGTTGAGATGAGAAGCTTTCTAAGGTCCCTTACAAGCCAAGCCAACTCATGGCTCTATGATCAATAAAACTGCAATTCCATGATTTGTGTTTATGCAGCAGCTGCTGTTTCAGCCCTGTACAGCAATTACTTAATTGCCTTGAGCAAAATGAATCCCATGCACAGTTAATGCTCACCAGAATGCTCAGGTGAATGTGTCTGCCTCTGATGGGTGTGTTTTCCATTTATATTTATGGCTCTTAGCATCCCAGGGAGCAAATTCCCAGCCTGGCAAACTTGATGACGAGGGAATCTGCAGCTCTCTAAACCACTGGCAAATGGAATTACACAGAGGGCTGCAGCTGCTGCTTAATTAGCAGGATGAGGAATCTCAGGGAAATGTTTGTCCTCTGTATGACAAACCAGTACTCTGGGTGGTGGGGAAAATCAGTCCCTTGTGTTGGTTCTTCAAATTCCCTCTAATGCTTCAATCCTGACACCTCACCAGGAGCTTCAGAAACCACCCTGGAGACAGAGTGGGGAAAAAGGAAAACACTGCAGAATGCCTGGAACAGCTAATTTCAAGCAGAACTGGACTAACAAGACTTTTCCTTTAAATCAACACACTTTTCCTTTATAAACCTATTTTATTGTGCAACTGAGAGAGAGAAATGAGTGCTCCAGATCTCCTGCCCAAATTAGTGTAAATTCAGTGCGTGCTTAGAGCTCATCTGCACAGTCCTGGCAGCTCCAGAAAGAAAAAACAGAACAGGAAAACACTAGGAAGTGTTTCACTGCAATATTTATACTTGAGTCTACATCATTGTTTCTTCTTTTGCTTCATAAATTTTGCTATTCATTAACAATATGGGGGGGTTCTTACCCTATTTCTGTAGAAACCCTCTTACTTACACAATCATTTCCCTCCTTTTAACTTTCCCAGATCATTCCTTTGGTCGTTTTGTCTCATCATTATGGGGATGCCCTTGTCTTAGTGACAACCTGAAACAAGCTGTACAGGGAGCTGAGCAGTGCAGCAGCCTGAGAGACTGAGAATTAGTGCATCCAGTCTTTTCTCAAGAAACATTGCACTAGAACATCTGACTGCACGGGAAGAAATCAGTCCAGTCTCATTGTCTTGCTGAGTTTCAGTGGGAAAAACAATTTAGGGTGCAGCTTAATGGAGATCCTCTCTGAAATCATTTATTTCCTGCTTGATTCTGGAATTCTTTAAGAAAACCACTCAGATTGAGTAATTTTTTTCTGTTTTGAGAAGACACCAAGGCCATAAAAGAGACTGTGCCATAGATTGCTTTTCTCCTATATTCTCTAATCGAACCGTTTCTCTTTTTATTTTATGACCTCCAGCTTCTTTCAAGATAAAGGATAGATAAACAATCTTACAAAATGAGATTAGTGCATGTGTGGCAGAGAGCTGGAGCTAATACCCTTCCTACTGCTTTTCTTAAGGGTATCACACAACACAGTGGTTTTTTTCCCAGTCAGCTGCAATAAAGAAATTTGTTATACTAGCAGCAGCAGTCATTCATTTTTCTATCTGTAGAACAGGGAGACAACATAATATACAACATCCTACATGTGTCCTCCTGCTGAGGATAATCTTGGCTTGCTCCCACAGAAATGGATGTGAGGGTTATGCAGGCTTTTTCTGAGATTAACTAATCTAGAGATGGATGGAGAGCTGAGAGAGCAGTTTGCAAATCACAATTTGTTTGATGAACTGTGACTGTCTTTCCATTCTTGATTCCCTGAGCCCCAGATTCAGGCTGGCACCAGGAAGAATTTCTTCACTGAAAGGGTGGTCAGAAGGGGCTGTCCATCGAGGTGGTGGAGTCTCCATCCCTGAAGGTCTTCAAGAAGTGACTGGACATGGCACCCCATGCTCTGGTCTGGTTGACAGGGTGGTAATTGGTCAAAAATTAGACACAATGATGGACTCTCCAAAGACTTGGAGGTCTTTTCCAACCTAATTCTGGGATTCCATGAGGTGAAACAGCTGGACGAAGCTGTGGAATGGTTTCTTCTTACTGAAAATCAGTTAGTGACAAATCCGTGAGAGGAGCTGAGGTAATGCCAGACAGCTGCAAAGGACCACCACATCATGGTTTGATATTGGCCAAACACCAGGCACCTGCAAAAGTCGTTTGCTCACCCTCTCTTGCTCTCAGCTGGGCAGAGAAAAGAAAAATTGATGAAGGTCTCATGAATTGAGATGAGGACAGGGAGCAAACCCTCCAAAGGCAAAATAGGTTCAAATCTTCAAAAGGTATGAAGTAAATTTATCTTTAACAGAGTCAGAGGAGAATAATGAGAAGTAAAATAAGCCTTTAAGACACCTTTCTGCCCTCCATCCCCTCCCTCCTTCCCACTGACAATGGAGGGAGACAGGGCAGGAGGGTTTTGGTCAGTTCATCACTTTAGATCTTCTGTTTGCTCAGGGAGAGGAGTCCTCCTTCTGCTGTGCTGTGACTCCCTCCCAGGGGCAATCAGTCTTCCCAAAACTGCTGTGACATGGGGCACTCATCCACGAGGTGCATCCTCTAAGGATGGGCTGCTCTCATGTTGTTCTCCCTCACATGACCTCATTTTCTTCCCTGACTAGAAGAGAAACTGCTGCTTGTAGGTACCATTGTAAAAACCTTCCACCAATTCAAGTGGAATCCACAAGTCTGACTTGAAACAGAGACTGGACAGAGCTAGTGAATAAAGTAGGGATTTATCCAAAGGCCTCCAGGATACACCTTGGGCAGGACAGGGCCTGNAAAACATGAAAGCTGAACCTTACATTATCAGTGGCACTGGCACCATTTGACACCTCTCCTCATGTGGGGCACAGGGAAGGAGAAGCCATCCCCCTGCCCTTGTGCCCACAGTGTGGCTGGTTGGGGTGTCCAGGCAGGCCAGGCTCACCATGGGTCACACCAGGATGGTGGCAGCTGCATTGGGGCATCGCCACGGGCTGTGCTGGGCTGGCCCCCGGCAGAAACCAACCCTGGAAAAAGAACTGCCCTCCTCTGTTTTGATTTTCTTCATAAATATGTCATCACAGAGGTGGTACCAACCTCTCTGATTGGGCCAGAAGCACATCCACCTTCAGAGCCAGCAGAGATTGGCCCTGTTGGACATGGTGGGAGCTTCCAGCAGCTTCTCACAGAAGCCACCCCTGTGGCCCCCCCCCAGCCCCAACAAACCAGACGGTGCCAGATTAACACAGACCACTTCATGAATAATGGAATTTTATCCCTCTGCACTCCAAGAGTCAAAATGCTTCTAATTGTTCCTGCACAGATGGGACCAAGATCCTCTGTGGTGAGTTTGTTGCTCTCTGGAGAGGCAGAGCTCCATTAGACAGGGATGGAAGTCTAATAAAAAAAATTGATGGCTATTAAAACAAAATATGTTTTTTTCCTTTCCCTGTACTGTAATCGCCTGAATGATGGCTTGGGTAACAAAAAAAATTAGGGTAATGAAAAACCATTTCCCAGAAATATGCTGCAGTATTTCTAAGGACACCAGCAGGTGCTGCTGAATAAATAATTTTGAATGCATCCATTGTGTTTTACTGCTAACATTGATAGCCATTAGCAACATAAATAACAGCAGATTATCTTTTGCAGACCAATGTTCATTTTAAGAAGAGCAGGACAGAATATTCTCCATTTAAAAAAGAGGCAATGCATATATTTCAAATTCAAATGTAAATATACACAGAGTGGCTTTTTTTTTTTTCTTTTTTTTTTTTTCAGGGAATGATGTTGGTACTGTCAGAGAAATCACACCCAATAGCTCTTTGCCCTCTCTGACCTCTGGTTTTTGTTTGCATTTAAAAATAAATAAAGGAATATCTTTCTGAGATCCAGGACTGAGACATGGATTTTTCAGCACATATGAACCCACCAAGCCAGCCTGTTGGAACAAAATGAGTAAAGCTCTTTAGAGAAAATAAAAGTGTGTGAGACAGGGATTGATATATTGACAGAGCTATCAGGATATGTACCATAACACAGAGTATTCAAACTGGAAAATCACCCTGTGAGTAGTGAGTTATTTACTGACAGCAAGAAAGGAATCTTGGTTTGTTTCACTGATAGATCATGGATATTTTTTCTCCTGGTTAAATGAATTCCACTACAAACAAAGAGGGTAAATCTGATGCCACAATAGCACACAGTAATGCATCTCTGAATTGGGGTTCTGCTTGAAACTGAGTTTATCTGCCTTGACTCCTGGCACTTATTGACATGTTAAAGGGGTGCAAGAATTTATTCCAAAGCCTCTGAGGCTGTTCCAGCACAAGATGAAAGGAAGAAATACAAATACTCTCCTTTTTAGCAAACTTATGTACAATTTTCTTAATCCATCAATTCAAAATTGAGGCTGGGGTGCTAAGGATAGTTGAAGACATGAATTTGGAGTAGTTCAGCAGTGTCCTGTGCAGGAGAATGTGGTCATAGAGCAAGATTCCAGCTGTGAGTACTGTCTGTGTTTGAGATCTCTTTGTCCTTGCCTCCTATAAAATATCTCAGCTCTCTGCTGGGATCCAGTTAGGAACTATCTGATTAATTCTTTCTTGGGACTCATGCATTTCCAGAGACCTGCCAGGGATGTTTTGCTGGTGTGATTAAGTGGTATCTCCTGGCATTATTTTCCATTTTCTTCCAGGAGAAAGCACAGCATAAAATATTTGGCCTCAACTGAGAAAAATCCTGGGAGTTGAAATAAAACTTTTATACAACATCTTTGGGAAGCCACCAGCCTTCCCGAATTCTCGTGTTGGTAAACTCTGCAGTAAATTCTCTGGAAATAATGAAATAAATGAGTGCAAAGTTCTTCAAAACCAAAGTGCTACTGGGTTGGAAATTGTTTAAAATTCTCTTTGTCATGCTGGTGGCCCTTCTTTCCCTCCAGTCTAAGAGGGAATGAAGAAATCTGGAAATCTTCCCCCTAGAATTTTCAGGCTGTTTTGAAAGCAAGGGTCATACCAGTGATAGTTTGCACACCAGAAACCACTCCCACCACACATTTCCAGAAGCTGTAGCAGCAGCTACATTACAATTAAAGAACAGCTCTGACCTGCTGCTGACTGTAACAGGAATATAGGAAATGAGTTTTTGAATATATCCTCCTCAGACCTCACCTGGCTGGAGTATGGAATTGAATAAACAGTGAAAAATAGAAGGGATAAACAGAAAATTCTGCCTCATAAGGGTTCCAAAGGTGTTCTCTTATTTTTGAGGAGGGGAGAAGAGAGAAGAAAATAAATTTGAGGCATTATATTCAGTGCTCACCTAGTTCTTTCTGAGGATTATCCTCTGATTTCCAGATTACTCTGCTCAAGGATTTGTGCTACAACTACACCTGGGGGCTTCATCTCTGATTATAACTGATGTAGGCACTGTAAAGCTGAGGCATAAAAGAACCTTAGGCACACACAAGAAGAAGTTTATTGTCTAGGAGCCTCCATCCATAGGACTCAGAAAATCGATTTCGAAGGATTGAAATTTCCATAGTCCAGGAAACTGGCTAAACAGGAGTCCAAATTTTCTCTGGGAAATAAGAAACAAAAGAGGAGGGAGGAACAGAAGAAGCCAGAGAAGCCCTCAACCCCAGCTCCTCTCAAGTGTGACTGTGCACAAACCTGGGTGGCAGAAACACCTTTGTTTTTCAAACTCTTTCAACTCACAACACCAAGAAATGTTGAAAAAATGACTTTGAAAAAAAAAAATTAAAAATTCTAGCCAGCTACAAATTGAGGGCTTGAGAAATGTCTACATTTCAAAAGCCTTCCACATTCTCCCCTCACTGGCCCACGTGAAAATGAACATGAAACTGGGCTCCAAACTCAGCTTGGAAATTTTACTCCAGGAAAGTAGATAGGAATAAAGCCAGCAGGCTGATGAGTCATTTGGGTCAGCAAGTCTCCATGCAGAGGAAGTGAAATGTCAGCAAAGTCATGCTTTTCAAAATACACTCATTTAAAATTAGATATCAGTCCTAAAAACTGAAGTAAGTGTTTTTTGAATAAGAATAAGCAGCACTGTATGATTATCAAAAGGTCTTTGAACATGCAAGAATTTGAGTAGAGCAGATAAGAGCAATTAACTTAAATCTTTAACAGCACTCAGATAAATACAAACTTCAACCTTCCTTTACTTATATGTTCCCCCCAAAAGTCACTTAATGGTTTAATAAGGGAAATAAAAATTTAAGTATGAGAGTGAGTGCAATAAAGGCAAATCCTCAGGAGCAAGACAGGTGAAGGAAGGGACACATTCATCTGCTTCCAGGAAAGACAAAGCAGTCAGAGAAGAACATTTGGACAGCCAAGAAGTACAAAAGCAGGGAGCAAGGATATTTGGGATAAAATCCCCGAGCAAAATATGTGACACAAAGACAGAGAAAGCAGGTTTTGTTTTCATGCACAGGGGTGTGTCACAGTGATTAACTAACACTATGTGCAGTCATTTCTTCCCTGAAGTAAAGATTAAGTTAACATAGCTATAAAATAAGAATTTAGTATCTGGCTCAGACAATACCTAACAAAGGAGTTGTTATAAAGTAAATTAAAAATACTTTCCTTGTAAATTACATAACCCAATTCTGTTTTCCACCATGTGGGAAATACACAGAGGGGCAACAAATGTTAAAAAAGAGTCATCACAACACTCATTTATCAAATTATCACTCCCCTCCCCTCCCCTCTCTCTTTATCCTTCCAGCATTCTCTATTAAAATGCAAAAATTGCAGATATTTGGATCTCAAGAAAACCTTTTTTAGCAAAACGTACTGAGGACATATTTAAGTTCATTATCAGAATTCCTTGGAATTTCAGTGTTGCTAAGAGTATTCGATCTTTATTGACGTTTAAATGTATAATATGTATCAGTCTTACTATAATGAGGGCCCTTAGGCTTTTACTAAAGCTAGTGTATTAACAATAAAATTTCATACTCATAAATGCATGATTAGGAAAGGAGTCCTGGCAAGTATTGATCCGATGCAATCCACAAAATGTCCTGTGTGGCAGAAAGATCATCTGTTCTGTGCAGCAGCAGCTGCCACAGGAGTCCAGACAATTATCCAGAAATAATGCTTTGCTTCAGAGACAATGGCCAATCAGAACAATTTGCAAATCACAAATTAACGGGCAGACAAACAGAAAACAATGGCACAAATTCATCCTGAGCAGTGGTAGCTGACTGGTGAGTCAGCTCTCAAAGAAAATCTACACAAACAGTTTGAGGATCCTTCTTGCAGCCTGCTGATGGCAAAATGACAATCAAGAATCCTCCACTTCTCTTTGTATGTATCCAAAATCCACACATTCTTCTATTTTGCCTTCTTTCAGTGATGTTTGCAATGCCCTTTTCACTTAGTCTGAGTAATGGCTACAACAGAAAGATTAACTGCAGGTGGTTTGAGTTTGGTATCAACTCTGGAGCTTCACACATCATCAGTTGCAAATATCAGTACATTCATCATCTAAAAAGACTTTCTTGGGCTTCATGACACACTCCAGTTAGTTCTCTATGAATATAAAATCAGCACGTAAATGGCTTACCTCAAAAAGCAATAAAATCTACAGCTAGCATCAGAAATAAAGATGAACAACTTTTTATGAGTGATAACTTATTCAAAGTACACAACAAACACACCATCTGTGCTACCACGATTTTTTTTACACAACTGGGGATTAGAAAATTTCCTAGAGTATATTTTTCCAGGTCACCATTAGCATTATTTATTAGAGTTACTGAAACCTCCTGCGGGGTCTGTAAAATATGCTTGATTTGGGGATTTCAGAAATGTTATGTAAAGCCTCTATTAATGTTATACAACCCCTTCAATGGTGCAATGTGATGGAAAAAAACTGGAAGCTCAGTAATGAGGAGCTTATATCTTCAATGATTAAGAAAGCTCAGTAGCAGACAGACAAGGAGATTTTTGTTTCCAATGCAAAACATTGAACAGCTTGGTGTTTTCATTAAGAGCAAGAACAAGAAAACACCCAAATTGAATTCAAAAAACTAAAACCAGAAAAAAAAGAAAAACCAACAAAAAAAACCCCCAAAACAAACAAAAAACTCCCACCAAACCAACCAAACAATGCCAAAAAGAAAGAAAAACAAAGAGCAGACCTGCACAGGTGCCACCTCAATGCTGTGGGGACCCCAAACCACGTCAGCTGCCCTTCCCAGTTCCTCAGGATTCCACCTGAGAGATGCTGTTGCCACACAGCAGAGGGGAAGAAGAGGCAGGGCTGAGCCTGTTTTGGGGGATGCAGAACCCAGGGACCTCAGAATGGGGGCCACCATCTCACTGTTCCCCACCAAAAACCTGGCAGAACTCTCATGTGACTCTTTTATTTCATCTTTCCCCTCTCAGGTTATACCCATGTGAACCTCTTAAAATCATTTTTTTCCTGAACTATTTTGTTGGTAGAATTATCAAGGCCACTTAAAGTCAAAAGAAAATAGAAAGTAATGGAGATGTAAAATTCTTGGAGGTAAAAAG
This sequence comes from Pycnonotus jocosus, assembly GCA_013400435.1. Taxonomy (NCBI): domain Eukaryota; kingdom Metazoa; phylum Chordata; class Aves; order Passeriformes; family Pycnonotidae; genus Pycnonotus; species Pycnonotus jocosus. The sequence continues at coordinate 40,913 of VWYP01024106.1, forward strand.
CCCTGCAACCTATGGAAATGGAGGCATATTAAAATATACTGGAAGGAAGGACATTGGGCACTTATTCAAAACATAATGAATACTGGAAGGTTTTTCATTTCCAGATCCAGTGGAAATTAAATTAAATTTCCATATCCAGATGCTTTCTTTTTTCAGGAGTGAGGTCTGAAGCCAAGCACTACAGACAGTAACAAAACACCTTGCTACTCTGTTAAAAAGACTTACAGCTCACAGTTGGAAAGTTACTCACAGCTTTCTCATTGACTTAATGGAAGAAAGATCAGACTCCCACTTGTGATTATCCCATGGAATGCAAGCAGTGTTTCCCACCATCTTCTTTTAAAATCCTGTTTATCAGCCACTGCTAAATGTCAATGAACACTTTCAGCAGTGTTTTCCCTCATCAGGTAATGCCACCATTAGTACAAAATGATCCATCATCAAAAGCCTGATGCTTTGAAAGATCCCAGGAATTAGTCACTTGGAACAGGATGGATGTGGACACGTGGCTTGGCGTTACAGATATTTTTTCTCTCTTTTCTTTCTCACAATTGTGTCTGGATGAAACTTCCTTTGGGAAAGCTGGATTTCCAGTTTTTCCTAACCCTCTTTTCTGGCATGTCAGGAAACTACAGGCAGTAACAGATTTGGATGTTCTCAGTGAAAATCTAGGAGAACAATGACAATTTAAGAAGGGGAGAAGGACAGTCTGGGGGAAAGTGCTTTTTGGGCTGTGATGTACTTGGAATCAGCTGTGCATAGAACTTACCTGGAATGATCTCTCCAAAAGGCCTCAAACACCTTTGAAATGCAACAAAATTTTATTGAAATGTTATCTGGAAACTTAAAAGAGAGAAAAAAATCAGAGCAAGCATGAAAGGCAGAGCAGCCCCACTTCCAGATCACGACCCCACAGCCTTTTGGGGGCACATGGAGAACAGAAATGAGGACAGGATCGCTGATCAAAGGGATGCTTCAAAACCTGCTTCCATTTCCTGACTTCAGGTTTTCAGCTGTGTCTCCACCTCATCCTTTTTTCAATCTGGAACAGGATTTATTGAAACTTGTAACTTTTAAGTTATGGACATAATCCTATTTCTTGACCACTTCAGAAAGTCTCTTTCACTGTTGTTCCTGTTGATCCAGCAGTGAAATGGAAAAAATGTGGGATAAAAAATAAAAGTGCAGCATTTTATTCTCTTCTTCCATGTACATCTAATTGCTACAGGTTAACCTTGCTCCTTAAATAACTGCAAAACCAGTGAAAAACCTGTGGTGAGGAAAACAAATAATCCTAAAGGAAAAACAGAGTGCCTGGAAAAGGCCCAGCAATGCCTGAGATGGATGATTTTCAGCAGAGAAAGCATTAACATCTTAATAATGGACAAAAAGATGCTTTAAAGATAACCAGGATTAAAAAATGTTCCCATTAGCACTGAAGACAGAGCAAGCACTAATGAGCTTAAACAGCAGTCATAAAAATTTAGCCTGAACGAGGAGAATTTTTATAACCAATGGAATAAGCAGCCAAGGGAGGTTATGAAACCAGGAAACATGAAGGTGCTTAAAGCTAAATAAATATGCATAAATTAGAGAGCATCTACTGCCACTCTGCTCTGATTTTACTGCTCTGCAATGCACTGGCAAAATAAAATTGAACTCCATTTGTCGGTGTGAGGTCTTCTTCCATAAAAAATAAATGTGTTTATCCAGGGACTCTCATTGTAGTGGTTATTCCTGGGATGGTTTTTACACAGATGATGGAGATTTCAATGGCATTGGCTTCACGTGGTGCATTCCAAAAGAGGAGCCTGATGGCAGTTTCAGAATGCAGGCAACATTTGCCTTTGGAAGCCTCCAGAGAACTCATCCTCTCAAGGTGAGCAGAGGTCTGCAGCCTTGGAGAGTTCTCCAGGTGTTGGGAAAAGTACAAGGAGCAAGTTCTCTGTGTGGTTTTAGGTTAATTCTTTTTAAACTCTGATATACTCTACTAAATACTTGCCCAATATTTGTGTGATTTTTGCCCTAAAAAACTCTTTTGTAGGTGGATAATTGAAACTCACTGATAATAGAAGGGAAGGTGCATCTCAGTCATGAAAATCTCATTACAAATAAACAGTTTTCTTTTGCTTCCAGGACTTTCCCCCCACTTAACTGTATCAATAAGTGAGTTTATTTCTAAAACCCTTCAAACAAAGAGATTCCCAAAGGTAAAAAAAAACCTTGCCATGTTTAAAAATAAGTTTTCCCTGGTTTAGAATTATGTCCATAGTTGCCAAGAGAAGCTGTGTTTGACCCATCCCTGGAAGCGTCCAAGGCCAGGCTGGATGGAGCTCTGAGCAACCTGGTCCAGTGGAAGGTGTCCCTGCCCTGGGGGGTTGGAATAGAATCATCTTTAAGGTTTCTTCCAACTGTCAGGAAAATTAACCCACAAACCCCAGAGGTTTATGTCCAAAAAGGAGACAGAGGGGTCCTGGAACTTTATTCAAATAAAGGGAGAGGTCATGAGCATTTCCTGTGGGGTCTCTCAAATTGTTAAAGGATGCAGCTTCCTCTTTATCCCAATTTCCCAGCCACATTTCCCTCACTGGCTGAGGTACTTGAGAGGTACAGACTTCCCAAATCACCTTATACCCCCTTTCCAATGTGCACCCCCTGCCCCTTTTCATTTTCCTTGTGTCTCTGTTCTTTTTCTCCAGATCCAGGGATTTAGCAAGGCCTTGGGTGAGTAACAGTTTGTATCAATCAGTGGAATTCCCATGGAACTCAGGGTCCCACCCATTGCTTTTTTCACCTCTTCAGTATCTGCCTTTCTCTCCCATCAGAGCCCCAGTTTGTTTATAAAGACACCTCCTTCTCCCAAGTCCATTCTAGGATTCTATGATCAAATTTTAAAATAACATAGCCATTATATTCCACCTGTTCTAAGCCTTAGGAAAGTTTAAAAAATAACAATAAATTTCTCACACTTCTGTGGCTCAAATCCCTATTGCTTAAATTTGCATAATATAATGTGGAAGATTTTATTTTCTCTTTTAGTTAAATCAAAATAATTAAAATTACGATAAAGCAATAATTTCACTGTAGCATTAAATATACTTTCCTGCAGTGAGAATGATTCATCTGTTCTGTATTTTTTTTTTTTTTTTTTTAAGTGCTTGTTCTATCACTAAATTAGACCTACAGCTTACAGCCTGTAATGCACTGTAAGGCAAATCTGAGCTGTGGAAAGCAAGATTTATATGCTTAATAATTAGACATCTCACTTCTCTTGCTTTAATTTGGTTTAGGAGACAACTCATATTTTGGTGTCAGGGTAATTGAATCATTACTTCTATTTTAGAAAAAGCTGGTTCTTGCAAAGGAACACGCTGATCCAGTGTCTATCCAGGGGGTTATTTTTACTTGCTAATTCCATATCCCAGTGCAGCCCTGCCTTTACACCAAGGACACATCAGCAACACACGGATCCCACCCACTGCTGTTTCATCTGTGCTTGCTTCATCATGTGTCACCTCACCTGTTCCTTCTCTTTTGGGCACCAAGAAGAGCCAGAAATATCAAAAATGCACCAGGTCTCCCAGTAAAAGGGAATTTGGCACACAGGCCCTACCACAGCTCGGTTTCAGCTGTGGCCAAATGAATAAAGTTGCCAAAAAGAAAGCAGTGTGGGGATATGGGAGCAATGTGGAGCTATTCCACCAGAAAAGCTTCTGGGACTCTAAATGAGGTCCATATAGACAGGAACAGGGAATGAGAGGGGAAAAAAACCCATCAGTCATATTTTTATAACAGTAAATTCCCTCCAGTTTCTAGAGAAAGAAGAAATATCTCAGCTCTTGCATCGTGGTTTAGGTTTAATCCCAACTGGCAGCTGCACCCCACAGAGCCACGTGCTCATCCCCCATCAGTGGGATCAGGGGGAGAACTGGAAGAGTAAAAATGGGAAAACCCATGGGTTGAGATAAAGGCAGTTTAATGGGCAAAGCAAAAGCACAGAAGCAAAGCAAACCAAAGAATTAATTCCCTACTTCCCGTGGGCAGGCAGGGGTTCAGCCATCCCCAGCAGAGCAGGGCTCCACACAAGCTGAGTAACATCAACAGAAAGAAGCACTCTCGTGCTGGAATTGTCCTCTAGGGGCACAAAAACTCAGGAAAAGGGATACCAAAGAGCATCAAACGTGTCTTTGAAGGGTGTGTGAGGGAACTCCTTCACGAGGTTTTCAGAGGGAAGTACCAAAGAAATAGTGCAAGATCTCACCATGCAGAGAAAAGAGAAAAAGGAATGGGGAAGTGGTCACACATAGGGATTTTTCCTATTTTTTTTAAATTGAAAACAATGTCACCAGATTATATTTCTATCCCCCGTTATTTGCCACTGAAGCATCCTGGATTCCTTATGATCCATGCCAGCCCACTCTTGCATACCTCTGTCCTGCTGCACTACATTTCATCTTTGTACAGGTGTACTTTCCATCTTCCCAAAATATTCAGCTGTCAACTGTAATTTCCCCTCTGATCACCACACCTTCACTTTTGTTTTTGATTGAGAAATCACGAGTGGTTAATTCTTGAGGAAATAATGTTTGTCCATGAAAACAAAGACAGATTGGCTGGAGGTTGTCTCCTGAATCAGCCGAGCTAAAATCATCTGAACCAACAGGTCTGTTTTCCTTCAGTCCTGCGTGTTTTCCCCTGACATGTAAATTCATGAAATGTTGATGCTACGCCCTCCCTAAAGGAGAGATTTCATAAGCATTTTTCTGATTTGGAAAAATGTGATTTGGAAAAACAACATTTTATTAGAATGAGTGTATATGCAGTGGGAATAACACCAGCACGGGGAATTTCAAGTTTGTTGAGTGGTGTGAGTTAAATATTTGATGTTTCCCAAGAATGTTTCCCACTTGTAATGACAATTAATTTGTGCCTGTTGTTCACATCTCCAAGTGTTTGCTTAGCACAACGGCAAAACATCTGCATTGCTCTAAGCCAAACTAATAAGAATTACCAAAAGAATTGTAATTTACCCATTTATACGATTGCTGTCAATGGTTTGACAGCTGAAAAAGTTCCCTGGTTTTGATTATCCCTGGAGTCAGTCTTGCCCAGCTGACTAATTGCTCCGTAAATTACAGGCTTTCCATGAAGGTTCACACTGCATGGAAAAGAGGGAGCACTGAATAGGGTTTGATTAGCCAAAAGGTAATAGCCAAATGTTCCCCATGGGAACAATCAAATGAACTAAGTCAAAATGTGTCTTTTTGTTTCATCACTGATTATATGAATATACCATGACTCTGTGTGTGTGAACATGGAAATTCTGGGGCAGAATGTCCAGTAGATAACAAAAGCATTCAGAACTGCTTGTGCTGCTTTGAAATGTGCAAATACAGTGGCTTCATGTTGGGGGCTAGGTTTCTCTCCTCTTGTTCCTTTTTACTTATAGAATTTTTTCCCCATAAACTGCTAGGAAACACTAACAGCTGGGTACTTAAGAAAAAAAAAAAGAAGTGGCCAAGGGTGCACTTCTCTTGGGTGGGAGTTTCTCTCAGAGGGGCAGAGATACCACAAGAATTGGGCAGGTAAAGGATGGGGCTGGCTCTGTCATGGTTTCAGGGCAGGGTGGTCGGAGCTGCTGCTGGGGAAGGGAATTCGCTGCTGTCACCAGAGCCCAGCCCAGAGCTGCTTCTCCTGCCATGATGGGAAGAGCCTCTCCTCGTGAGAGCAGCTGCTGAAATGGGACATTATTACCATCTACCTCAGTTAAAGAGGGAATTTTCACTCTCTGCTCGGGTGCCCGGGATGCTGAGCTCGCCTCTCCTTGCCCTGCTTGGAGCCAGGCTGCCGCTGCCCCGCTCCCGGCGCTTCTTCTCACTGCTCTGAGCTTTCACTGCCCTGCAGCCCTGCTCCCCTGCTTGCCAAGACATCCTGCCAGCCCAGCTTGCTGCTTCCCAGAGTCGTGCTGGGGCACCTGAGGGGTTTGTGAGGCAAAGCCTCTCCTCCGTCCCTTCCCGCCTCAGCCCAGCCGCCATTCCCGCGCTCCCCGAGCGCTCCCCACAGCGCCCCCTGCAGGCGCGGGGGAATCACCGCACTGCCCTGCCCGGCCGGGAGCCCGCAGCGCCCCTGCTGGCGGAGAGCGGAACTGCACCAACGGGGAAAGCGCCTCTGGCTGAGGGAGGGGTCGCTGAGTTTGGGCTCTGTTTGTTGTTAATGCCAAAATCGGTGTTTGTTTGCTTTCCAACACATCCTTAATTTCAAAGTTATAATTCGGAAGGAAGGGGTTTATGTTTTCCATTCCAAGAGAGGCTCCTGCCTTCCTTGCCAGACACCTCTCTTTCAAACCAAGACACTTCACAACCCAAATCTAAATTTCTAATAGATTTATTTAAATTTATAATAAATTTATTTGCTCAGAGCAACGGTCTATATATTTTTGCTTAGTGTCTTGATGAAGTTTTAAGTCTAGGCTTTAATCTGTGGAAAAATGCTGCACTGTAAACATACTCATTACAGCTGATTTGACATGTGAAATCTATAAGAATATTAGGCTATCACCATATTAAAAAATAACTATAAACCATATGAAGAAGGAAAGAAATAAAAACTTCTTCCTGAACTGATGTAATTAAATTCTAGCCTTTTGTCAGGATAAAATGCAGACAGTGATTGTTCCTACTCCATTAATTCTCCATTAATACTGGTACAAATGCTTTGGGAATATTACAAGCTGCTTTGCTGTCCACATTTTAAGAATGTGAAAAAGCAGAAGACTGGGAAGAACAATCTGGGCGTTGTTAAAGTATTACAAACATTCTGCAGACAATCTTGAGGAGCTTGCATTTAAATTTAGTGAGGCAGCAAGGGCACGATGATCACAGGTCTACAGATACTTTTGTGAAGGGAAATAAATGCAAATCCAGCATTCTTCAGCCTAGCAGGGAGGCACAAGAAGATCCAGGGATCTTCCTATGAAGTCAGATGGCTTCAGAATAGAAATGAGGAGCACACAGTAGTCCTCTTTGGAATCCTGCAGCAGCTAATAATAAAAAATTACAACTATTTTACTCCATCTCTTCTTTTCATGAATGGCTTCTTTAGCCTATTTAGCCTTGCCTTTAGCCTACTCTTTATCACAACTCAAACCCAGTTTTCTCAGTGAATGTGATCATGGCCACACAGATCTGCTGGCCCAAAGTGGGGAAGAGTTTTGGTTCTGCTGGGAGAATATCTTATTTTTGATGGCTCCGGGAGAAGTAGGGGAAAAGCTGCCCATGATGAAGGATATTACAAACCACACAGAGCAGGACTGTTCAGTGGTCATTACAAGAGTTTCTCTGGTAGAGGTCCTAGATGCTTTAGTCCCAGAGAGGCAGGGAACCATCCCAGCACAGGGTGCTAAGAGCACTGAAGAGGTTACAATGTAGGTGTTAAAAAAAATTTAAATTCATTTACCTCTTTATCCCAGCACCGACCAATGGCTTGGACAAAGTGAGATGATAATTTTCCTCCACTGGGTAATTGTCTCCTTAGGAACATAATAGTAAGAATCATTCTAATAAGGTTTGTGGGAGTATTCCAAAGAATTCAGTCTTATCCTTGGGAAAACTCTGAAGTCCTCTTAAAATATTAAGAGAGAGTACATAGTATATAAAATATAGAGAGGGTAAGGTGCCCAAGCTCTTAACTTGTCAGTTAATTCTGAAAAACAGGTTAGATTGGTAAACTGGTTGAATCATAGCTCCTGAGACAGAGCATCTGTAAGATATTTTTTACAAGTAAACATCATTTCCAAGTTATCCTGTCACTACAGTTATAAAAAAGAAACATTTCTGCAAGCTTCCTTGATGATCTACAGCACCATATTTTGCACACGGCCCTCTGCTTATGAGATTTCTGATTTAATTGAAATATATTAGTTTAATCTATTTTCAGTATTACCTGATGATACAGACAGGCAGGATTTACAACCTTAACTATCATTTGAGCTTGCAGAAATCCCCAGGGGAGAGAAATCCATCTCTTCTGCTATTTACAGATACAGCAAATAAACCCAAGGACTATAAAATTAACTGTAAAATTTTCTTTGCAGGTTTCTGAGACAGAATAATGTAATACTTCACCAAATCCAAAATTTTCTCTAAAATAAAAAAAAAATTAAAAATTTTAAAATTACAAATATAATCTACAGCTGGAGGAGAAAAAGTTACAAATATAAGCTGCACCTGGAGGAGATAAAAAGAGGAAAAAATAGTAAAGTAAAAATTAAAGAGAGGTATCTACATGAAAGATAAGCTGCAAGGTGCCAAACTAAAGATAAAGACAGATCATTTTGTCTGCACAGCAGTGTGACCTTAAGGGAGAAAATGAGTGCAGAAAGTTTTCAGCTTTTTTTTCACTTCCTTGAAAGTTAGGTTATATCAAGCCAAATAATTCACTAATTCACTTTCATGGATTTTCCCCTGATCTTCTCATGGGAATAGAACATTCTGCTACATATTTTATTCCATTTTGCAAAAAAAATATTTTAGAGGAACTCAAATTTATGTGTTGTTTTCAACAGTTTGGCATTTCCAAGCCAGTCACTAGGAAACAATCCCTGGCACAAGAGCTTCTATCTCTTTGAGCCAGTCCCAAACTGCTGTTCCTGTCCTATCCTGTGCTGTCCTGGAGCAGGGCATTTAAAAGCTGCTAAAATCTCATTTTTTTTCTCACATGGGTAAGGCAGGGGGATGAGGATAAGCTCTGACTGACTCACTTCAAACTGAGTGAAGCTGGGTGTTGTTCTTCGAGCCCAGTCTTGGCTGTCTGAGGGAGAAGAGCAGGAACTCCTGAAGGATCTCTCCACCTTGTCTCTAATTCCCCTGGAGCTGATGTGCACAGGGATGAGGGGTCAGGGGGTTGGAATGAGATGATCTTTTGAGTCCCTTCCAACCCAACCCATGATTCTGTGATCCTGTGATATAGCACAGACCACCAATGGGTTTTTTGAAGAGATATTCTTCATCTTCTATAAGGAGAAAGCCCACAAGCCATGAGAAGCCCGTGCCTGGGAGTCTGGGTTTCCACCTGTGCAAATCCTGAGTCAGCCCTCATGGCTGATAATTTTGGTGCTCCAAACCTTATCGTGAGGATGTCAAAAGTCAATCTTAGAAACTAAAAATAAGAAAACTCCAACCAACCTATTGCTCCTTCTTCTCACACAGACCCCAAACTACTTCACCTCGTTTCATAAATGGCCCTGTTCCCAAGTCCAGATCCAGATAACCAAGAGAGATTTGCAGATGCTTTTGGTTCACTTTTGCCTGTCATAGCTAATGACAAATTTCTCCACATTTGCAAAGCAAAAGGTATTATCCATTTCCAAAACCTTCTTTCAACAGATGCACCCAGAGACTACCCCCACACCAATAAATTATGCCCAGTGATTCCCTTGAGCCAGTTTTGCCCACATCCATAATTAATATCAACTTTTGTCCAAAACAAGAGCCTGGCACACAAAGAGCTTTCGGGAATGGTTCCTGGATTATCCTAACTTCTAAACTGTGCCTGGAAAACATTTGGGAGACCCTCAGCTGGCAAAGGCATGGGAGCCATGCTGACAGCTTCCCAATAGAAGTGTTTCTGTGCCTGGGAGCCAGCCCAGCCACTGAGGACTTTACTGGAAGGGATGCAGCCATAAATTCTCTGGCAGAGACAAATCATGGATCATAACTCATCCTCACTTCTCCAGCATGGGAATCCACAGAGGACAACCCAAAAGAGCAGGAGGGTCACACTGCACTTACACCCATCTCCTCCTGCTGAAGTGAATGCTCTTAACTGCTACAATCAAGCCATTATCAGACACAAACCAGGTGATTAGACAAAAAGCTTTGTGAGTGGCCCTCTGAGTGCTAAACAAACTCCCCCCTACCACTATTCAGATGTCAGCCACTGTCAGGAGCTGTGAATGATGGTTCCATTAAACACCTCCATGGGATTTGCCCTCCTACATGCCTGTGTTTGCTGGTTTACTCAGGAGAGCTCTGCAAGGAATATTTACTCCTTTCAGGAAATCAAAACAAAAAAGTCATCTCCAGAGCCAGCCGTATTTTTAGTAAGTTTGCAAGGATCAATTTTTGCAAGTTTAAGAGCCTGTCCAAGAGCAGCTCTGCTCTTAAAAAGTGTAAAGCAGACAACTTTACAACTCTTCCTGCAGAAAACCAGGATCCAGAAATGCCCCAAGCTGAACTTGGGAACTTCCCAGAATTTAGCTAAACTACCACTGGTTGCATTTGAAAATCCAGACCACAACCTTTGGTTGTCACAGCAGAAAGTCAAGATTAGGCATTTGGCATTCAGATTCTCACATCTAGAAAAAGGAGATGTCTAGAGAGTAACTTCCAGCTCTAAACTCTCCTAAGGATTTCTATTTCACATGTGCTTCTCCAGTGCTGCTCAGGTAGCACTTGAGTACAATTTAACCTTCCTCTGGAAGTCTGTCTTTGAGTGGGTGAATATATATTGACCCTTTATGAACAATAATCTGAGTCTGACAGGAATTTTAAAGGCTTGGAGGGACGTTGATGATTCCCAACAATTTTAACCGAAATGTATACTACTAGCAAGATTTTTCAATATTTATTTCTGGGCAGGTTTATTTCTGCTCTTCTCAAGTCAAATTGAAATAGAGTTTCTAATTCTTTCTCCTCGAGATTTTTAGTGAACTGAGCTTGGACTCATTTTACATTTTCTGGAAATCCTGCTATTCTTCCCTTTAAATTCAGATCATCTGCCCATAAGTTTCTTTAACACAGAATTGAACTTTTCCCCTTACATATCCATCTGAAATCAGACAAGTCTGGTTCATATTTGTTTCATTAATTGCATGGCAGAAGGCTTATGAACTATTGAAAATGGATTAAAACATGAACACATTCCTTGTAATCACATTATATCTTGAGACAGACTTCAACAATCATTTCTTAATGAGAAGCAGAAGGGAAGAGAAAATATTTTCTGGCAAGTCATGGAATAGTAAATGCCCTGCTCTGTAATCAAACTGGGAAAAGAGGAACCTATTTCTTCATGTGAGGAACATTTCCACCAACACAGTTGATCCTGTATTAGTCTATTATTAAGGAAAAATGTATGTGCACATCCACATATAGCAGGCAGGTTTGATAAGATATTTTTTTAAAAGAGGATTAAAAGAAAACAAACAGAAGAAAAGAAATATAGATCTAAAGAACTTGCCTGAATGGTTTCCATCCTGGCAGAGCACTGCTGGTGCAATATCCACACAAGGCTCTTGCTCTGTGGAATGGACCAGTGACAGGAACCTGTCCAAGCAAGAACCATCACTGGCTACTCAGTTATTCAAGAGCTGAAAAAGAAATTATTACCTAGTTTAATTGAACCAAGCACAGAGTATGCTAATCCAGAAAATCAGCCAGCTGAGGGAAAGGAAAAAAAACCACCAAAAACAAACAAAAAAAGGATACAAAAGTCAACTCACTTTAGTTACTGGCCTTGCAGAACTCTTTTCTATTTACATCCCCTCTCACTCAATTCCCTACAGTGCAGACACCTTCCCAAACTTTACCTACTAATCAAATCTACCCCACCATCAATTTTATGCTGGATCCTGGTGGAAAACAAGGCAAAAAAAGCCAACAGGATGCTAAGTGGCATCAACAAGGACATGACCAGCAGAGATAAAGAAGTCATTGTCCCATGCCTGGAATACCATGTCCAGTTTTAGTTCCCACTACACAAAAATTATGTGGAGAGGGTCCAGAGCAAGGCACAAAGATGACCAAAGAGCTGGGGAGCTGCTGTATGAAGAAAGGCTGAGAGAAATTAATTTCTACAGCCCTGAGAGAAGAATGCTTAGGGGAGACCTTAGGAGCACATTCCAATATTTAAAGGAGGGCTACAAGGAAGGTGGAGACTCCCTCTTTACCAGGGCTCACATGGAAAAGTTGAGGGACAATGAGGACAAGTTATTAGACACAGGAGGAAACTTTTTCTCATTTAGATCAATCAGCCACTGGAGTTGTGTCCCCAGAGAAGGGGTGGATTCATTCACACTGCACATGTGTGAGATTCACCAGGACAGGGAGCTGGGCCATCTTGTCTAGGCTGTGCTTTTGCCAAGAAAGGCTGGACCAGATGATCCTTGACACACACCAGATCACAGACACCGCCTGTGATACCAAACAACGTTTTTAATTTACAATGCTTCTTTTTCTACAGCAATCCCACTCTGTTCCCACAGGTTTGTGCTGCTGTCAGTAAACCCTGAACGTGGCCAGCCTGTGCCAGCTATTTGTGGAAGAGCTTGCATAATATTTGTTTCCATTTTCTAGGTACATCTGTTCTGAGCCCTGCCTGGTGCCAGCAGGGTTTGCAGAATTAAGCCATGGGGATCCATGAACTCAGAATTGCACATGCTTTTATAAAGATTAAGTTTCATAACAGGCTTAGGCAGTAGGTAATACCCATCTGAATTATGGATGGATACCAGTGTTTGTCAGAAGGATGATGTTGGCATCATCTTCAAAAGCACTTTTTCAGCAGTACTGGTTTTCTGTACTCCTTTTTCTCTTTTGAATTTTTTTTTGTTGTTGTTGAATAGGAATCTCTTCTTTTTACACTGAATAAATAGTTATTTATACCTCTTTTATATTCAGTGTGGTTGCCATGAGCTTTCTAGAGTTCAGAGCATCAAAATATGCACCGATGAAAAAGTATTTGCTTCCTCCAGGCTACTTTTGTGGAATTTTTCTCCACGGCATCTGCCTCAGTCTGTCAAATGTCTTTAATGTGGAGCAGCAGCTTTAGCAATGCCTCCAGGGGTCTGAGTGGGAACAGGTTTGGGGCTCAGAGGATCCCCCAGACTGGGGGGAGTGGGCAGGGAACACCACAAACAGCAGGGCCCTAAAGGGAAGTGGAAGTCAGGGGACTAGAAAAGGAGCAAAAGGAGATGAAATAGAAGAAAAGAAAAAGAAGAAATGTGAAGTACTCAAAAAATCAGGAAGGGCGAAAGTTCTGAGAGGGCTTGGGCAGAGCAGGTGGGAGCAGGAAGGGATCTGGAAGGCAAAGGGCGAGCAGCCCTCACCCACCATGACCCAATCCCACAGAAACAGGAAGGGAGATGCTCCAGGTTCCCATTTCCAGCCACCCTCAGCCATTCCCAGCAGCTGAGGACATGCAGACCCTTAACGCTGCCTGGCTGTCCTCCTCTGTGTCAGCCTGAACATCTGGACTTGGAAAAGCCAACAGGGATGTCCCAGTGAAGAAACAGCAGCAGTCTCACCATGGAATTTGTTGCCAGGCTGGCAGGGCAATGGGATCAAGGGAAGTACTCCCAGTTTGGAGAATCATAGTTTGAAGAATCATCGTTTTGGTCAGAAGGGATTTTAAAGGCCATCTGGCCCAACCCCAGCATCAGATGTAGCATTCCAGGTGCTGATCAGTATCTCAATTACATGGGAAAATTCCCTCTGTCAGCCTGCTGGCCACATCCCATGGTCACTGGCCATGGCAAGTCCAGATTATTGACTGGATGCCCGGTTTGCTGCCCTCCCCAGCCCTCTTGCCACAAGCACAATCCCTCATAAAACCCCTTGCACTTGCCATTTTCCTGTTAGACATGGGCTCACCTGATAACTCTCACAATTATCCATCCCAACAGCTGATAATTCCAAGAGCTAAACCACATCTGACAGGCCATGTCCAATCTAAGCCCCAAGTGTGGTGTCATTTAATGGACCTAAGGCCATGGTGCTGTCACTCGTGATTTCCTTCTGCTGTCATGTTTTTGTCACATCTTCCCCATCCCCAGACATGTCTGGTGTGCCACCAAAGCTGCTTTCTCTCACTTGGCATTTGTTAGCAGCCAGCTGGAGTCCCAATGGCATTGAGGGGTGGATTTGGGGATGGGGAGTGTGAGGAGAGCAAACCCACATGAGTTACAAAGTTTGTTAAATTGCTTTTCTTGAACTGTTGAAACCTTCAAACGAAATCCTCGTTTAAATAACTTGAGTGAAACAATTTTTGGCAGGTCTAGGTTCTAAAAGGGACTCTGAAAAACGTATTAAGTCAAGATAAAAACACTCCATTATGGCACAGGGTTGTTACAAGAGAATGCAGCTGAACTATTTTGAACTTTGTCTTCTCTCTCACATGCATATTTCCAGTTTCATCTCCTTACTGGAAAACCTCACACTCGCTTGCTTTTCAAGTACTTTGCTTTATTTTAGAATACTCATTTTTAAATTTAAACACCACACAGAGCCTGATGGCAATTCAGCATATGCAGTTGTATTTTATTTTTAGTATCATGGCAGATAATTTTTAAAACAGGGATTCTGAATAGCTTTTCCTCCTCGTCTGTAATGCTTTTTGGTAGTAAGCCTGCATAACACAGTATAAAAACATTCCCTTTTTGGGAAAGTACTCTATGTCTTATGAAATATCTTTGCAGAATAACATGGATATAGATTAATTTCAACAGGTATCACCTGCAAGTATCACCACTTGTAATTCTAAATAGCGAATACAAAGCTCCAAGAAGCTGATGCATAAATCTTGCCTGAAGGTTATCTAGAATCTTTTTTTTTTTTTTTTAGTGGTATTGACTTTTTCTTTGGCAGTATATACAGGAACTTGGTTTTTAAAACCATTTTGTAAGATCTATGCATTGCTGGTACTGGTTAAGAAAACCCTGGGTACATAATATAGGAAAAATACAAAGAGGATTTCAATCAAAATATTGAAGATACTACAGTGACCTTTTTGAGAACTGGATCAAAATTTTTGAGACAAGGACAGGGTCTAAACCACATTACAATCTTACCCCTGTTAAATGCCTACAAAATAAAAGAAGTCTGTAGCAGAGAGGACCAGAGTAAATGATTCCACCTGCCAGTATCTTTCAAGATAATTAAATTTGTTCTTTTTGTTCTTTACAAAAGGGGCCCATGCAGACCTTTCCATGGAAAGTGGTTGAGTCTTAGCATTCTTTCTTAAAAATATCCAGATATCCAAAGGGGTTGCATTTAAATCCCTCTTTAGTCAGAAATCTACTTTAGAGATCTGAATCCTTCTCACCAAACCCCAGGATGTATATCTGCAAGTATAAATACACACACACATATATATGTATATAGAAATTGAATAGAACAATTAGAATAAAGAAAATGCAAATACGTTCTACTTTTAAATTTTAATTTAAAATTTAGATTTTAATTTCAGCTGCTTAGCTCACCAGACTTGCAGATCTTGAGGTTCTCAGGGAAGAGGCTGAAAGCTGGAGATGAGTAAGGCCTGATATGACAACCACTGAAAGCAGCGAGAAGAAACCTTGTAATTGAGATCCCATGGAATTCTAAGCCTTTTATCTCAAAAAAGAAAGAAGCAGGACCAGAAAAGACTGCAGGGAAGAGCAAAGAGCAGCAGGGATAACAATAATCACAGCTGCTGGGTGGCTTTCAGCAAAAGCAGTAAGGAAATAGGGAGTCCTGTCTGGAGAAGACCTTTGTATTGATAGATGGAGGAAAAGCCACCCTACATGATTGGAAGTTTAATTACCCACCTGAGTGGACAATGCAGGAGGATATTTGATGAAGCAGCAGTTTAATTGAGATGCACATAATGCAGTATCTCATGGTTGTGGCACACTTAAAATATTCTCTCAGCAGATATGGCAACACAAAATGTCACGGTGACCTGGGACTAGTGCTCAGCTGGAGGAATTTCTGGGCAGGGTAGCTTGTTTCTTTGGAGTCTCCAATTCTCTCTGCCAGAATTTTTGAAGTATGTTACGAATATTTTACCTTAGTACCTGAGAGACTGCGAAGAATTGGTCCTTGTTGACAAACAGCAGCAACTTGGCATAAAGTGGCTGATCATTTTGAGGGGGTAAGGAGGGAATCTGCAGCAGAAATCACAAATTAGGGGTTTTATCCCAAGTCCCACATGTCTTCTCCTAAAAATCTTCTTTTTGAAGTTGTTACTCACGTTACACACAATCTCTGTGATCATTAGGAAGGCAGCTTGAGCTACCTGAGGGAGGCTGAAAAATCTCATTGCTGCTGAACAGGCTCAAGTAGAATGTCCCAGCCAGCTAAAAGATCCCAGTGTGCCTGAAAGCCACAAAACCTCTCAACAGAGTTAGGCAAAATTGCACCAGCTGGGAATATCTCCATTAACTCCTCCTCATCAGCATCACTGCAGCTCTCTCTGCCAGCTGACCTTTGCATTTAGGAGTGGATTTTCTACCAGACACCCAGATCAAACAATAGAAAATGCCACCAAGGGATGAACTGGAAAAGCACATCAGTGAAACAGATACTTAGAAGCCAAAAAGTTACAGCCCCACCAGGCTGTCCAAGCTGGGTATGTCATTGTGGGCTGGAAATCTGGGTGGAAGGGGATTTAAAGTGAGATGCCAAGAGAATTTCCTGCATTGGATGTGCTTCTCTTGTTCTTCCCTGTGACATTCAAGCACCTCCTGTCAAAGCCAGACAGAAGGAATTCTAAGGCCCTGATATTGACACCATTTTTCCCTTTTCACAGAACATTTTCATACAAGGAACGAATATCAGTGTATCAAGGTTAGAGGGTTAGGAAGCAGAGGCACAGGGCTAAGCAAAAATACCTGGGATCAGTGTTTTAGCTAAGGAAGGATTCCTTTCCAGAAGGAAAAACTGCAAGACATCACTTTCAAGTAGCACTTCACCAGCTCAAAGTGCAATGTACTTTCAAGGATTTGGATATTTGGCTGCATTTCCCACATTCCCAGGCAATTTTGCCTCCACAAGGAAGCACCCACAGAGAGATCCTGCACAGAAGTTTCCACCCATGCAGAAGTTGTCAGAGGAATGGAGTTCTCATTTTCTGACCCTCACTGACATCTGACCCTCCTTGCAACGGGAAGTGATCTAGAGAGTGACCTCGATGGAGATGGTATGTTAAAAAATAATAAAGAAATATTAACCAAGAGGAATGAGGAACTCTCATTTAATCACTGTGTAGGAACATGCATTTAGAGAAAAGAAATGAAGGTGTGAGAGAGCCAAGGAAAGTTAAGGCATGATCTGAGGATTTCTACACCATAAACATAATTTCTGGGCTATTATCCTTGACTGGCTTCAGCAATTAATATCTGCCCACACCTGAGAAAACTGGAAGTTAAATGGTCTCTAACTCATCTCGAGAATCAGGTTTTTGAAAAAAACCATCATGGCTAAAGGAAAGGGAACATTTGTCTTCCCCTCTTACCTCAGCAGAGACCACCTCTGCTATGGATAATCCTTCCAATAAAATGAAAACAGAGATATTTGCTTGCTGGCACCCACCAGGCTGAGGAATCCTGCTCCAACCGTGGCCAGGATCACCTGACCCTTTATCCTCATTGTTTTTAAAAGGGGCTGAGGTGGGGAGGTTTAAAAGGTGAAGAGGAACAGGAAATTACCTTGATTGTTTGGACATACTGGGCTACATACAGAGAAGAAAAAGAAGCCCCCCAGATACTCTTTTCATTTCTTAAAACGGCGATATTTATTTGTTAAGATAATTAATTTCAAATAATGAGTAACATAATAGTTGGCTTTGAAAAACTTCATCAAAATGAAACGAAACAATGAGCCTGTCCCTTCTGATCATGCTCATTAAGACTCTGCAGCTAGGAGAAAAGGCATGGGCTACTATAAAATCATTATTTGTTTCCATCCACTTGCACAAACATTATAAATAAGACTTCCCTTATAAAAATCACATAAGATGCTTGTGGCACATTTTGTAAAATGCAACTAGAAAAAGACAAGGTACTGTTAATAAATAATACATTCAATAACAAAGCAATTTTTGCTATTGAGAGACATCTAGACATTTTGGGGTACGGTCACCATGAAACCACCTGAAAAAGGGACATTCTTCAAAGAAGCACTGCACAGTACTTGAAAAATGAACAAATTCTACTGACATAATCATAGAAAACACATTATTGCAGGGCAAAGAAAGAGATTTTTCCCTTAGTCCTTGTAATAGTGTTGGCTGACAGCAAACATTTGCTACATTGGAGAGTGAATTAGATCGAAGCCCTAATCACAAGACTCAGAACAATACCACACTTTGGGATGTTTAACACACTCCACACAAGTATCTCTGCCCCTGAGCGTGCCAAAAACCCAATGATTTGAGATGTTCACCCAAGTGCTGCTGTCATCTGGACACGACACCCAGCCTGCAAAGCTGGCACACGTCAGAAATGAGACAATGAGTGTCACACGCTGGGCACTGGAGGTAAAACAAATTCATGGAATTACGCAATCTCAGAGGCATGTCTACTTCAAAATCACCTCAAGACATCGAACTACCACATTACCATCACATTTTATCAACAAACTGGGCAAGAGAAGAAGGAATGCAAATAAAAAGTACTCGAACAGCTAACACTGACATCCCACATCACATGGCTCCTTTGGGAATATTGTGTGAGAGAGCAAAAGCAGCAACCATGCCCAGCCCCTAAAGAGGCAGGAGAAACCTCGTGTCTGTCCTGTCAGGGCTTTGCATAGCAGCATTCCTGTAAACCACAGCCTGATCCCAAATCAGATTGTTTGATCCAAACCCTGAGCCCCTTCCCAACAGCTGTTTAAGGTTTGGTAGCACTGCTGATTCCAAACATAACATTTGATGCACTGCCCTGGGAGGTGCTGCCCCTTCTCACAGCCAGAGTCAGCTGCAGCTCTGAGATGTGCAGGTGGTGGGGAAGGGGACAGCTGGGACCTTGCACCTACAGGGAGAAGCAAACAGAAGCTTCCAAGCAGCGTTTCTTGGACTGCTTCCCTTCAGATAACATAGTCTGTTCCCAAAGTAAACCACCAGGGAGTTGGGATAACACCAGTGATATTCCCTGGTCCCCTGGCTGGGCAGATATTCAGGATGCCTGCAACTCCAATGACAAATATTGGTGCCTTGTGAAATCACTGACTGCTTGTAAATACCTCGGTGAGGTAAACGCAAAATGAACAATTTTGAAAAACCTTTGCCCGGTCCATTTCCGCTCTGGCCGAGCACAAAACTTCCCCAAGCTGTGGCTGTGCCTGCAGGAAGTGGAAGGGAACTCACAGGGTTTTAGTTTGCACTTCAGCAGCAAAATGTAACAAACCAGAGTCACTTATCTGCTGGCACAGGCACAGATATTGGATGCAGGATGTGGGATGTGGGCAGGAAACACGTGGCACAGCATCCCCAGTGAACCTGA
Source organism: Pycnonotus jocosus (assembly GCA_013400435.1). Classification (NCBI taxonomy): domain Eukaryota; kingdom Metazoa; phylum Chordata; class Aves; order Passeriformes; family Pycnonotidae; genus Pycnonotus; species Pycnonotus jocosus. Next base: position 60,171 of record VWYP01024106.1, read on the forward strand.
CTGATCTCCCAGCCAGTGCAGCCCCCTGAGCCTGGGCATCTATCAGATGTGCTGGAAATACAGACAGACTGTCCCTTACTGCCCTGGAAAGAAGCAGATTTAACTTTAGGAACAGAGCAGTTTGCTTATTACCATCCTAATGGTAAGGGCCACGCTACCAAATCCGAGTCTGAGAAGGAAATAGAGTCAAAAGGGGATGTGGTTCACTGCAAAACCTGCTCAAAGTATCTTCTTTCCATTTCTCTTCCCTTCTCTTTTCAGTATTTTTACACTACAGAGCTCATACTAATAACCCATCTCAGGGACACAACATTCAAATAAAAACACATGCATGTTTTTACATTCATCATCATCACCCACATGCTACATTTCACAGTTCATTATCAGAGCAATGTACCGCTCTAGAAAAACATCACAGCAAGGCACCTTTCATTTCCTTGGTGTCTTTGTTTGCTTGCTTTTCTCTGGAGCTTTCAGAAATAGCCAGATGGAAACAGCACTAACACAGGTCACAGCCTGTGTTAGAGTCTGGTATGTGTAAGAAACAAAGAAGTTTAGAAGTCCTTGTGACTTCCATGAGACATAAAATGAAAATAAAGAATACTTGTATTCTTAATTAAGAATAAAGAATAAAGAATAAAGAATAAAGGATAAAGAATAAATGCAGAATTGTTTTATTATTTGGGGTTGGGGTTAGCTTTAGGTCCTCCTTTTTCAGGAGGTCCAGAGATTCACCACGTTACCCAGACCAACAGGACTGGACACATCTGCCCATCCCTTCCAGTCCATGTGAAATGCTGGGACAGTTTCCCTTGCAAATTAAGTGGAGAGGACCATTCCAAGTCCTGACTGCTCTCACTCATGCCAGGACTGCTGGCAGGGAACCCTGAATTCACTGCTCCAAAATTAAGAGACCTCTCCTGAAACAACCAAAGACTGATGCAAATCAGGATTATGTGATTTAAATGGTTTTTTAGTGCCTGTTATATGCACAGTTGGTAACCACGGCTCAGATTTGGCCCCAAAATTTGCATGTGGTTTTAGTCCAAAAGCTCTTTACAAGAACAACTTGTCAGGGTGGTATTGAATATGTGAAAATGAGGTCTGGTAAGTTTTGCCCCTAGGTAAAGATCAGGCCTGTGCCCATGGGGCTGTAATTCCAAACATAACATTTGATCACACCAAGGGTTATTGAACACATTGAAAAGAAAATTTCAGGTGCAATTTCGGCCTCACTAGAAGAAGTCCATGATTTGTCTGGTATAGTTTTCCAAAACAGAATGACTCTCAGTTTCCTACTAGCTGCAAAATCATTAACTCTAGCTGTTGTTCTTATGTAGGTCAGAAAGAATTATTAAGGATTTGGTCGAAATTTGAAAGCCAACTCAAATTCTACAGCAGGTAGCTTTCAAAAAGCCCAAGGAAATTTGAAGGTATCTTTGACACTCTCATCTCATGGTCGTGGAACTGGGCCTGGATAAAAGGAACTGTTCATACTGCTTATATCTGCAGTTATTATTTAAATAACAGCTGGCTGTATGATACAGTAGTGTGGTTAAATATGGAGGAGAGACCAGACAAGGCAGAGTCTTGTTTGTCTATAAAATAGGGGGAAATGATGCCAAATTGATTTTTGCCTTTTTCCTTTTATATATATTCTCTGTGTTCTTTACACATCTATTTGTAGTTCTGCAGCCTATTAATTGTACTCTGGGTAGTTTCCCAAGTGCTCTTCCCTGCCCTGATAGGCAGAAAGATAAAACACATTCCAAGATCTCCTATCTTGGCTCTCCACAGGAACCAAGGTGGAGACCAGTTCTTTGAGATGTATTTTTATAAATAAAGTTTAGTTTCCATCTAAGGAGGTGGGGGAGGATTCAGAGAGGGTTCGACTGGGGTAAATTGCCTCGCCCCTTATGCCTCTAATTGGTGATTTTTGTCAATTATGCTAATTTGCTAAACTTATAAAACTGTATTCACCCCGTGGGGGGTGTGGGCATTTTGTGGGCATTTTCCATGTCTGCCCCTGGAGGCCTCCAATAAACACCAGCCTTTACATGACCTCCTATACCAACATTATCTCAAAAGTGTTTTGTTTTCTTTCTGGATTCTTTAAGGCATCAGCACCACCATGGCAGTTACAGGCCTTCATTAAGGAGAAAGCTTGTTTTTAACTGAAGTTGAAAGCTCTTTCAAAAATTATTTTCTATTTTACTGACACTTCATTGAGTATACACCAAAGATTCAAAACGTGACTAATTTAGGATAAAACCCAAAGACACTTGACAGTTTCATAAACTGGGGTTTGTGAAAGCCAGAAAATCTTTCAGTTTTATAATTTGTTGTGATTTCATCACTGAAAACGTAAGTGCTGCTATGAAAAAAAAAATACATTGTGCACAACACAGAAAACAAGTGTAAGACCAACTTTTTAAAGAAAACCAGCATTTGAGATTAGAATAATGCCTTAGATATAAACTGTCATTAAAAAAAAAAAAGGGAGAAGAAAGCAGGATTTCTTCCTTGCAATCACAATCAGAAAAGAAGAATTGCAGTTGAAAAGCAGGGAGGAAAGATCATCCAATTCCATCAATAAAATCTAACAAAACTATTTGACGAGTGGAAACACTCACAGACATCAGATCCATCAAGAATAATAAATGACTTGAGGATATTTAATTCTTAGTTAGAGTGAATGGTGAAGCTTGCCAGTGCAGAAAAATCCTTTTTCCATTTTCACTTGGCTCATCCAACACACTTGATTGATTGAGCAGCTCATGGATCACCTCCATGAAACAGGGACGTGACACAGATCATGATTTGATTTCAATCTGTGACACCTTCATGGGGCAGGAGTTTGAAATGCAGTGAGCTATTTGCCTTACAAAAGCAACCAACAAACAGCTCAAAAAGTTTTTCAAAAGGAAAAAAAGAATTGGTAGATTACAGAATGGATTACAGAATTATGATGCTTTGACTAAGTATCATAATCTGGCAGTGCTTTAAAATAATTTAAAATTTTCATAGGATGAATTCCCTCAGGTTTGAGAAGTCAACTAGTTAAAATCCAGGCAAATCTATTGATTTGACTGAGTCAGAACAGTGAAAGAGAGCAGAGAATCTGGTTTATAAATTGAGGACAGAGAGGAGAAAACCTTCTTCTCTCATTAAAAATGCACAGCTTTCCCCTTTCCTGCAATCCAGGTGTTCCCTGGACATGATGTTCCTATTGTACTTCCCAACAATGGGGGAGGATTTGAACACAAAAGCATAAATTCACTCAGAAAAAAAAAAAAAAAGGGGCAGCTCATTTGCTTGTTTACAGTGTTCAAAACAGATAACCTTAATAAATTTTCTCTCATTTTTTTCACTTTAATTCCCAAGCATGACTTAATTATTTCTCACAAGATCTGAGCTAAATGTAATCTCCATTCACCTAACAAAGAAATCACCGAAACTCTGGGATGAGCAGTAGTTTCCACTACTTCATTTAATTATGAGTTAATAGAATAATTAGTACCAGGAAGAAGTAAAATGCTGCATACAAATATTGATAAACCTGAAGGGGGTTTTGTCTCTCTGTTAATTTTTTAGGTTTAGAGCCAGAGGAAAGTTCAATGTAGTGCAGAGAAAATCTTGAGCAACTTGTGAACAAACCGAGTTTCACCCCAGTACAACAAGAACCGAGGGAAAAAGAAGCAAAAGAATAAAGACCTGACATCAATTAACAACTTTGGGTTCCAGGCATTTAAACCCATGCTCCCATCCCTTTATCTTTACCAGAAATCCGTGTCCTTTTGTGCATTTATCTCCTTTCTGATCTTTGTCTACTTCTTTGGCCACCACCACTCAATGGCAGCACATAAACAGTCACAGTTTTCAGAAGAGCTGAACCTCTGTGCTGAGCTTGGGGTTTTTTTCTTTTTTTTTTT
>VWYP01024106.1:64170-84398 GCA_013400435.1 Pycnonotus jocosus
TTTTCTTTCTTTCTTTCTTTCTTTCTTTCTTTCTTTCTTTCTTTCTTTCTTTCTTTCTTTTTTTGGTCTATGGACACCACACGGCACAATGTAGAATTGGAAGTTTGCAAAAGTATGGACTTGAATACAAAGCTAGAAGTCAGAATAAGCTGGAAACCAGGGAAAATTCACATATCTTTTAACATGGTTTCTTTAGTTATTAGTGCATTTTAGGAGAAAAAACCATAGGGGATATTTTTCACGTGTAAAATTTTTGCAATTTTTTTCCTTTAAATGATTTGAAAGTAATTCTTCAAGACACTAACCAGCATCTGAGCTATAAACTTCAGGTTATTTTGTTTATGTTTATGTATCTGTGTGCCTATCTATTATTTAGGGAGTCTCCAGAGACCTCTGAAAAGGGTGAGAGCTCTGTTTGACTTTTTGCTCCATTTTCAATGCAAGGTGACATTCATGAACAAGGAAAAAAAGAAAATCTCATTTCTGCCTTTGCATGGAACAATTATTGGAAATGCTTATGAAATGGGAGTTTCAAGAGCACTGAAAGCTGACCTAATCCAATATCACCTCAATGGGGATTTCATTATTGATAGAAATAAAACCACAGTGGGTTTTGCACTCTGCAGTCACCTTCCAGTGACCTCTTCCTCCTATATGCAAGTCTCATACTCAGATAAAATGATTTTTATGAATGTGTCTTGTAACAGGCCAACCATGCAGTGCCCAAATGATAATACACTAAAGGACGTAATTTCCAGGCATTTTCATGCTCCTTGTAGTTTTCAGCACAAAGTCCAGGCCTTAAAAACCATCCAACACATGATTGATCTGTGGGATCAGAGTCCTTGAAGGGCTCTCACAGAATGAAGAAATATCACTCAGCAGTGGCAGACATCAAACAGGCAGAGGCTGTGGCTAAAACATCTTTTTTTTTTTTTTTTTTTCTGTCAGTGCAGCACACTCTGTAATCATCTTGCCAAACTCTACAGCTCAAGAGGGAGCAATCAGCTCACATGCTCAAAGGAGTCCTGCCAGACTACTCCAAAGCAGCATTTTCCTCAAAACTGGACATCTTCTGCCAGTTTCATTCTGCATATGAAGGGTACCCAAAAAAACCCTTGTGTTCCTGAAGAAGGAGTGTTTGTTTATTTTCGGCACATGGAGGGTTTATTAAAAAAAAAAAAATGAATTCAAGCATTTCCTATAAGAACAGAGGTTGTGATTACAGCACTTTTGCAGAACACCAAAATCTTTGTTGGAGGTTATCTGAGCAGAGACTCGAATTGGTGTCTCAGTACTCCAGATTATGCATTTATTTCCAGTGAAGAATTTTCATTTACTATCAAGATAATCCCACCATAACAAAGCTTCCTGCAGAAGGAAGATTCCTTGAATTGTTGGTAAGAGTTCAGCTTGAAATGTAATACAATTCTGTAATTGTTTCCTTCCAACAAACAGAGAATGATGTAATTCATCTCTGCTATGGGTCCCACCTGATTGAAATTCATTGAATATACAATTAGAAATCAGAAGGAACTGTCCAAAAGGTACTCTAGTGTTTTATTGAACACCATCTCATTCATAAACCCAGAGAACAATTACTAGTGGTGCTGCTTTCTTAAACTCACTCTAGATTCACTCACAGGACCTAAATCCAGGATAAAGGGGGGGGAAAAAGAGTTTAACTTGGAAGGTGAAGACATCACATAACACAGTAAATTCCACATGGTTGGAGTGCTAAAGGTTCCCCTGCCTTAGAGGATCCCAAACAGGCTCAGTTTTCTGCAATAAAAGCTGATGAAAATGAATAATCAGAGAGGAATGAGAAGCTGTTTAAGTTCTCACTGCTGCCAAAAAAATATCAGCCAGGGAGGATAGGTTAAGCCTCTTTGCATTCCACTTAGGGAAATGAGGTTGTTAATATTTAATAGCAAGAACTCTAAGTCTTTTATTAATTGTTCTGTTCAGAAATGCCAAAGAAAGTCAAATATATGATAGATTCCAAGAGGTAAAATGTGGAAATTCAAGTAAACAGATAATACAACAATCACCTAGAAAAACACATCTTTCTTCTATGCTCTTTCTTTTCTCCAGTGAGGAAATTACCAACACCTGGCTGAAGCTGTATTTTTTATTTGGAGCTATTTTGAACTCTTGGTGGATATGTCAACAATTTAAAAGAAAAGCTTGATCAAACAAAAAAATATATGAGCTGCCTTATGGCTGGATTTTTAAAAATCCCACTGTTACCCCCAGAGGGAAATGGTCATCTGGAAGGACAGGGAAGAAAGATCCTGTAGGATGATGGTTTGGGGCAGAAATGGAAGTCACTGCACACTAGGACAGCTACAGCATCCAGAACACCCCTCAAACAATCACAGAGATGGGAAATGGGCATTTCTGGACAAAGCCTGATGAATTTTGCTCCCTTGGAAGTATCAGCTAATTAAAACTGCACCATGTGAGTTTGGGGGGGCAAACCCCAACGTTTATGATTTAAGATAGCAGCTGGTCAGCAGCTGGTTTTCCATAACTACCACATTTCAGGACACTGAGTTTCAACAAGCAGATGCTTTGCTTAGTTTCAGCTCTCCCAGAGGTGCTAACTCAGCTGCCTAGATAACAACATGAATTTTGAGGAAAATAACGAAAAGATGAAAGTAGTCCAAAAAATCAGCCAATATTTCCATATTCTGTAAAATTTCAGCTGCAACAGAGGCTTAGACATTTGACTTTAATAGCTGCCTCACACCAAACTTGTTATCTTCATTCCAGCAAAAAATACAAAAATGCAACATTCATGAGCAAGGGTTCTTAGCAGTGTAACAAAGTCTGTGCCAAAATTAGAGATGTTTTTATTCTCATGAGCACACCTCCCACTCCCTTCTCTAGGATTTTGCTGGTTTCTGTTTTGCTTGTCTGATCTAGAAAGAGCTCCAAGAGGCTTCCTGATCAACAAGGAGGGAAAGTTTTACAGAGTTTTGTCACAAGATCAAAAATTGGTCTTGATTTCCTCAAGAGCACAGACAGCCCCAAAGAGATTGCATCAAGAGGGATTTCAGTGCAAATTTACCTTCTTTGTGAAGGTATTCAATTATTCTCCTTACAAACATGGGACAATGATTCCTGTGCAGGCAGAGCAATATTCCAGCACTCCTGTCCCTTGTCAGGGCTATGATTAAATTAATAACTATGAATATTAACAAATCATTTGGCCAGCCTGAACCAGTTTTCATTGAGGTTGAACTGCAGTAGAACTTTCAACCTGGCAGATTTGTGCAGCTTTAGCTACACCATCAGGGAAATCCAGGGACTGGCAGTGGAAATAGAGGGAATTTCACTAACAAATATTAAGATTTCAAAAGGCTTCACTAAAAATACAGCAACACAAGCAATGACCTCCCTTCCTGAGGGTGGATAAATTCTCAGGCCCTTCCATGCAATGCTATATTTCGTACCAGTGATCTTACATATGGATTGCCCTCCTCTGAGACATCCACAAGGCAAGTTCCACACCCCACATGGATGGAGAGCCTTCACTCCAACATTCCTGCCAGGTAACAGCCACTCTTATGTTGCCAGCTCCTTGGTTTTGTCTTTTTGACTGCTCTGGCCACAAAAAGCTTGCAGTGCTCTCCTGCATCCCTTTTTACCTGCTGGGCAAAAAGCTGATTGCTGGCCAGTGTTTCCATGGACTAGCAAGTCAGCTAAAACACATTCTGCCTCTCCAAAAGTGGTGTTTATTTTTGTTTCTCTCTTTTTTCTCCAGTTTTCTGGAAGTTATAGAAAATAGTTTACCTTTGAAGCCATTATTTCCTCATCAAATGTGGTTGTCTTTGTGCTGTGTGTGCCAGTTATACTCACTGTAAGGAAATGTGAACAGAGCCAGAATTACAGATTTCTCCAATACCAGCTACACATCACACACAGCCCCCACAATTCCTTGGAAGCTACCTCCTGGCAAACATCAGGACTGCAAACACCAGAAGGGACTCACAAAGACCTCAAGATTCAGTCTTACAGAGGTGGGGAATACAACACCTCCAGATACCCAGGGCACTGGTGGAACATGAACAATCCAGACCTCTTGAAACACTGGACAGAGTTTTCCTACAAAAACACTTGTTCTTCTAATCCAATTATTTCCCCAGCATATGGAACAAATAACCACCAAAGGGTTGGAGAGCTGTAAGAGAGGTTCAGAAGGGAATTCCTAAGTACTGGTAAAAATACCAAAAGATGACCAGTTCCCCCCTATTCTTGTTCCTACTCTTGTTTCCTTGTTCCCTCCTGCTCACAAGGAAATGCTGGCATCCTGCTGAACTGCCATTTTTAGCACATCATATTCCAGCTGTTGTTTTCACAGATAATGTAATCTATAAAGCACTAAAAAGAGCAAACTTGATGCACCCAATAAAACCATGCAGGCACCTCTTTGTCTCCAAGAAAGGCAGCTCAGTCAATTTCTGCCATAACAAGCAGCAAGGAAAATACTTTCAAATCCTTCCTCACTGAGTCCCCACATCACAGATAATGCACTAATGAGATGGAATCAACTATCAAGTGACGTTCCATCATTGTGCTGACTGTCCTTTTAATGAAAACATGGACAAAGATAATGTGGGCTATGAGGTACATTCAGATTCTATCAGAACAATAACTAGAACACTCCAAAATCTCCACATTGCCCTATAATCCTATGAAACAGTGCCCACTTTACGCTTGGAATATCCATATTCCAAAAGAAAATTTTTATTATGAAACATAGGTTTAAAAAGAAAAACGTGACTATTTTCCCCCAGTTTCCTAAACAGAGAGTTGAATTATTCATATTTAAAGAAGAGCTGTGGATTTTTCTTTTTTTTTTTTTTTTTTAAATTATATCTATAGAACTTGTGGCTGGTAGTCTACAAGGAGAGACCTTTTCAACACTTCAGAAGACACATCCCCCAAAATACCAGAATTTTGGAGCTGGAGCAGCACAGGAAGTTGTTGTGGAAAGTTGATGACAGTTTTGTTGTTCCAATAGTTTGACTAGATTTTCAGTAATGGGATAATAAGAAAGAGAACACTGATCTGGATTTTTCGAGTTAATGGTGGAGCTTAAATTGCACCGCAGACTGAGCTGGGATTCTCCTCTTGTCCTCCAGTGCAAAACCAAAGCAAACAAATAAAATGATTTCTCATTTCCACGGTGAGAGGACCATCTGCTGCCCAAGTAATAACCCAAAATAAAACATTCCTTCAGGCACTGTGCGCACTGACAGAATTCACCGCTGCGAACAGGGCTGCCTTACATCAGGCATGCCCTTCTCTTTTTTCCCTTTTTCTTGCTGGCTGTGCAGCTTTTCAGTGCTCCCAAAGGCTGTTTTATTTCCCAGACTCTCTTTAAGCAGAGGCAATCTCATGTGAGAAGTACAAGTCTTTAAGGCTAACGTTACAATCCAAGCAGAAGAGCGAGTCACACACAGAGAAACGACTTTCGAAGCTTCGACTAATTTTAAATGACACTTACATTCATTTCTGCAATTTTCCTGCTATAAGCACGCGAAGAACCACATTCTGCATTCCACTGAACCCCTCAAATACCCTCAACAGTCCATGAACATCTGGAGTCCAAATGAATACAGAATTAATCCCTAAGGCTGGACAGCAAAACAGGTCAGGAGCCATCCCCGCTATGAAAGTCACTGTGGAAATCTTGCAGCGGGTCACTGAAATCAGGCTGCACTTCACTGCTGGTTTTGTAACATGTTTCCTTTTCAGGCCAATCTGCCTTAACCAGCTCTTGCCCACAGTACAGCACTGGCACAGCTGTAAGTGCAATGACCTGAACTATCCTGGTAAGACCTACAATGCACAGGTTGGATGCAGACATCCATCCCCTGTAGCAAGGCATTCCTATGACATTCTAACCAGATTCTTAGCACCTTCACTCTCCCAGGAGTTTTCAGAGGAGCTGATGGTACTCAGCTCCTTGGGCTTTTAAGCCCTTCTTTTCCTTCCTTTGGAAGGGGGGGAGCAGGAGGGAAATGACACATTAAAAAAAAAAAAAAGGAACAAAAAGAAAAGAAACAAAGAGTCAATGACACACACATGCTGTCCTACACATACACATACACACCCCCAAACGAAAAAAAAGCAAGGAAAGAAAGTTCTACAGGGTGCTGATCTGGAATGAAATGGAATTTGGAACAGATAGTCATATTTGGCACTGTCAGCAAAAGCTTATGAGTGGCCTGGTGACTCTCTGAGCCTTAATGCCCTTTTTACATTTGTCACTTAAAAATGTCCCTGGAAAGTTCAGCTGTGCTGCTTTCTGACATTGTTTTCCCACTGCTGCTGAACAGATTCCATGGAGAGACACGTTCCATCCCCTCCCAGTTCCATAAAGCACTAAACAACAAGGACACGTTCCATTTGGCCTTCAAGTGGCGTTTTTACGGTCCATGCAGATCCCTTCAAAAACAACCAAGGTAAAACAGAACTCTCTGGCCGGAGAGCACGGAAATTAAAAAAAACTATTGGATCTCCCAAACTGACTGCCAGGTTCCTCAGGCCGAGGGCTGGACCAGAGGGTCCTCACATGGTTCTAGCTGCATCCTCAGCACGCCGCTTTTATGGAGGAACCAGAGCTGCAGGAACTCCTCCGGCATGGCGTGGAAGCCGGAGTCGGGCAGGACATTGTCATAGTAATGGTGGCTGATGAACTTCCCGTGCAGGTCCACCGAGAAGGGCCAGAAGCCGTAAATCGTCACTTCCTCGCACAGGCCCAGCGCGGCGCTGACCAGGAAGAGCCCCGTGGAGAGGCGCTTGGCGTGGATGCCTTTGCTCTTCCAGAACTTGCTGATGTCCCGCAGGAAGTTGGGGTTGGCAAAGAGCACCGCCTGCTCGGCGCCGAAATCCGCCAGGGTGTAGTAGACGCGGAGGGAGGGCCCCGTCCCTGTTTTCATGGAGAAGGCTGGCATGTAGATGTAGCTGTGGTTGTAGACCTTCACGCTGTCCACAAAGGCTCTTCGGGACCACAGCAGATTCTGGAACCTGGGAAATCACAAGGGAAAATGAGCTGGTCACACAGGGGTTTTCCCAGATGTTTCATAATCCACCTGAGGGCTGCTCTTCATATCCATATTTACAATTCACTGCACACTATTTCTGAGCCCAGAGAAAGTCCAGACAAACTTCTGGCTGTCTGACACTGCCTCTCTTTTGAAAACAGACACTTGAAAACTACCTGATATCCTGCTGACTCCAAAACCTTTCTGATTTCATCTTATTAAAAAACCCCAAATGAACACTGACAACATTCCATAAGACTCAATGCTTTTTAGCAGTATTTTTTGTCTGTCCAGAAACCAACTTAGATTTTTCATGAACGAGAATCTATAAAGGAAATTTTCAAATCTGAGTTGTTCTTGTTTCTTAAAGACAGACTAAAATAAGAACCCAAGTTAGATTAGGGGGGCAAAGTATATGTACAGAATATTTCTTTGATATGAAAACTGCACATTGAAATTTGTTTAATTTTCAATAACTGCTTCCTGATGGCTGTGTTATTCCTGATGTTTGACTGAAAAACTACTCCACAACCAGTATCATGGACTGTAAGCTTTCCTTGTCATGTTTCCTCCCCACCTTTATCACTTGACAATTCCTAAAGCCTTCAGAGTGTGAAGCACACTACACTAAAAACCACTTTTGCACAAGCCTCACACACCCCTTTCATTGCAGCTAGGCTGCTCCCTTGCATGTGATCCCTAATTTTTTCCTCAGCTCCCAAATGTCTGTGTTGCTGCCTCCTCTCCCTGTTTCCTGCAGCCAAGGCAGATGTGTCATGACTAATTCCCTAGTCACACACCAGAAGAGTCAGAACAAGAAAGTTATGTCAGCAGCACTGGAATTTTTTTTTTCCTTTCTATTGTGCAGGCAGAAATAGGTGTAATAATATGTTTTTAAATGGTTATAAAGAGATCAATTTTATGCATAAACCTCTTTGGAATTATAACAAGAACCCCAAGCAGCTGTTTAAATAGAATGCCAGATGACCTCAAAGAAGCCTTAAACAAAATTTCAGCTGAAATGATTGGAAACAAAAAAAACCCCAAGCAGCTTCAACAGCACTGAAATCTCTCATAATATATGCCAGTCTTTTTGTAGTCTTTGTTTTAGGAAAAAAACCCCTCCAAAACAACAAAACAAACCAAAACCAACCCTTGAAATATTATTGATCAATTGAAAGGTTTTGTTGACATTTTCAATATGAAATATTTAGTCTCTTGATTTGCTACAAGGTTCTTGCAAAACTTCTGGCACATGGTATTCGAATGAAGCTGGTTTGAAATCTGAAATCTCTCTGGGTCTTCACTGCTTCTTTGCTCTGCAGATCTGCTCCTACTGCATGGTGCTCTTTGCTAATGCAGACGAAGCCACTGGCTTCCAAGCAAGACATCAATTCAACCCCAACCTACAAAACAAAACCCAGTAATTTCGTAACTTATCGTATTTGGCATTCTCTTCTGTAGAACCAGCCAAGACAGAGTTTAGTGTGGAAGGCCAGCCAAGACCAAGGTGCCTTGGCAGGAATTCATTGTCTGCCTGTACCTCTTCATGTGAGCCTCTCCCTCCAGTACTATCAGACCTATGACTGCTCCCCAAAATCAGCTTTACCAGCCTCTCTTCCCAAGGAGTAGCAGCACAACCTGCAGATTACCAGGTACAAGAGTTGGCTCCATCCTACCAAGCTTACTTTGTTTCCATCAGGACACTGTCACTGAGGGGGAAAAAACGAATTAAAAAAGAAACTTGCAGCTTAACACTTTCAATATTCACCTAAGTGCTCAGACCCTCAGTACCCAAACATTGTTCTGATATCCCTAATCACTTTTGAAAGCTCCCAAGGCCAACAGCAGGCTTTCAGCCTCCATTCAGTCACTGGGCATTGCAGGCTCAAACTTCTTTCCACAGTAAAGGGGTGTTGAGCAAACAGCTTGATGTTCTGGGGTCCTTGCACCTTGGCTGAGGAGAGGCCAGGCCACGTTCACTCCTGAAGCACCAGGTCCTTTCCCACTTAGAACTAGTCCACAAATTTTACTTCAGAGTAAAATTTGACAGGCAAACAGTTGTGGTTATTCTAAACCTGCATTTTCCAGCAAATTTACCATTCCTAGAAATGCTCCACGCAGTTCAGGATGAACACATTAAAATTCCTCAGTCTCAGAGGGCCAGAGACTGTCTCTGAATATTCTTTTGCTGTCATTGCCACAATGTTTGCAATTCCTCTGGATAAATCTCCCCCAAATGCCTTACAGCAACAAGAAGTAAACAGCAGTGCCATGAGACCAGTGCATGGAGGGACTCCATGCAGAAGAGACAGCAACATTTGTCACCCTACTGCAAACTGTCCTTCAGGAACATCATCACATCCTGGAAACCTCATTCCAAAGGTGTGGATGGCAGTGCTGGTAGGCATCCCACCCAGCTCAGCAGATGGACATCATACAGGTGGCCAGGAATCCATGGAGAAACATAAAACATGCTGATTATGGCTGGGCTGACGGTCTAAGAGCCAAAAAGCTGCTGCCTGTCTTGAGCAGCTCATGAGGGGACATATTAGAAACAAAAGAAAATTTCTGTTTCCTATTTGTAACAATGGGAGTGCTCTCCAGCATTCTGACACTCCACAGGCTGGACAGAAGCTGAGAAATCTGGGTACAAGTGCTGTGCATAAGGAAGCTTCTAGAGATGGTGCTGGCAGCTCAGGTGTGTTTGCCTTTAACTCCCAATCCAGACAGGGAGTCCTGCAGGCTTGGAAGGCACCATGCCACACCCATCCCAGCAGGCAGGGAGAAGGCTTGACAGAGACACCAGGAAGGCTTTTCCCTTGAAGCTTTGTGGTGCCCAAAGGAGCAGGACAGTGTTTGTGCTGCGTGTCCTGGCACACCACCAGCCTGGTGCAGCCCTTGCATCCACAGGGACACAAACTCCTTTCCTTGTGCCATCCTCACCCAGAATGAGGAGCTGCTGGTTCCTGGTGAGTGCTGGCCTCTCCTGGGCATTCAGTCCAGCCCAGAAGCTGTGCAGCTCCACCACACGCACAGAGCTCCCAAAGAAATGCATCCAGTGATCCAGCACTTTGCACAAGAGTGCATCTCAGGCAATGCTATCTCCTCAGCACAGCCTGGAGCAAGAAACAGCTGAATTGCGTTCAGGGTCCTCCTCTGACCTTCTGCAGTCAGGCTCACACAGACACGTGGTGAGCTGCTAGCATTTGGATAAAACTGGAGCTAGAATCTTCCAAGCCCAGAGCAGCACCTGGAAACTCCATTGGGAATTTGCAATGACGTGTTCCAGCAGCTCTGCAGCCCAGAGAGGCAAGAGTGACTGTGAATCCTGGTGAAAACACATCACAGCAGGTCCAGCCCAGACACTTCTATTTCCACTGCACTCATCAGTTGACAGGGAACAACTCAAATCATCAGCACCACATTTTTCTGTCAGATTCCTAGGAAAGATCAACTTTAAACCAGCAGCTTTCAGCAGCATGTGGAGGCAGAGCTGCAGAGATATCAGGGAAATAACTTCCTTGCTACCAGCTGGAGAATTCCCTCAAGTGCTCTGCCCTACTTTTCCAGAGAGAAATATCCATCCAAGAGAAAACTGCCATGGCACATTGTCGTGACAGAACAATCAAAGACTTAAGAGCATTAAGTGTTTTGGGTTTTGTTTTTAATCTGTTTTTAATGTTCTTACTGATGTTCTTCAGCAGGTATTTAGGGACAGGGCTGCTCTCTGGTACTGAGAGACAGTTCTCAGTAACCACAAGGAATTTGCTGCAGTGACATTGAGCTCACCCTCTTGTGGATAATTATGGCAGCATTCTCTTGCATCTTGGTTTCTTTTTGATCTCCCCAGAGAGTCACTATCTCATGCCTGTGACGATATCCCAGGCACTGATTCTGCTGGCATCTGCAAAGTCACAAGTTCAGCATTCTGGATTAACTGGGAGTTGACTTATCAGAGGGGAAAAAATAAAATTATGTAATGAGGGGAACAGCTCAGATGCCAAAGAAATAGTGCATTATTTTAAAATTACGAGCTCAAGGGAGTAGAGCAGAAGGTGTAAAGACTTATGTTTGTCACGTCCCTATTACAAACAATAACCTCACAAAAACTATTTAGATAATTTGATGTCAGCATTAGCCAAGAATGATTTAGCAATTTGCTGCAGCTGTTGGGCTCTGCTTACAGCTGGGGTCACAACAAGTCAGCTTGCAAACACACATCTGAGTGTGTGCTGTGACAGAGGGGTTGCACTGCACTCATTTCTCAGAGAGCTTTTCAAACAGCAATGCCCTCTTTATGCCCTGTGCTCTCACTCATATCTGCCTCCTCTTGATGCTGTGCCCTTCTGGGGGCAGACAATGTCACTGACACACAGACTCTGTCTCAATTAACAAAGAGTTTCCATCTGCTCATTCCACGTGGGCACTTCCAGCATGCTTTGGGTGCAAGGTAAACTTCCTACTTGTGCACACAGGGAGCCAGAACTGAGCACCTGAGGCACTATAAATGGACTCCTTTTCTTATTTTATCCCAGCTTTCCCAATTACATGAGCACTGTTTACTCACCTTAAGGATGCTACCTGACTTCAGGTGATCAGAATCAATTATAATCAATTATAATCCCATTAAAGTCAATGGCAAAACCACCTCTGATCCCCAGCCCTCTGTCAAACCTCATTTCAAACACCTTCAGCAGGAGGGATTCTCTGCTGTTCTCTGTGTGGGTCCCTCCACAGGCACCAAGGTCACCCAGCTGAGAGCTCGTGGCATGAGTGGGGTGATGCTATTCCAATATTTTCCTTCCCCTTTGCCCTTCTTCCCTGCTGGCTCTTTATGGATCAGATACTTGCTCCTCTCAGGGGAGGACGGACTCCCAAACTTACTCCAGCTCATCCTGCAGCCTGCTGAGACCTCACACTGCTGCTTCTTATGGACAGGGGCTTCCAACACCAAAGAGCCTGCTCTTCTCTGTCTCCTCTGATACCGGAAATTAAAGACAATTTTGCCTCATTCTCCTTTTCATAAACCTTTTGAATGGTGTTTTCCAGTGCAGGGATTCTGGGTACTTCCACTATCATCTTTAAATACCCAAAACCACGGAAAATCACTCTTTCCAGTGGCTTTCTGGGCCAGTCTCTTCCTTAATGACACACTATCCTTAGTGCATGACCTTCAGAATAATTTGATACATTCAGAAAGTCCTGAGAGACACGGCAGAGGTATGTTGTAATCCCCATGAAGAAGTAGGCTCCTTTTCTCACTGAATTAAGCATTAATTAGAGCTTTGTAAAAACCTCTACCCATTACTGCTCTGGAAATACAATGCACAGTGCCGAGGGAAAGCTGACTTTCTCAATGGAACACAGAGCTATCCTGCACAGCAAAACAATGAAATATTAAAATCAGTGTTCACTGGTATTTTGGGACTGTGTGTGATCCTTATTCTGCCAACTCAAATTAAAAGGTGCTTTTTATAGCTACTCTTCCCAAAACTGGCAGAGGTAAATGTCAACCTTTTCTGTTACCTGACAGCTTGGATCTTAGCTTTCAGAAGATGAGCTGCTCATCTTAGCCTGACTCTTTGAAAATTGTGGCTGCTGTAGCCACACACAAGTGGAAATAATAAAAAAGGACAGGCAGAACAGCATGGATGTAAATCACTTGTATTGTTAAAATTGCTGCCTGGTGTTTCTAAGTCTTCTGAATACTTCCAAACTCTTACAGCTGGAAGTCAGGAAGATGGGAAAGGAGGAGAAGCAATAAAATCAGCTAGGAAAAACCCCAAACAACACACAATTAAGTCTGATATCTTTGGCATTGAAATTCACTGGATTGCATGCTAGAGAGAGCTGAGAAGAAAAATAACCAGATCACACATTTCCTCAGGCTTTAATGGAAAAAGAATCCCAACAAAGCCCAGCCAGAGACTTTAGGAGATTTACTTTGGATTAACACCGTGTCCCTAAAGCTGTGTGCTGTGTCTTTGGGACAGCAGCAAACCAGGAACAGAACAGAGAATCATCTCCTGGATCTTTCACTCAAATACATTCCAGCACAGGTCCCCGTGGTCACTGCCCACAGGAGCACTGCAGAAACACAAGGATAATAACATTATGCCTTCCTGACTGTGCTGGCCTCCTGTGCTTGGTAACCCAAACAGAAAATCTACCAAGTGATTGCAGTTATGAAAGACCTGTTCAGAGCTCAGAACACTTTTGCTGAGTCTTTGAGTTCTCTCTTTAATGTCATGACATCCTTCACACATTAAACATTCGCAAATATCAGTGAAGGTGACATTCAGCTACATCCTCTCTTCAGACTCTTGGAGCTCTCTCCAAAAAAAAATCTGGAAGGAGAGAGGAAAACAGCCACGTTTGAATGTGTATTCTTTTTAAAGGTGCTCTCTGCTACAAAAATTAGAGACTGAAGGAAATTATTTGAACCAGTAAATGCTTCAACAGGGATTATGGCAAGAACTGTAGCTAGGATGGGCTCTCTTTTGAGTGTGTGAGCACCCTTTTTAAACTTTAATACATGAATCACTGGTGCTCTCTGAGATCATGCCACAGCTGCAGCCCAAATCCCTCTTCAACACTGTCAACTAGAAGCTTGGTAAGAAAACCAGAAGTTCAGAGCCCACAGGAATACGTGGTGAATCTAAAACATTTAAAATGGGGTAAAATAAATTCACACAACTCTAAAATACATCAAAGAAGATCTCTGTATTTTTTTTTTCTGTTAGCTGCTCCCACTGGGCAACCTCACTTGCACTCCCTAAGGGGACAAGCGTTGCAATTGAGCAATGAACTTGTGGCCACCTGAGTGTAAACAGAGAAGGTGACAAATTGCTCTGGATCCAAATATGAGGCTGAAATTACAGAAAAAAAAGAGAGAAACAAACAGTCCTTCAACAGAAAAGGAAGTCCCTTCCAGTCCTTGGCACACAAAAGCTCAGGTCATTAGTAAAATTCCTGGAAATAAGCCAGGAGAATTCAAACCAACCCAAGGACTGCAGCTTCAGAGCAAAAAGGTTTTCCTTCCTTCTGATATCAATTTACAGCACTCTTGGTGCTGTTCAGCCACGCCTGGCAGCATTGGATGCTCCTCAAGGCTTCCAGCAGGGTCCAAGGTGTGTTGATTGCTGCACAGTGGGTCTTTGAAAGAGCTTTCCTTCCCTTCTGCAGCTCACACACACACCCTTAAGGAAGACTCAAAACAAAACCAGTGTATTTTTAACTGCACAACCAGGTATTTTCAGCTCAGATTTCCTGATACTGGTGTAGTTTGTCAATGCAGTAACCCCAGTGAATCTTACTTCCAAATTTTTGCCTTGTCTGTTATCCTCTGCATCCTCCTAACCAATTATTTTACCAATACTTTCCCTCTTCCTTCATGATTGCCTCAATCCCTTTGTACAAAGCCTTTTAAAAATTCAAATATACTCTATCTACTGGATGTCCACATGCACCCATTCAAAGAACCCCCAAAGTTTTACAAGAGCACATTCAGCCAGGTGTTCATAATATTATCTTCTATTGCAGTCTCCACCGAATCAGCTGGAAGAGATGTCAGGCTTACAGATACACTGGAGCTATTTTTAATTTGGACTGTTTTTAAACACTGCTCCCATTTCTAACACCCTCCAGTCTCCAAGGACCAAGGCCCTTTGCAGTGAGGAAGCACACACACTACTCCTCTTTCATGGCTGAGCCCGGTTTTGCCTATAAATTCACACCCATCCTGTATTTATACCATAAATTCACTTAAAATTATCTCAGTCTCAGCCTGCTGAGCCTCCCCATGGGCACAGGGGATGATCTCAGTGTCTTCCACAGTCAACAAAGATGCAAATAATTCATACAACCTCCCTTTCATACTTGTTTCTTTTTTAATAGCTGGCCATCAACTAACCCTACACACACAGCAGGTGGAGGTGTTTTCTGCTTCTTTCTGGCTCATGTGCTTGCTGGAAAGAGGTTGCAGCACTAGGCTTTCATCCCTCTGATTTGCTGTTCCTGGAAACTTTTCCTACCTGCCACACATTTAAAATATTAAAATATTTAATCAACCAGAGTTTATTACAGATTCAACCTCCTTTGGAAACAGGTGCAGCTTTTGGAAGGGTGTTTCTTTGTTTCCATTAATCTCCTTTTTCTCTGTCCTTTAGGGATGTCAACTTCCTGTTACCTTTTCTTAAGGCTTCACAGATGCTCCTGGCACTCTGTCCAGTACCACACCCTTAGGAGAGCCCATTATTTTGGGCAGATCGTCCAGATGAATTTTATAAGATGCTTCTTGGTGTTTAAGGCTGAGAATGCCACTTAAACTTCTTTTCAATGCAATCAGACTGCCAAGGTTTCCCCTCAACTCTTGGTACAGCCTGTACTCAATTTAAATTGCTATAGCTACAACGATCTTGACCAAAATAATAGAATAGAATCAAAGTACAGATAGCTGAAATATGCTGGAGCTTTTTCTAATATCTTCAACTATTTTGATATCTGTGCAAGTTCTAGTTCCTACACCTTTTTACCCTTCACTGACTCCATTCAAAGGAGACAAAATGTAAAAGAAGTAAAAGGCAAACATTTTTTCTAAGGTAGCAGAAAAGAAGTGCTATTTGCTAGGACAAAATGATGCTTTTGAAAGCCATTGAGCACTTCAGAGCCCTCTATGCATTGCCTGAGGAAGGTGGAGCAGAACATTCAACTCCCAATTTCTCTTGGTTTCCAAATGCCAATGAAGATTCTGTGGCAGAGATATTTATATTATTTAGGAGCAACTTGATAATTGTGGTTGGTGTTTTCTCCTATCACCCATCTTTTTTAAATATAATATGTCATAACTCAGATGTGGCTCCACCTTCTCCTGATCTGGAACACCATGCAAAAATACCTTTCTCCCTTTTGCCCTCTGCCTTAGGGAATGGCCAATCCCAATGAACTGTCAGAACTGGATGGAGCTTGGCTCCAGAAGAGAGTGTTGACACTTCTTTCAGATCAGGCAGCACAAAAATAAGCTCCTTTTCTTTAATGCTCAGAGCATTTAATCCTGAATTACAGTAAAAATTCTATCAAAGGACTTCTGAGAATCACATTAATACTCCATAAGTTCCACACGCTTTATGTGATTACAATAAACACCAAAGATACAAACACAGATTAAGCCACTCTTTTAAAGTATCACCGACTAATCAAACAGGAACAAAAGCTACCATTAGTGGCTTGGCTCCCTGAGGCAGCAGTAACAAATTACCAAAAAAAACATAGATGTGGACCTAAAAACCAGGCTAGGGATGTTTTGAGGGAGGAGGGAGGAATGGTCTGAGGTCCACAGCACAACTCAGACACAGGAAAAAAAAACCAAAACCCTTAAGGGCATCTGTTAGAGATGGCCAAAGTATTTTTCAGACAAGTCCAAATTACAGGTTTGAAAGTAGCTATTAATGTCAGCAGCTCCAAAGAACCTGAGGTTGGCCATGAATCATTGGAACAGTCACAGCCACAAACTCCCCCTTGAGGAATCAGCCACACCCCCAGAAGACTTCCAGATATTGGAATGATCATTCAGGGATGATGCCTGACAGACCTTTACATCCCCAGCAGCTCAGCACACATATTCCCCAAGCAGCAACTCAAGCAGCACAAGTGGTGAAATCCAGCTCTGTGCTTTCACAGACCAGAGCCAGAATAATTTGTCTGGTGATGTGCAACTCTGGGAAGCTCTCACTGAGGCTTCTATCCACAGCTTGACCCTGATAATGATTTGGAAAACAAACACAGTTTTTAACAAGCGGCATATCTTTATCTGAATTTGTCTCAGGGCCAGAATTTCCCCTCCTTGATCTGCTGCTCCAGCAAGGCACAGTGCACAGAGCTGCTCTGCTTCACCAAGCCAGGCTGTAACCTCACATGCTCCAGTAAATCCAGCACTTTGCTTGCAACACCAAGTCCTCTTTAGACTGGTCTTGTTCTATTTCTATGTTCAAATCAGACCTTTTTTTCCTACTTTCCCCCACATCTGCATTTTTCTGTTAAAAATGGCCAACCTAAGGAGCGCTGTCAAATATGACAAATCCTTTACTCTGAATATACTTTGACATGGAGTAAAAATGCAGTCATAAAGATCCTGTCTGCAGTCTTCAAACTGACACAATTCCCCTGGTGTCAGTGGATTTACACCAACTTCCATCAAATGAGGATATAGCTCAGTCTTGATGATATCATATGCCAGGTAGTTAAAAGTTTCAGGGACCACCAGCACACTGCATTATTCAAGAAGCACACTGTGAACATACAAGTAAAGACAATGAAATCATCTGGATGCACAAGGCTGTGGAGATGGTTCATTCAGCATAATCATCTGCATTCCTGAGCCAGGTTTAATGTACCAGGGAAAATGAGGGATGGCAGCAACTATGCTGGAGCATGAAGTGAGAAAAACAAACAGAGCACCAATGCTCTGGCAAAAACAGCTCTGTGTGCTGGGCTCCAGAAGCCATTCCCAGTTCCATTTCCAGCTTGATGGGCCTAGGAGCATGCAGTGAAAAGCCAAACAATTTGCACAAGAGCATGCTAGTGTGCCTAAGGAATTTCCTTTCCCAAAGCCAGCCTGCAAAAGCACTTCAGCCAACACACACCATCCCATTCCCAATGCCACCTCTGCATTCCCAAGTGCTGGAGCATGCACAGGGCAGATGATGACCTAGTTCAGCTGCACAAACCAGCATCCCCAGGTCTCCTGGGTAAGCCCAGCAAGTTGGACCTTTTTTCAGCACAGTCTAACTCCAATTGTTTGGGAACAGCTCATTTGCATGCAGCAACACGCAGATTTCCCCAACAGCCAGGGAACAAAGGAGCTGGGTTTAGGGTTTCTGCTAGGGCTGGGTCAGGGACAGATATTCTGGCAGAGCTGAGATGCCACAAGGGAACACAAGGAGGAACAGAGAAGATGCAAAAAGCTCCTTGGAAATCCTGCAGTGTCAGCACTGTAAGAGATGCTGACTTCAGAAGGCTCTTTGTGAGCTTCCAGCAGCCCTGAAATGCTTTGTGATGTCCTGTAACTACCACAAAATCTGGGATAACAAATCAAATGCTAGACTGTCAGATGCTGAAAAAAAAAAAATAAAATGAACAGAAGAAATTAGGGTATCACCAGTGTTCTCTTACCTCTAAACTATGATGATATTTGCTATATAAAAAGCTCAGAGATGATCTGAAGCAGCTATCTGTGGCTATGCTGCAAAATCTATGAGTAGATTCACAACTCACACTCTTGACATGGAGAAAAACTTCTTGCTCAGCCCAGATGCAGAGAGCATTTTTCCTTCAAAGTCAGATGCCCAGACAACTGAGAGCAGCCACACCATCTTCACTCTAAACCTCGTTCTAAAAATTCTTCCTGAGAGAACAGCAAGAACTTGTGCAAGCTCCCATTTTCAGGACAATGGTTTTGTACAGCCTTCCCCCATCACAGCTAGGGGCACAGAGTGCTGAGACACTGCTGAGAAACTGATTGTCCCCTTTCCATTCAAAAGGACCTTGAAGCCAGCAGAAGGATCACAGTGATGTACTCCTCACACTCACAGGAGGGGATGGAGTGTTGTGTAATGCTTTTTACAGCACAATCTGTGCACTGTCTACAGTTTTTTACTTTATTTTTACATTTATGCTGACTGTAGTGCTATAGGCTTTCACATGCTTTCAGCTTCCATATGCGTACAAGTTCCCACTCAAAATATCCTGCTTGTCATCCTCCCGAATTTTGTTTCCTTTGGGAAAGCTCCTGCAAGATTCACTTCTGATTCGCTGTCCTGAACTGAGAAAAAAGCCTTCAACTTTCGGATATAAATGTGACAAATTAGTAGCTCATTTCCTCCACATTAAAAACCTCATTAAAAAACGTCATTGCCCTGTTTGAAAACCAACGATGATAAAGAATAAAACTCTAGAGTCACAATATTCAAACCCACATTTTGAAAAGCTATGTTACCAGTTCAACATTTCTAGATATACAGCAATATCTTAAATAAAACTCCCAAGTAACTTAAAAACCAATTTGCAATAAAAAGCTCCCTATTTACATTTCTTTAACATTATCCCCAAGCATTCACAACTTAACAAGTAATGCACTATGTAAAAGTAGCTTATTACAACCATAAGGGAAAAAGTTGCTTCCTCATATCCTCATATTTCAGTGCCATAAAACTTTTCACCATCTGCACTGCTGTTTGCATGTTTGATGAAAGATTAGTGACTGTCACTTAGCTAATTACACATTAGTTAAAAAGTCAGGGAAAGCTGAAGAGAGAATTTTGCTAAAGGTTTTTCACCTTGGAAAATTCTGTCTGACCCACATGCCAGGAATTGGCTACAGAGGTAAAAAAAATCATCTCTCCAATCTATTTTCCCATCCTCATCTATTCTCAAAGTTCCTTGAAACTGTTATAATTTTTAAATTGTTACTAAAACAAGATGCAGAGATTCAGGTCCTACCTTTTATTCATGCTGGGGCAATTTTTCTGCCGTGGGAGCCACTTTATTCTCTGCCCTGTTGAATTGCACTGTACATCCTGACAGCTTAATTTGCCCCATCTTGCTTTATTTTTCAGCAGTACCATTTGAATCTCTTTGAGCACAAATGACAGCCTTTGGCAGGTTTCTCTTTCCTCTTCCAACAAACCAGCTATTGTGGGAAAAGGTTGAAACCAAGATGAAGAATTCCAGTGGATCAGCTTTAACCTACCAAACTGCTCCTCTACCTTGAAAACCTCTGTCCCTTCACCATTTATTCTTTCAAATCAAGAATTGAAAAGGCATCATTGCCAGAGGCAACACCCCCCATCCCCAAATAAAAAGGAGACAGGGAGTAGAAATTAAGCATCAAAGTGCATATTTCTCACTTAATTAACTAATTCTGTAGAAGCTCTTGCCTGTAATATATTCCAGACCTGATGGCAGAAAACTGCCATGAAAAACTGATTAAAACAAACTTCCTCAAAAAGAGAGTGGCTGAACTTAACAGGAAATCAGTCTGTGGCATTTACTGTGATACCCAAACAAACCAGCCAGAACCTATTTCAGTCATTCAGCTTTTCACCAAAAACTACAGCCCAGAGAGGGCTCTCGTTATATTCTGCAATAAAAACACCACTTGCTGATCTGGGA
>VWYP01024108.1:0-44601 GCA_013400435.1 Pycnonotus jocosus
ACAATTCTGCAAGAAAATTAGGAAGGTTTTCTGAGCCATACTGAAAACAGAAAGTTTAATCAGAATTCAGTAAAAAGGATAGAATTTTGAATTTCTTTGTATTTGCTTTTAAATGGAAGCATTCATAGCCACATAATGGATACAAAGCAAGGGATAACCACAACTTCTGTTCTGCCAGGGGCTCTCAGAGCAGGGCTCACATGGGCACATGGGTTGTCCAGACTCAATGGACCAAAGGAAGTGCCACATCATGAGGAACCTCAAAGCACAGGCAAATTTCAACTGCTTCAGACAGAACATTGGGGTGATGAAGAATAAAAATACTCATCTCAGCTTCAGCCAAAAAAAACCCCCATAGGTGATCTGGGTAAGGACAGACACACCCAGAGAGGTTCCTCTGTTAGTTTGTGTAGATCAGCAGAATTATTCCAGTTCTATATTTGAGAAAGGATGTCTTCCTGGTACACCAGCATCCAGACCACTCCAGCTCCAGGTTAGTGAGCCCTCCATACTCACCATTTGCACATGTACCTTAATTTGTTGCAGGTCATGCAAAAATTCACCTGACTTGGGTTACAGTGAGCCCCACTACCCCATAGTTTATGGAATACCCTATGTTAATGGTCTGTGACCAAATTAAATCCACATTTGCCATGGTGTAACCCCAGCCAGCAGCCAAGGCCCACACAGCCGCTCACTCACTCCCCATCAGTGGGATTGGGGAGAGAATCAGAAGGGTAAAAACTGGAAAACCCATGGGAGAAAATAAAGGCAGTTTAATAGGGGAAAGCAAAAGCCAAGCATACAAGGAAATCAAGTCAAGGAATTAACTCCCTGCTTCCCATGGACAGGCAGGTGTTCAGCCATCTCCAGGAGAGCAGGGCCCCATCACAGAGATTGGTTACTTGGGAAGAAAAACACCATCACTGCAAATGTCCCCCCCTTTCTCCCCTCACTTTATATACTGAGCATGATGTCACCTGGTCTGGAATACCCCTTTGGTCAGTTTGGGTCACCTGTCCTGGCTGTGTTTCTTCCCAACCTCCCCTGATCCCCAATTTCCTCCCCAATGTGGCCTTACAAAAAGCAGAAAAGGCCTTGGCTCTGTGCAGGCCCTGCTCAGCAATAACAGAAACATCTCTGTGTTATCAACACAGATCCAAAACACAGCCCCATACCAACCACTGGGAAGAAAATTAACCACCCCAGTCAAAACCAGTACAACATCCCATGTAGATCCTGCTATGTCTGAGTGGAGATAGTGATGAAATTACAGAAAAAATAACCTCATTTGCTAGATGATATATTTCATCAGAGTGGGAAAAACTAGTGCACAGAGATTTTGACATATTCAGCTTCATAACATTTTTTTTCTGAAGAGACCTAAAACAGAGAAGGAAGGAATCTGCAGGTATAAGGAGGGATGTAGAGTTGGAACAATTCCGTTTTACCCAGTCCTAGAGACACATCAGAAGCACATAAAGGAAAAAATCCTCAGTGATGTTTTTAAGCAATCCGCTCAAATTTAAATGTTTTTCTTTCCTCCATTTCCAACTCCTCAAGCAGCTGCCAAGTTTACAAATATTTCTTCTAACTTGAGAACAGCTGTGGCCTATAATCACATATTTTATTTGAAACTCTGTTGTGGCCTATGTTAATGAAAATAGAGCAAACGAAAGCAAAAAATAATAATAAATAAAAGGCAGGGGGAGTGGAGTCAGTCCAAAACACATGGTTAGATTCTCATTTGCCTGTTAAATTCAAATAAATCACTGGTCTAGCATCTAGACCAGACAACAGAAGACAGATCATTCTAAGGTCAATTCTATACATATTATTTATTTTATCTTCCAAACTGGTCTACATCTCACACAAAAGTGCCACTTTTCTAATGCTGGTATGAAATTAAAATTTCTAACCCTGTCACAAAATGTCAATGGAAGTGTCATTGGGAGACCCACAAAAAATCTGCCAGGCAAAACCCCATGAATCACACACTCAGCATGTTGGCAGCTGCACAGACTGGGGGGTCTAGAGCCAAAGAAGGAGATAAAATAGCAAGATTTGAAAACAGAACAATTGGGCAAGATGAAACAGAAATAGAAGTAAAATTGAACTGTGGAGTGGTGGCACTTCACCATTAACACCCTGTCTCTCCTTTGTTGATTAACTTCACAGCATCCCTGTGAAATGAAAAGGGGGTCAAAGCCACTGTCATATTGCTGTCACCTCCTGAGGGTGAGCAGTCAGGAACAACAAAGCAGAGGACAGACAAAAGGTCCCAGAGTCTGGGGCAAAGACAGAAACTCACTCCAGATTTCCTGTGACCCAGGTCAGTGCCTTAACCATAAATGTATTATTTCTCCTATAGGCTCTTTGGCCCATATCTAACTTGGCAGCTTGATGTTCATGAAGAATAAATGAGAAGATGATGGGTAGCTGTCCTACTGCTGATCCATGGTTACACACTGAGTTGTTATCAGTGTTTGACGAGTCACATGAAATGAGAGGACAGAAGAGATTGCGAGGGGTCTTCAGGTTCAAATGTCTTCCAACACTTCCAAGAGACCTCATGGTCTAGAAGAATGCAATATCTTTCTTTTCAGGGTTTGTCCATTCAAGGGAACCAACCAATGACATAACAAATATTTCACTGAAATATACTGTAATTTTTGAGTTTGGTTTTTTTGTTGTTGTTGTTGGTTTTTTTTGGTTTTTTGGTTTGTTTTGGGTTTTTTTGTGGTTTTTATCTTAGAGAGGTAGGACAAAGACCAGGGTGTCATTAAAACCCAGGAGTGATCTGCAGATCAACTGAAAGGCAGAGCTGAAGTAGATATATGTCACCTAACTCCATTTTCAAAAGCTGCTGACCAGACAGGCAGCACAAATGACTGCCATTCTCCAGTGCCTAGATGCAAGATTCTATTAGCTTAATGATGCTAAAGCCCTATTAATATCTTAGCCAATTTGACACCAAAGCTGGCCTAATCTTCTGCTTCAACATAAAATAAGACATTCATCTCAACTTGGACTTTGCTGCAGTAAGGAAGAAGAAAGAAATGAAGAAAATCTTTTCTTCTGGGTCTCTGTATTATATTCTGAATTAATAAACAGAATGGTAATGTGGACATGATACACAGGGGTTAGTAGAAGTCATAGGCTCTTCAGAACTATCAGGAAATCCAGCCCAGTGCAAACAAGTGTTTAAATGACAACTATTGGCAGTTTTTGTATTTCAAATGTATGAAAGATTTTATTTAATCCATTACATAGAATTCAGTTGTGCCCAAAAGATACTTTCCCAGAAGATAATAATTTTCAAAAGCTCTCTAAACTCTTCAGTCTTATAAGGAATGTCATGGACCCCCCCACAAGACCAAGACCATTTTATGATCACAGTTCTTGTGGAGGGAGCAGATGCCCATTTTTTTCAGAGTTTCCAACAGATATCTTTCTCTCAAGAAACCTGATACTCCAAATTTTCATAAAAACAGGTAAAGCAACAGCTGGGTTGTAGCTAATTTGGCACATGGTCACCTATAAGCTTGGTATTTGCAAGAGAAAAGATGCATCAGAGCTCACCCATGCAGCACAGCTCTACAGGAATCAAGGTCAGTGTAGAGTTCAGAATAACACAGAAACATCCTAAGGACTTCAAAGTTGTCACTAGTGCCTGGAATCCTGTCCATCAGCTTCATATTATCTGCTTCCCCACCCCAACACTCCTTCACTCCCTAAGTAGGTGATTGCTGAGAGACTGGGGTGGTCAGACATCTCTGACAACTCCTGAGCTTCTGCTTCATGTCCAACCCAGGCTGAGCCAAGTGGAGAAGGTAACTAAAGAAAGCACCTCTGCAGCAGAGAGCACAGGGGAGTGCAAGAGGGAGCTCAGCTGTCTGAAATACTCCTGTTCAACAGCTAAAGCTGCTCAATTGATTGCTGAAACATTCAAATTAAGAAACAGTCAAGAGTTTGCAGAGCTATTTCTGACTGAAAATAATGAATAGGAGGTAAAATATAATTGGAAACAATCAGTACTATAATCCCACTGCACAGAGGAATAACCTGACAAATATGCTGGACTACAATGAGTTGGGTTTGCAGAAGTAGGACTAATAGATTCCAAAAGTTATTTTTTTCTTGTTTTCATGGTTGGGGCAAGAGGGTCTTCAATTGAAGACATATTTCTTAGAAATCTTAAAATATGAAAAACATAACTCTTCACCAGAAACTTCTTTTCCTTGAAGCACAAGTTGATGCTCCTTGCCAGCACCTGACATTACTCAGGACCAGACAAACAGCTTGCCAAGTACCAGAGGAAGTGTTCATTGAAACAGAAAAATATTCCAGTCATGTATCATGGCATTGATGAATTAAAGTCCTTACATCTATAAAAAGAAAATGGTTCTGGTCTTGTGGATGATTTGATACATA
Source organism: Pycnonotus jocosus (assembly GCA_013400435.1). Classification (NCBI taxonomy): domain Eukaryota; kingdom Metazoa; phylum Chordata; class Aves; order Passeriformes; family Pycnonotidae; genus Pycnonotus; species Pycnonotus jocosus. The sequence continues at coordinate 4,435 of VWYP01024108.1, forward strand.
CTGGTTGATACTTTTTCTTGCAAGAATAATCTATAAATTCCATTTGCTCTGCTTCTGGGAAGTTTCTGATGCTTCAGATCTCCACATACCCCTCAACAATTTCAGTAGCTCCAAGAAGAGGTCATTAGGGCAGAGGAGTAATGTGTCAGAGCACTCCAAACGCTGGTGTTGATCTGCTCTTAACCATCTTTTCCTACTGATATTCCACATTCACTTCTTAGTCTACCTTCTGGTGCCGCCCTGAAATGTCTACAAAGCATTTCCCCAGCATTAACTGCATTGTCTAGTCTATGATTCCTCTCCTCCTCAAAGAGTCCCTTCCTTTAAACCTCTCCCTGCTGGCTTAATTTGGCAAATCATGGATCATTCTTCTCATTGCTCTTTGCAAGAGCAACATCTCTTCACACCTCTCTTTAAATGTCACACCCAAACTGAAGAGAACATCTGCCTAAAGTCTTATCACCACCTACTTATAACTTGCAGTGATGCACTGCTGTTCATTGCCAAACACACCTGAGGCTGCTCAGTCGAGTCTTTGCCAAAGCCATCAATCTCTTTGATCCAGCCAGACACAGGGGTTGGAACTGGATGATCTTTAAAGTCCCTTCCAACCCAAACTATTCTATGATTTTATGCTATTTCTTTAGGAAGTGGTGCTGCTCTCTAAGTCTTTTTCATCTCAGAGGTTATGACAAAGGTCATGATCCTTCTTCTCATTTTACTTGGACCCTGAGGTACAGGAAGGGGAAAAGCTCTGGTCAAGATCCTCTTTGGAGCCTGTGACGAGGACAGAAAAACAAAACAATCTCCAGAGACCCAAACCTACTCCCAATACCAAATGTATCAGATACCCTTGACATAACAACCACCAAGGGTCCATACACTGCTTCAGCAGGAAAACAAACTTTTGTCATGAAAAAAACTCACATTTTCCTCATCTGGCACTTAGTACTATGTGTACATTTCTTACTCAGCAGGGTCGGAGACCCAAAACACAATCTTTCTGTCAATGCCAGGGACAGAAGGCCTTGTGGGGTTTGGGAGACACAAAACCTCAAGGTAATGCTTAAGAAAAAGAGTGAGAGACCCAGAACAGGAAATTAAAGGTGTTGCACTCAGGCAAGTTAAGAACAGCATAAAATCCAGTGCTGCCCTGTCTCAGCTGCCCTTACCTGCCCCTTCATGAGCAAAGCACCTGCACCTTCTCAGCCATCACAAAGCCAAGAACAGCCCAGCAACAGCTTTGATCAGTGGAAAGGGGAAAAGCCTTCTGCTTAACCGGAGAGATTAACCAGCAGGGAGAAGGGCAAGAAATGCTTAGGATACCTTTAATAAACCAGTGATTGCAACTTTGTGTAATGCTTCAGCTCTCTGTGATTCCTTAGGCTGCACTTCAGAGGGTGCTCTGCAGACTGCTGGGAAAGCTGCTTTATTTCCCACCTAACAGGCAGATAATCCATACCTATCCACTACAATATCGCTCTCAGAGGTATCCTGCATTCCAACAAGATTTATCAATTACAGAATCAAGACAATCTGGTTTTTCCCACCCCCCTTCCCCCAATTTATTTTCAGGAGAAACACGGAGCGGGCAAATCTCTCTCACATGCTTCCTTTCCTCACTGCCAGTGGATCTTGGCAGAGAAATCCTCTAAAGAAACAAGTGCTGGAGACTTTCCAAACTTCTGGCTGCCAGTAGATGTCATTGCATACCAGCAATGTACCTGTTAGCCAGGGGACAATGCTGAAAAGAAATACATGTTTTCTAAGTTTATGTAAGGGGGAAAAAAAGGAACCAAGTTACTAGCACTGTTACACGGCTGAGAATTAAGCTGTCACAATCACAATAAGTATGTGAGCTGACTTTGAGTTGTTTATTGCAATCTGCAGCTGTTATTCTGGGTCACAGAAACCCACAGAAATTATCTAAAACCCTCTAATTATGGTTAAGAAAAAGAACTCCATCAAACCAAGGTTATTTAGCTCTGCAGAATGTGCTTTTACTACATTTAAGGGGACACAAAAATACTCAGCATGCAGACCAAAATTGGTCACATACACAAGAGGATTCAGAACACACTGAATAAGGCAGATAGTGACATTACTAGAACTCACCTTTTAATATGAGGACTCTGAGAAGAAATCACAGATATGAAGAATTCCAGTGAACTGCATGACAGCGTTATGAGGTGGATGAGGTATCATTATACAGATGTTTAAGTGCTGGACTGAGAGGTTAAGTGCTCTTAACCAGCATTCAGTAGCTAAGAATAGTTCCTGAGCCAAAGAATAGTTCCAAACCAAAAACATATTCAAAACAAAAAGGCCTGCAGATTGTGCTTTCACTTTGCATTATCAGGTCAGTTTTGCTCACATTACCTTTTATTCTGCAATAAAATAAGAAGACCTTAGCACCAAGAACATGAGAACACAAGCCTGAGGAGGCAACGTTTCCATAGCCACTGTCTCTAAGGAACATCAGTGACAGGGCATTGGGGTTTTGTTTTGTTCTTCAAATTTCAACTCAATATTATCTCTAAATTTGGAGATGTTTTCCCATTTTGTTACTGTCAAGATGTGCTCACTGAAGGAGCCAGCTGATGCACCAAGGCTCCAGCACCCTGCTTCTGCCTCAGTCTCTTCAGGGAAACCCTTCAGCTCACCAGTCCTGGGGAAAATGGGTGGCATTTGTGAGTTTGGGGACTTGGTGACAGTACCTGAACACCACAGCAGCCCAGGCAAGGTCTGTAACCTCACTGGAGCATCTTCCCTGCACTGGGCTCACCATTTCAGCAATGAAAAGAACATACATATATCTCTTGAAGTGGTAATTAGTTTTACTTGGAAGTTGCAGGAATAAGGACTATTTATTCGTTCATGTAAGCTTAGGCCCCACATTGTTGAAGAGAACAGATCCTGCTATTAGAAGTTCAAGCTGGTTGCTCCCCTGCCTTTGTACTGAAGCTGTTTTGAAGCTTTCACCTTTGGCCCTTGGGTCTAAAATATCATTGCCAGCCTGAGCCTTACCTGCCAGCAAATCACACACACCATCCTCCTGGTCCCAGAATGCATCCCTTAAAAATACACAGATGAAAGTTCTCTTTCTCCATCAAACCAGACTCCAGCTATGCCTGCAGCACTTTTTGCAGGCAGAACTGCACTCATTTTCTTGTGTCCCAAGTTGCTGGATGCTGGCCAGCCCTGATCTAAAGGCACAGTGCTCGTGCTAATTTGGTAAGTCCTGCTGACAGCACAGCACAGGGGTAAAAAAGCAACAGGGCTTTCAGGTCAGGGCTTTGGTTTATTCAGCTGCCTTGGGGCAGACAGAGAACAGGGCTCCATGTGGAGACACTGTATCTAATAGAGCAGATTTCCACAGCTTTTCCAGAAGCTCTAAACGTGGCAATAACTACAATTTGGAAGAGAAGGGAAAGGGAAGCAAAGCCTTTGTTTGAAGGATCTAGCAGGCAAGATATACAGATCTGGAGAGAAAGAGGCTCTTCAGCTTAATTTTAGGGGAACAAAGACTAGCTGCTTTGCTCAAGGTCATTAGGGCCAAGTTCCAAGTCTGGATGTCCTACGGTCTAGCCCAGAGCCTGAACTATCTGCCTGCTTTGCTTTTCTATGCTTGGCCTTGCAGTCATTGCATCTCTAATAAGCCAAGCCACCTCAGAGATTTTGTTCTCCTTAGAAATCCTATAATAATCCTTCTACATTTTCATAAGAGTCATTACCATGAAAAAAAATTGCTAGGAGAATATAGACTTAATCTACTAAAGTTGTTTCTCATATTAATTGCTGCCTGTGTGATATTAGCATGAAGGGAAACAGATAAAGAACAAAAGGAAAGACTGGATACTCTTGGAAACTCATTAGTGAGGAAAGTCCCAGTGCAAAACATAAGGAAAGCTTCATCCACCATCTCTGCAAAATATGGGTGCTCGTGGCTAGAGTTTTTTCCTCTGACTAATTGGTTTCCTGAGGAAAAATCACAGTTGTAATCACTTGATTCACTTGTTTCATGGCACCTTTTTCATGCTTCCTACTCTTCTTCAACAATTTGAATAGTGCTGGCCTAAACCCTGAACAAACGATTGAAGTTTCTGTCCCATTCTGGGCAATAAAGGTGTTAGGAATATTCAAGAGTTATACAAAAGTCTAAGAACAGCTACCAGCAGTCAAGACAAAGGTACAGTGAGCTCCTGGCCCATCTGCCTCAGTTTTCCTCATGGGACACTGCTCAAACCTTCTGTCCTTCTGTCACCAATCACAGTTTGCAGAGCTCCACTGGCATCCTGAAGCAGAGAATGTCTTTGTGCTCACTAGAGGTTTAGATGTCTCCCTCTAATTAACTCATATACACTCTTTCAAACACACAAAATTTTAACCTCCAGAACAGTCTGCAAAGAGGTGTTTCAATACCTGCTAGATGAAAAACAACTTCATTTTGTTCATTTTAAACTTGAGAGGTGTTTCAGTACCTGCTAGATGAAAAGCAACTTCATTTTGTTCGTTTTAAACTTGCTATCAGGTAACTTGGTTTGCTTCCCCTTCAGTTTTACAACAGAAGAAAGAGTGAAAAATAATTTCCCACTAATATCTCCATACCACTCAAAGTTTGACAGATTTCATCACATTTCCAAGCACCTTCCTGCCTACAGAGCTTTTTCCCTGCTCTTGGCCTTTGGGATGCTGAAGGGTACCTCAGCACCACTGCATAATGCTCAGTACTTTGCAAGACAAAGGCAGAAGTTTTTGAAAGCCTCCCAGTTGAATTTTGCACGGAGGCCTCAGAAGGGCTGGTTTGTGATGTGGATGGCTGTGCCCCAGGAATGCACACCTCATGCTCTACAGAACCTCCCTTGTCAGACACAAATTCTCTGACTTTGATCGAGTTACTGAAACCCTGTTTTGCTTCAATCATCCTTAAAAATGCTCTCCAGCTGCCCCTGCTCCTCTTGCATCAATAGAGATTTGAAGGTTTGAAGATGTGAGTTATAACCCTTCCAGGATCAGGTCATCTGGTTTAGCAGATAGCCACTTGAATAACCTCCAAAATAAAGCTAAAGCATTCCCTTTCATGGTGGTGATGTTACAGAATTGGATATTTACCCACGTATAATAATCAGTTCAACAACAGAAGCATTTGCAAAGGTGAATGAACACACAGTAAAGGGACACAGATTTATGAGCAGAAATGTGGCAGACTACATTTAATCTGAAACGGATTAAGAATTCCAGTAGCTGAAAGATGACAGTCAACAACAGAAATTTAGGATCCAATACAGAGCAGCAATAGGTGAATCCCACCTCTCTAGGAAATCCATTTTCCACTTGACAGTGGTTTACAAGAGCACCTGTAACTGGATTATGATATTTTCTATTCATTATATCTGTGCACAGTAACTTGGTTGGACAGGCATGTTTCTGTACATAAAAAGCATTCTCCATCACTCTGAGCTATTTAGGCCTGGCAGAACATGCCATACTACGGCTTGAACCATCACAGTGAGTTTCCTGGGTTTAAAAGTCACACAAGTCCTCATGCCAACATGAATTAGGTTTTTATCCACAGCTGTTATTATCTTGGGGTTTACCACTAATGATGTGCTTGACATGTTACATATGCTAATACAAGCATCCTTTTGGCTTTAACTTAGTGATATAACCAAGGTGATGACCTGGAGAAGCAAGGCCAGAACCTCTCCTGTCCTTCTGGAAAAGCACAGGATTTTCCCTCTGACAAATGCCTCAGACCTCACATAAATGCCCTACAAACAGTACTTGGCAACAGCGTGGTCTGACAGGTGTTTGGCACAGGCACAGCTGGAGAACAAGACTGTAATAAGGGGGTGATTTTCATCTTGTCATCTCAGTCTTTTCAAAGGTGAGACCACTTTGTTCCATAAACATTTAGGATATGACCCTCATCCTTTTAAGGGATCCCACAACACATGCACAACAACCACACAGAGTGCAGCTGTTAGTAAAGTCCAGCATCTCTGATCCAGCTTTCCAGCACTGGCTCATACCCCTAAAAATCAAGGAAATAAATCTGTCACAGCCAAAATGAGAAACAAGAATTCCTGCTCATGCAGCCATTGCAGCTCAGCAGGCGAAAAAAGAAGTCACATGAATTTCTTTTCAGGTGTTCTCCTCTCTGAGATTTTAATTTCATAGGTTATTTATGAATAGAGGCACTTGCAGCCGTGCTTCCTGTGGGTCTGGCTACTTCTTGGGCACTGGAACAGACTCTGCAGGGACATGGTCACAGCATCAAGCCTGTCAGAGCTCAAGGAGCGTCTGGATTGTGCTCTTAGTGACACAGTTTGTTTTAAGTAGTCCTGGAAGGAGGAGGGAGTCAAATTAGATGATCCATGGTCCATTAGATGATCCACTAACTAGAGATAGTCTATGATTTTATGATCCTATATCCCGAGGATCTCTTTTTAATCAAGCCAGCAACACACAGCTGATAAATCTTTGCATCAGCAACAGCACTGACACTGAGCCATTGGGTGCACATGGGGCACAAACACCCTGGGTCCCATAAACCCTCCCTCCACAGATGAGAACAAGCTGCCTCGGGTGGCAGAGGTACCAAACAAGCACCACAAGCTGACCATAACTCAGCATCCTCCAAGCCTACACATTTCTGTGGGCACTCAATGCTGCTGAAGAGGTTCTGCACGTATTTCAATATCTCTCTACTTTTCCACCTCCAGACCTGCAAACCTATTTGTCTATGCATGAAAAGAATACAGATGGAATGATATTTTCTGAAATTTTTCTGCAGAGTTCAAAACATAAGAAAACAAGAACTTGCTTCAACTACAGCACAACTAATACTGTAAACTTAGTGTTTCCCACCACACTGCTGGCTCTCACCACCTGCCAAACACGAGCTGGTTTCCAAAGGCTGAATCCTGAGTCTCAAAGGCTAAATAGTGTCTGTCAGTGGGAGGACTGCAGGAAAATGAATGCAGAAATGTTTTCTTTATGGCCCTCATGTCTCTAGCCTGGCTCAATAATATTTCCTGCCTTGAGCAACTGGCATTTCCATTGTAATTTCACATGATGAATTACCATTATATACAATCAATATATCATAACCACAGAAAGAGCATATGAGAAGCTGCAATGGACATAAATGCCATGTTCCCTCTAGTGTAGCATTCTTCCTTTCCAATCACAATTCAATATTGTTTGAAATTCTCTGAGCAATTGAATAGCCACAGATTCCCTGAAAAACATCTCAACTGATTCTTAATCTCATTTTCAATATGAACCATGGCTTCTTCCTTAATATGTTCATCTCCTAGCCTGTCAATCTTTTTCCATCATTCTTTGCAACTTGAAATTTCATCTTGATCATAAGGAAAACACCCTCAACCAGGTGTGATACAGAGCTACAGACAGAGCTAATTCTCTTCTGAAGTTTAGGCACCAAGACTCTTTTTTTTTTGTGCAGAATGGAAAGTTTGTAGCCAGAATTGCCTCAAAATCACCATATTTTTAAAATGCAAATTAATCCAGTCCTGCTATTTGTTTCTCACTGTTGATCACCAATGAAAGAGTTTTCCAAGACAGATAAAACACAGAATTTTTCAGTGGTTATTTCCTATCCTTAGTTTTAACCTTTTATTACTCTGTCCTAATATTTGAAGTAAAAAAAATTCCAGTTTTTTTCATTCAGTTTATTAATGAAAAGATGCAATTGGCAGAAAGACTATGACAGACTTCTCATAAGCCAAATTTAATCCTGATGAAAAATTCAATCAACTCAAAATTATGCTTTCCTTCTGTTTTTCATCCTTCTGGCCAATTTCTTTAGTGCATTATCCTCCACGAACTTACACAAAGCAAAGATTATGATTTGAATTTGATAAGATTTTCCATGGCCAATGCACAAAGAAACTCCAAGAATATGAAGGGGAAAAAGCAATGAAAACTCAGAAGCTTGTCTGCAGAAGGAGGGATAGAGGTTCCCCACAAAGATCCAACTGTGTCACATCTTTTGTATCCTATGCACTCCGAAAGCAACCTCTGAACTAAAAAGACAACAGCAAGCAACTCATTTGTTGGACCAGTGAAGGATTAGATCTTACCTTTTCTCCTTTTTCTCCTATGCCATAAGCTTTGCCCTAGAAATGCAAAAAAAAAAAAAAAAAAAAAAAAAAAAAAAAAAAGGGAAAATAAATTTGAAAGCAATGATAACAAACAACACTACAAATACATATTTCATGTTTTCCTTGTTATGCATCCAAGATCTATCTCTCTTTTTATATATAGACACACAAGTTACTTCACAACTACTATGGGGAAAGCAATTTTCTTTGGGCATAACTCCTTGATAATAATTCAGAGACAAATTAAACTAAAAACTTATCCCAAATTCTCCTACTGCAGCCAGAAAAACATCTTATTTTTTATTCATGGAAGAGCATGATGTTACATTTCCAAAAACAAAGTTGCCAACAACGCTTACTGGAATGAATTTTACATAGGGTTAAAGATTTTCTTGCCCAAAAACTCAGCCTGGAATTTGCATTAATTACAGCTGGAGAAGGCTGTGTCTTGGTCATCTGAATGTAAAAATTTGAGAGAGATTTGCATCTTCTTGGTGTTCATTGCCTCATATTTCCCTCCAGCAGATGTGCAGCTGTGGTAATCAAGTGCATCCAAGTAATATACTTAATTAGAAGGTCAGTATTAAATCAGTTTTATCAGCTGTATCCAGGGATGAAACCTCCATTTGCCCCTCTTCAAGGGAAGCCAATGAGTCCCAGGAAAATCAGGTTCCTCCTGGGATTCAGGTCCAGCAGAGGGAATAGCTTTGACCAGGGCACACAATGCTGTGAGCAGGTTCTCACCATAAAGGAGAAAACAACTACTTACATTTTCATCTCCTTTACCAAAATCATTGGGCATTTCTTACTTACTGACTCTCCTTTCTCTCCTCGGAGTCCAGGGAGCCCTGGGATGCCTCTTTCTCCCTTGAAATAGAAAATGTATTAATATCACATAGTTAATTTGTTCCTTTCTTAGGCATAGAAGGAAAGTGATGCAACAAGGGTTTGACTGAAATTATGGACACTTTTGGTTCCACCAGTCTCTACAGCCCAGATTTCAGCTCCTGCCCTAAGGACTGGGTGTACCTAACTGCATATCTTGAACATCCAAGTTTTCAGATTGATTTTCTGTTCTATTTTTCATACGAAAATACAGATAGGAGCCTTTGGAGTGCATTGGCAAGGCAGAGGGTTTTCTCTTGTGAGGTACTTCAAAAGCCCTTAATTTTTATTAAGAGAGGAAATACTTGGAAAGGTGTTTTGGAGAAGACAGAGGGTACATGCCAAAAATGTGCAAAAATAATCTGAAAATACTGTTAAAATTTTAGAGTTTGGGTGGGGTTTTTTGTTTTTTTGGCTTTGGTTTTTTTTTGGGGGGGGTTGTTTGTTTGTTTTTGGGGGTTTTTTTTTTTGTTTGTTTTGTTTTTGTTTTGTTTTTTTTTTGTAATCCAAACCTCTTGTTTTCAGTCACACTAAATTTTTAGGATCAGCTAATCTTCCTCTTCCCTCCCACAAGTGTGCAGCACACACAGTCATTCTTCCTGCTTGTTCCAATGGGAGAGAGGGAAAGTAACATAGAAAAGAGATAATTGGAAAGATACAGTTTATGATGATTGGAAAAGGACACACATAGGGAGGAAAAATGAAAAATGGTGGATTAAAAACCAAGCAAAACTTTTTCTTCACTTTTCTCCTAAAAAGGACAAGGGTAAAAGGGATAAAGAATCAAAGAAGATCCAAGATTTCATAAATATTTATCAGATACAGAACTAAAAATGGTGCCAAACCCAGCAAGTGCAGAAAAAATACCCATAAATCACTTTCACACACTTCAGTCTCTAAACTAGAGGAGGAAGGACCAGCTGAGGATATATCTACTACTTGGACTAGTTTAAGGCTATGTGCTGTGTTGCCACCAGTTCCTTCAATCCCTCTAGCACTGGGAGCTGCTGGGGAGCAGAGGGCCCTGCCCACACAACTCTGCCTTATCTTCTTCCTGATTCTCACTCAAAATGTACAAACCAGAAACCTGCTGTGCCGAGCACCCCATTTCTCACTTACAAATACAATGTGCTCACCTATTTGTGCTTCCCATCATCTTTTGCTAATGGGAAATCAGGCACTGTGGACTTCAGTACAGGCTTAACATCAAGCTGAAAACGTCTCAGACCTGGAGTAGGACCCTCCAGTACCACAGCAGCAATAAGGCTGATGACTCCTGCTCTCCCCAAATCTCTCCACATGGACCACAGCAGGATTTAATTTTGAGTCTCTGTCCAATTTATCCTGATCTATCCCCCCTCTAAAAAATGTGCTTAGCAGCACCAAGAACTGAAAACATTTGCCAGGATCGTGCTTTCTTTTCCCCACGTGATGAAACGCTTTTGAAAGCACAGGAAATATGAAAGTTTCTTTCTTTAACCTTTCAGCTTTGTTTTTTTGCTGAAAGAAAGAAAACTCACAGAGCAAGTAGCATATATGCAGAAATTATGTTTTGGTCAATTAAGAAGGCTGAGGTAAAATTCTTAAAAAATTTTATGCAACCATCTCTTTTAAGTCACTGAAAGTACAAAGCCTTTCTAATCTGGAGGAAAAGATACATCCTGCTAGAGCTTGTCTAATACACTGGACTTCACAAACTTCACAATGGCAGGTAAGAATTGTAATTTCTTTGTGGAAAAAAACACATCTCAGAGAAAGAATTTTCTCTACACTTGGATCAATAGCAGTGCTGGAAGAGAGAAGGAGCCTGTTGATCATCAGCCCGGTGCCCCAACCAGCCATCCTGGCTGCCTGCAAACAACACGGCCTGCAGAGGGATTGTGAAAGGGAAATAAATCAGACTGGGTTGTCATTAGCATCTAAAATTTGTCAATAAGACCCAGCTTCAGAAATATTAGCCAGTTCTGCCACAGCTATTTCCTGCCTAGCTGTCTCCCAGTACGATCCCTTACCGTATCTCATTCCAAAACACATCAACTGTGTCTCCATGCATTACCCTCACTTTGGCAGCATGGGTGATTGAGGCAGAGGTGTTTATCTCACAGAAATGTTTTCCACTTTTTTGATAAAGAGGCAAGTTCCCCTGTTTCTCCTTGCCTTTGAAAGCATAGAGAAGATCAGAGTCCCATTATTTTTATCTTTCTTTAGTAAATACCAAGTGGTAATATTGGGAAGCTGCAAATAAACATTGAATTCCTTTCCAAGGCCAGGATTTTAGCTTGGGTAGCTCAGTAATGCAGGGAGAGAGAACAAGAGCTAAAATTCATTCTTGAACATAGAGCAAGGACTGTCACAAGCTGGTCCTTGGCAACAGCAATGTAAAAATTGCTATCAGAAGTGGTATATGTTATTGAATCACAACATCTTTGCAAGCTGGGAGAAAAATCTACTACTCACATTATTTAGCAGATAGAAAAGCTAAATCATTTGTCTCAAATCATCACATTTATACTAAATTGTTGTCAGATCCTGTGTTTAAATGGCATCGTGCCTACCCGGTCCTTGAGACTGTGACACAGTCCTGCCTTGTCTGTGTCACAGCCACTAAAGTCACTTACATCTGCAGGAGTGGGGCAGTGTTTCTGGGGTCTGTTCCAGGAAACCTGCTGATGCTGTGCTTGTAGACACAGTCCTCTGTATTGCACCAGTGTGCTGCACCTCAGTGCTGGCCCATGTGACACACTGAGACACCCTCACCAGCACACAGACCTTGGCAAAGCACGGGAAGGCAATGGGATCTTGCTGCAGGGCCCTTTTATCATTATCATCATTGTCTTTCCTGCCACCTCTCACAACAGTCATGGCTTTGCCACTCCTTAAAATAGCCCATCACTATTTAAGCTGTCATGGATTAAAATAGAAAGCTCCTATTTATATATACTTGGAAGCATAAAGAAACTTTTTCTGCACAGGCACATTTGAGCAGTAATGAGCCCATGTTCTTTCATCCCAGCCTCCAAAAGGCATATTCTTATGTCCAAAACTCCCTGCAGACAGCAGACCAAGCTTTGCCAAAATACAATATTATCTCTGAAGTTATGTTTGACCTTCCGAGGCCCAGAGATTTTTCCTTTCCCCTGCCACAGTCTTTCATAACAACTGAGTGACTTTTGGTGGGATGCAGCTCAGTTATTCACCAAACAGGTATAAATTTAGTGACTTGGTTTGCAGAAGTGATTCAGATGGAAATAGCTTTGAATATAACTTTTTTCCCAAATATCTTTTCACAGTAGTAAAACTGAGAACTACCAACACCACCAACTTTCACCTCTCCAGCAATGTTGTGACTCTCTGTTTTCTTCCTGGACAAGTGCTCCCTTTGAGTCTATTGGCTCACGGCTCTACCTGTAACCAGGTACAGAAGGAAAATGTGTTTATGCTGAATGCACATGTGTATATCAAAGAGGCTTGCAGATCAGGCAGGGTAATATAAAGGCTGCACTATGAAACTTGAAGCAGACATCACAATCAGCCTCCTACCCGTTTATCTAGGAAGAAGAGTACTGAGGGAAATGGCCTGTATTTAATACCATGACTCCAACAATCTTGCTAAGGATGACAGATTGTGACTGATCCTTTACCCCCAGTCTCAAGAAACTTTCTGGAGTATGACTGGAAGGCTGCTACCTAAACTATGCACATATATTACTGCAGAGAGGCACAGCATGGCAGCAGCACCTCGTTTTCCAGGTGACCTACCATGGAAGCTATGCATGACCTAGTGAATAACAGTAACTTGCAAAAATGCCAGTTTGGAAGCAGCAGGAAAGGATTTTGCAACACATTTACTCTAAGAGTGACATAAAGCGGCAAGCAAGAGGCATAAATGCAAGCATAAAATAAAGATAAAAGATCACAAAAAAACACTGCAGTCCCAGACTCATCCAAAAGTGTCTAAACTTAATCATATACTATATTGACTCTCATTTCTGAAAATCTTCAAATCCTCAATTTCATCTGAAATTGTTTCACTGTTGTTTATATTAAAGAAATGAACTAGCATATATTACTGACCTTTTGGCCTTTGGGACCTTCAAATCCAAGTGGACCCCTCTCCCCCTAAAACAAAAAAGACATATTAATCAAAATTATCTTCTCATTTTATATTCAAGCAAAGGGTCCCAACCCTACAACCTCTGAGGACAACAAAAATGTTTTCAGGTTTAAGCAGAGAACATAATAAAGCTGCCATGCCCTCAAGAGCAATGACAGTGAAGCTGGTTTCTCAGAGATCCCAGAGAGCCAGAAAAAGCAAGCACATTGCTTTTAAAAGCCACAAGATTTTTTTCAATGTGACCACATTTACCTTCGGAATCAATTTTATTTTATTTGAAGAAGGATACACATAACTGAGCTGGATAAGAATAATCATTTTGTTTTCAATGTTTTCACCAGGACTACCAGCATGACCAGAATCACTGAATTAAGTAAAGAGAAAACATCTGGGGAAATTTCCTTTACCTCTATAGACATCCCAAATGAAACACACTCATCTCAACACTCACCTTTTGTCCTGGAGGACAGGAGCAGTTGAAAATCTTGAGATGTCCAACCTGCTCACTGCCAACAGTGGGTCTCACTTCCACGGGAGGTGCTTCCGTCAGGACTGTGACCTGGCACTGCACCCAAACACACAAGGTCAGGACAAAGCCTTTGAAGCTGGAAAGTTTCCCTTTCCACCCACTTTAGACAAATCCCACAGGCACTACTGTGTAACACACAGCCAAATGCCTCCTCACGAGGAATGAAATCCCACAAAAGTCATTCATCCAAGCAACAGGGGAAAATGTGGCAAAATGAACAATGAACCTTTTTAATCAAGACTGAGGGAAGAAGAGTGAAAGGAGGTGGAAGTTTCTTAGTGAGAGTTGGGCACAGGAAAATAAGCTGCAACTGGCACTGTTTTTAGCTCTTTCCAAATAAAACCAGTGGGAAACATGTTGAATATTTCATGCTGCATTTCTGTTGTTCTATCATCACTTTGGGGTTTTGTTTCCCCTGACAGTTTGACAAGGAAAGTGGAACTTGGAAACTTCAAATTCCTCATACTCATCCCTCTGCAGTGGCCCTCCTCTGGTGCTGCTACACTGCCAATTACATAGTTAGGTTTCAATCACCCTTATTAAACAGGATTATAATCCCACACTGCCACATATTCCCTGATTTATGTAATAGATTTCAGTGAGGAGTGTTCATGTGAAAATGAATAGATGACAAAAAGGAGCTCACTGGTCCAGAGGGAATGTCACAGCAGGTCTCCAGCTCAGCGTGCCGGGAATCGCAGTAAATCACCATCCGCTGAAGATCAAACTGGGAGACACAGGCAGGCAGCAGCCTCAGAGACAGTGAATTATTAAAGACCCTGTGTCCTTCTGCTTGGACACAAACAGAGCAGGCAAGCACAAACAAAAACCAGATGGTGCTAACTTCAGAGCGGTTCTATGGATCCTGTAGTCAATCTCTAGCTCTCCCTATCAATAATAGACCAATATCTCAGCATGTTACAAGAGCTGAGATAATAAGACCCTATGCCTATTCAAATTCTGGGACAGGTTTTCATGCTAATCCCCATGTTGTGGCCAAATTTCTGTCTGAGAAGACATATCTTGGCCACATCTATCCTTCCTAGGATTTCATCTAGACACAAAGTCTGTTTTTCTCTTGTTGTGCCTTGAATCTTCTGACCATTCATTCCTGCGTGAGAAATGTTATGAACACATTTGATATGCACATCCCATCCGTTTTGCACAGCTAGAAAGATTATACAAGTCTGAAATACCAAACTATCACACATAAATTATACCAGGGTAACACAGCTGCTGGACAATCAGCCTGTGTGTCCTGATTTTGGTTCATTCGTACTAAGGGGCATTTAATATCTGAGGAATGGAAAATATATCACAACTCTCTTGAGTTAACAAGCTTCCTTTTTTCCCCCATCTATTTCTGTCACATGTGAAAACATTCATAATGCCAAGATCAGATGGAGAAAGACCTTGTTCGATGATATTTGTGTATGATTTTGTCATACATGTGTTTTGGAAAAAAATTCCAATTTTTAATCCCTGTTATAAATATCCCTCACATAAAAATGCAGCAAGTCCTGTACCTCATAAGGTGCCAATCTGTCTTAGCTATGTAACAACGGTAATATTTCAGTGATGCTGCCTCAGGAAACGGGTCAATTACACCACAACTCCCCAAACCCCACTCATTCACAGGCTGCAAACCCAAAGCTGAATGTTTACCCAGCGAGTGCAGTACTTACATCGATGGGGACACTGTCATACAAGCGTTTGCCAATCACGGTCTTGCCCTGAATGTCGATGTTTTCCCTGTCTTCAATGGGCAGCACCTGCACCAGTTTGCAGTCTATGTAGAGCGAGACAGCCCTGGCCTGGATGCTGAGGGCAATCTTGTGCCAGCTGCGGTCGAACAGGTCACTGACGCGCGCACTGCGGAACACAACCCTGACCGCGTCCCTGGTGAGCCCCACCGCGTTGTACTCCAGGGCTTTGTTCTCTCCATCCAGCCGGATCGACACCTGCAAGGACACAGAAGGGCTTCTGCTGAGCAGAAAAGCCTTCTCCTTCCTCCTGGCTGCTTTGCACCATCATTGACACCTGTGGTGGTGGGTTTTGTTAAGCTGTTTTGGAGTTATGTGTCCCAATGGGTCATCCCTGCTCTGCCCTCCGAGAAATCAGGTACTGTCCAAAGGTATCTCCTCCCCTCCCCTGTCCATCTCTCCTGACCTTGCTCTTGTTCGGGAAGCTGCAGTCAGCTGTCCATCTCCCTCCTAACCCTGCCTTATGTTACAGAAAAATATCTGTCAGTCCAGCCTGGGGCCAATCACCTTTCTGCCCCACACCCTCTACCCCTGGTTTAAAAGTGGGCGCATGGGTTGGTTCTTTTTCATCCCCTCACCTTGGAGAATAAAGATCTCTGAGAAACCATACAGAAAACAGCTTTCTCTGATCCTTGCTCTGAAACCTGGACACTGCAACACCTGCTGCTGTTGAAGAACAGCCTCGTTCTGCACCATTACCCGAGACTACGAGCAGATTCGGGAACAGCCCCTGGCACTGCTGGGAATCAGAGCAAGCTGAGGATCAACCAGCCAGTGTCAGACACCCCAAAGCCAGGGATGGCACAGACTGTGTGAGAAGCCCAAGCAAAGAGCAGAGGGTGGAATTTTGTGGGAGATATGGAAAGGGAGCCTACACTTGTGCTGGTAAATAAGATGGGGCTCCACAGGCTTCAGTGCAGACCATGACCAGCTAAAGCCTCCTCCTTTGAGTACAGGCCTTGCATGGTTTCAGCTCAGGCCACCTTGCTGCCATGGCTGGGTGGTGGAACAAGTCATGGGCACCTCCTCAAAGGGACCTACCCAAAGCTGAACCTGGTTTGGATCCCTCTACCCTTGCACTCCTCCACTGCTTCCCAGCAGGCTCTTTACTCCCATCATATGTCCTCAATTGTCCCATGGGATATAGAAAAATAACCCACTGCCTCATATGAAACCAGCCTGCTGAGCTGTGGCACTGCCCACGCTTTATTTCAGGTGCTTTGAGCAGAAAACTACACCCCATCCTCTGTACTGCAAGCTACACAGCAAGCAAAAATAAATTTTTGAAGACATCCAACTTTGAGTTAATTTACAAATTGGTAGCTTTTAACAAAGTCAGGCAGTTACCAGTAAGCATCAGGGAATGGAGAAGGCAGAGCCAGGAGTGGTGTTTCCACAAGTTGTGGAGCAGGGAGGAGTTGGGGCTACCTTGGCACTGAGCTGTGAGTGATGTGGGGAGCCCAGGGCAGGCTGACTTCATATCTGACCCAACTTCTCCATGCAGCTGAGCACTGTGCTGGCTGGGAATGCCAGTGTTGGCTCAGGGGTGTCTGCATCTGTGAGCTGTGCAGGTCCGCAAGGGAGTGGCCAAACCATGACAAACTTCACATGAAACGAGACTCATGGGGCTATAAGGCACTTCTGGCACCATAATTTAAGGAACTTTTAAAATTATTACTGGAAAAATTGAGTGTTTTTCTCTCTTCACACCTAAGCAGTTCAAGTTTTCAACTTTCTGCAAGAAATACTGAGTGATAGACACATTCTCACTCTGCAGCAACTAGGAGTGCATGTGGCACAGTAAATCACATTTTCATTTAAAAAAGTTGCAGCTGATAATAACTTTCATATAAACCTTTTATCACTGTCTCAAACCCAGTTATCTAATTCTTCAAACTGCACCTATTCTTCACTGAGAGTTCCCAAAATCCTTTTAAATACCAGTCCCAAAGCAGCAGTAGTGAATTACACAGCTATGTGAGCCCATGCTGTCAGCCCACTTTAGAGTCCTGGGTAATGCCATCACCACTGTGATGAGCAGAAAAATGTACAGCTCATCCAAACCACTCCCTTCTCAAGCATCCTCAAAAACCTAAACTCTACCAAGCTGCTAAGAACATGTTGTGTAGGAACAGACAGCCCTTTAGTACATGCTTATAGGGTTTTTTGGTTTTTTTTTTTCTGAGAATGTGAGAGCCCTTGAAGAAAGGTTATTAGATCAAATTGTGCAAGAGCCAGGACTTAGGGTTATGGAGCTGTAACAGGTGTTACACCCACATCCAGAGCAGGAACCCATAATGCATTTACAAGTTACCTAGAAGGCTGTGCAAAACCTAACTCACTGCTCTGTAGTACATCCACATGACAGCCTTTTTCCAAACAGGCAAAATATTTTCCCTAAGCAGAACTATCTAAACAAAACAACTGAAAACTCAACAGTAGTTCTAAGAGCAAGAGTGGGGAGTTTTTTTGCCCCCCTTTTCAACTAACATATTTATCTGCATCCTAATAACAACCAAGGTATATACAAACATTTATTCTGGGTTTGAATTAAAGGTAAAATATTTACAGCACAATCCACTGAAGAAGTAACAGATTTTTTTTACCAGTTCACAAAAAAAAGGAGTGGGAGGTTAAAGAAAAAAAAAACCAAAAAAATACTGTTCCTGCTGGCTGTGAAAGAGCCTCTTACCTGTGGTATGCCATACTTGTCAATAATCTGCCAGATATACCAGTCTTCCTTCCTGGAAGCCTTCCGGAATTTGAAGGTAGTTACAAAGGCATATTCATCAGGCAGGCCTTGTGGAAATACATCTCTGACATGGGGAGGGGAAAGAGAGAAATGTATCAGGCTTAGCAGTGAAGAGCAGAACTTTTAAAACTCTCTTCATGTCCCAGCAATGCTTTTTAAAAGGATCATTATAGTTCCTAAAAAATCTGCTTTATTTGGTAGCCTGAGGAGAGATGAACATGAGCTTGTGCCCTCCAGGTTCTGTCTTTATGGAGTCCTTTCATCATTCTAATAATGCAGCTCTCAAATTGGGTAAAATATAAATAGGAATCTGCAGTTGAGTATGCATCATGTTAAAAAGGTTGTTTTTCACGTCATGATTCTGTTCATGAAACCTGTAAATAATTCTGTTTTGCTCCAGACCTGTGTCTTCTGAGAATGGCAAGGAACACCAAAACCCTCTAAATGTACCAAAATATAGGAACAAATATTATAATATCTGCCTCAAAACAGGCACTACAGCTCACGTCTTTCCAAGAAGATGTTCCTCAGCTGGCAACCCTGGGTAACAGAAATTTCTCAAATCAAATGTTGCAAATACATCAGGCAGAGATTTACTCAGCATGACACCATGACCCCTGCACCTAACCTAACACATGAAGTAACCAAATCCAACACTGTTTTTCTCTACTCCATCATAAAAACCTGTCGTAACATTCAGGGGGATGCAGGGTGGGACAGGAGGGATAACTCATCCAGTGTCACTATTGGTTTTTTGTTACTAGCCATTACTGGATGCCTAAGAACAAGAATGAACAAAAAAAAAACCATCTCCCTCATACCTCCAGAGCTTTGGAAGCAAGGAGTTTAACTCCGAGACAAATGCAATTTCTGTATTAATACCTTGTTATGGATTTATCTCATACAGACTTCTGCATCCTTCCCTTGAACTCAGGTAAACGTATGACATTCACAGCATCCCTTTCCAAGGAATCATCCACTGCTGCCCATTACATAATGAGCCTCCTCCTCTTTGTTTAGGACCTTACTTAGTTCTTATCAGCGAAAACAAAAATAATCTATTCTTTCTCTATCTTTTATGCCATTCATGATTTTTCAACCTTTGCTTGTAATGCCTCTAAGCCATCTCTTTTCCCACCTGAAGACTCACAATTAACATTGTTCTTCATGCCCAAGCCAACCTGCTCCTATGATCATTCCCAAATAAACCCTTCATAAATATCATGTCTTTGCTTCAGGACATCTGAGCAGTCAGGCATAAGCACTCGATACAAAACAAAACATAATGGCAGCAATTAATGGAGAACAAACTGTGAAACATTGTCCTACTGAATAGTTAACACAATCCATCACTATGCAGAAACTGGCACAGTCCAAGGCACATAAAACTAGAAGCCTTTAATTGTATTAAAAGCAAAAAGTCCTCAAAATTTCCAGAATACTGTTTTGCAGTTGCAGCAAAGGTTGAGATCCATTCTTTCCTAATGCCAAAATATTCAATCATATTTTAATCTTTGCTTTGAATCTCCTATCTTTTCAGCCAAGTTATAAATTCAGAACACTCTGGTTTCATCCATTAATGTGGCTTTTTCTGTATAAAGTGCCACTGCAGGATATGCACCATTATGAGCTGGTTTTCCCTCTGAGGACACAGAGACTCTCTGAATTCTTCCAACACAAAAGAAAACTGAACCAGGCTCCCACTAGCTCCCCTCATAAATCCTTCTTTTAGGAGAGCAGACAAGGCTGTCTCACTTCTTGGTACTAAAGGTTGTTTTAACCAAGGGGGTCCCAGTTCCCTGGAATTAGCAAATCTACAAGAAGGGCCAGAAAGAGCACCTGGAAGTGAACAGAAGTAGGATCTGGAAGAAGGGTTGCCTTAAACTAGATATTAGGAAAAAAATCTTTATTGTAAAGGTGGTCAAGCATTGGAACAGTCTACCCAGGGAAGTGGTGGATTTGCCATCTCTCGAAATGTTCATTAAAAAGTGTGGATGTGGCACTTGGGGACATGGTTTAGTGGTGAACATGGAAGTGTAGCATAACAGTTGGGATCAGTGATCTTATAGAGCTTTTCTAGGCTTAAAGATTTTATGGTTCTGGACAGCTCTGAGCTGGGACCAGGAATATCATTATGCAAGCTTAATTTCAAAAAGGGTTTTCAGATGTTTAATACCCACAGAAATAACTGGGAGTTAGGTACCTAAACATCCCAGTGAGTCTGGCCACACCTCATCACACAAGGCTGACAAACAGCCCATCAGGTAGATTTAAACTGACAGAAAGCCATAAAGACCCATTACCTGCCATCCTCAACTGATTTTTAAAGCTGCTGAGGAACCAGCTGCAAGTTCCCAACAGAGAAAGGCTTCATGCCAAAAGAAAATCTGAAGACATTCTCTTTGCTTTGAAGATGTGATAAAAGCTAGTTCTGAAGTCATTGGTCCCTGTACCTTTTACAGATCTGCATTGCTACATAAATAACAAAAAACTTTGTTTAACAGTTTTAACTTATTTCCTCACTTAAAAATTATCTACATCTAGAAGTTCAGCTTTACTTGGGGATCCAAGAGCAGAAGTTTCTGTCCCCAGAAATGTTTTATATTCTTCTTTCACACAGGGCTGAATTGAACTGATGATCGATATTGTGGAACTTTGCTGGATGCCTGGTACCTACAGGGAGCATCCTGCCAGCTCCTTGGTCTATAATTCTGACAACAGGATAGATTGCAGAAAAGGCTCTTATAAAACTCCAAGACAAAAGAATCCCCCAGTGCTGCAGGTTAGTCTAAGAGTCAATTAACTCAACTACAAGGTCAGGTCTTATACAACTTATACAAGGAAAAAAAATTAGTAAGAAGGCAGAAAACTCTTTTACCTATTGTTTGTTTTCAATATATAGCCACCTTCTCACATGCTTTAATTTGCAGTAAGAGCTTTCATCTGTGACAACAAGCATGAGATCCTACATCTATTATAACACTATGGAAAAAATTATATTATCAGTTCTCATTTCAGACACTGAATGCAACAACATCTAACAGGGTTTTTATATTTGGTGAGGATGAGTGTAGTTAATGTACTTGAGCAATTTGACCAGTTTTACAACAGCTAAGCCCACTAAGATGAAATGAAACCCATAAGACCTGCAAAACTAAGTTGGAGAAATCCAGTTCATTTAAATATGCTTCACATCACCAGAGGCTCTTAGAATGAAAGGAGTAATTTTTTTAAAAAAAATTAAAAACAAACAAACAAACAAGAAAGGAAAAGGAAAAGGGAAAGGGAAAGGGAAAGGAAATTGTAAACAAAAAAAGGAATCATGTGTCTCATATATCCTTGGCACACATCATTTTGACTTCTACTTCAGAAACCTCAGTGATGGGATAGATACATCCTCTCTACGTAATTTCTTCCTGTCTTTCTCTGTCCTACATGTTGTAAACAAAAAAAGGAATCTGTCCCAAGTCTCACTTGCTGTCATTTAATTTTCCTGAAACAACTTTTTCCAAAAGAAACCATGTGAACAACTTGGTTGCTGCTTGCTGCAGTCTTTTCTGTGTTTCTCAGCTCTCCCTACAGTACTTTGCTCTCTACAAGACCAAAAAAGCCTTCAATCATTCCACCTCCATCATGCTTTATCTCATTTACCTTGTTATAAATAGGAGACAGTGAGGGACCTCTTGAGATCATCTGATCTAAAATAGGGTTTTCATGTGTTTGTGTTTCATTTATTCAAATTGTTCTCATTCCTTCTTGTCCTCTCAATGAATATGACTAAGATTCTGGTTCTGTCTTCTTTGCTTCCTCTCCATCAGATATTTACACACATGGGTAAGATTCTCCCTCAATGAGTCTTCCCTTCTCTAAGCTGAACAAGCTTTTTTGTCTCTGCTCTTCTTAATATTAAATATTTGTTTGGGAAAAGTAAGAAAAAAAGAAGCTTTCAATAAGTTCCATGTTTAGTGTGGGAGTTTTTGGTGGCTTTTGGTACAATTTCTTATCTTGAAAGGGAACAAATGAAACCAGGGCAGGAGCTCATGGAGAAACCTAAGGCAGGTGATTGAAGTCAAAGCTGACACCAGGAGACACAGTCCCCAGAAAAACACACCAAGGTATCATGCCCTAAACAACTTAAAACTCTGTATTGGTACAACACTGTGTCAATATAAAGAGCAAAGAGATCCCTGACCAGAAGCTTTGTCAAGCATCAGGTAAGTCTGTGAGGTGGTAGCCAAGATCATGATCAAGTCAGGCTGGAACCTGACCAGGCAAGAGAAAACTGAGGATGGACATGGCCAGCAGGAAGCCCCTGGAGTCATGACTAGCAGATACAGATAGATGACAAACAAAAGAGTGGGACAAAATCTTGGCATTAGGCAAAACACCAGTAATGAGGAATAAGCCTGACCATCCAAAACCAGAAGTCTGCAGCACAGTTTTGGCCAGAAGATCCACTGAGGAGCCATGAACAAGCAGTAGGACAGCTCCAGTTATGTGAGGAGAGGGGGAAACCACCAGCCAGATTTTGGGGCCAGTCCTCAGACAGCTACAGAGACCTGTGAGTCCCTCAGTGATCCTTGACTGAAGGCAAGCTGTGGCTGCTGGGTTTGTTTGCTCACAGATGATGCCTCACCACAAAGAGGAAGAAAGTTCATAGTTGTAGGTTACAGATCAGAAGATGGGTAGGCACATTTCCCAGGCAGCTAATCTGGCACTTTGTGAAAGTACTATTGCTTGTATAAAAGAATACAAATCCTTTAAGCAGATAATAAAGTGAATTACATATATTACTCAGTTAATGATTTTGTATCTAATTATGAGATGTTGCTATCAGTTGTTAAACATTGCTGGAGGTTTTCTGTGAGCCACGACAGATGTTTTTGTTTGGTTTATTATTCCAGTTATCGGTTTTGTGCAGCTTTACAAGATTTCATTTTCTGTGAGCAATGACCCCATATGCAGCATCTCAGAGTCTTGGCATAGAAATGCTAAAATGAACCAAATATGCAAACACCTTTCATGGTGTTATATCCTTTGGGTTCATTCCCAAACCACAGGAGTGTGGAAGTTACAATACAAAAGGCTGAAAATGTGAAAGTCCTCCTTGAATTCCATGTTTCAGAATAATTCAAAAGGAATTTTATTCACCTCAATCTACTAATTAAGGATGTTTTACATCTAATTGTCCTGGGTTATAAAATATTCTGCTTATTTTAAGGGCAACAGCAACAAGAAATAAATGGGTGTAATCTGAGCAGATGGAAAGCTGTCATAGCTGGTTGGTCTGGCTTCACTTCCTCAGTATTTCTGAGAAAACAACAACAGAAACAACAAAACCAATGTTCTTCAACCCTTACTTTGAAGAAGAGATTCAAACAGACAACTCTCTCTAACCTGTGCTAACTTTCTCCAGTGGTTAATTAGATTTATCCTTAAAAGCATGCCTTTCTTCACTGCTGGTTTTTGATGTCAAGTAGCCACTGACTTTCAGTCTACCGTGAGCCTTATTCAAAGACCCTTTACCAACCTTTGATTTCCCAGAGGTTCTTACAGAGAATGATCCCTTCATTTCTTGGCTGCTTCCTAATTTTACCTGTCTACACTACAGTTCTTGGATTTCTCACCATCACACTTGCTTCACAGACCTTCAAACTTTCATTCACTCCATTTCTACCTACTGAATTATGGAAAATAAGGCTGGACACAGCAGCAGTGGTGACTGAGCTGTGTGATATGAAGATTATCAGCTCACACTTGACATTTCCTGCTTGTACTCCAAGAATTGCTCTATTTTTCACGGTATCACCCAGGACCCAGAGATCACAGTGAGACAAATGAGGTAGGTTTATTCCCATGCAAGTGAAATAGGTTTATAGTTTATTCCCATCCACACTCAGACCAGTTATATATATACCAAACCTAAGATGTCCTTATCTGGTTGTGTTGAATCAGATCTCTGATCATGACTCTGTTTACCCTTAGACTTGATATCATTTATGGACTCTAGAGAAAACAGCTTTCTTCTCAGTGTATATATATATTTTTTTTAATTGTGCTTACATGGAGAAAGAGGGGAAGGGAAAAAGTAAATCAATCCTGTTGGTTCCAGGATGAAAAAAAATTGTGAAATCAAGCAAATGTAATTGATAAAACAATCTCAAAAATGCAGTAAACTAAGAAAAAGAGCTAAAACCAGAATAAAAAATTACAGCCCTCATCCATAAGAAAGAAAGAAGTATTATTGATTTTTTTAAGCTGAAGTTCAAACCAGCACTGAGAAATTTACTGCAAAAATGTTAATGATGACAATTCAATCTATGGCTGTAGTTACTCAGTGAAATTACGCACTAACTCTTTTCAAGGCTAATGCTGGCAGGGCTCAAGTGACAACCCAAAGAAACACTTGTGATAGACTGTGACACAACTGGCAGCCTTAGGTCATGAAAGACTAAGAGGACTGAATCATTATTGACACAGGATTAAAAACTTCTCATTCTTCTACAAGGCCAGAATCCATATTTGCTAACTGGTTACAGCATCTACCAGCAAGTGGTCTCTTGTGTTTAGCAAATTTCTATCTCAATGGGAGTGCTACCAAATATTCCCTTTAGAAGCTATTTATGTAGCCCTAAGTTCTTTTGTCAATGTCTTGATACTGCTCCTCAGAACCACTGAGATACACCAAACACAACTCATATTCTGCCAGGATGGAGCCTGTAGTTGCTGCTGAGACTCCTGACCTGTGCATATTCTGTGCCAGCTGAACTGAAGCAGCTGCTCAAAGCAGAAATATACCTGTAGGTACCAGATAACCACTACAAAGTTAACCTAGAGGAACCAAACTATGGAAGGCAGAGGTTCAGATGAAAATAAAGTGAAAACCCAGAGTACTCACTCAGTTTTCTGAACAACGGGAAAGCTTCCAAGCCGTACATAAGCACTCTGAATCCCATCTTCTTTCATTCCAAAAATCTGCTTCACGCTGAATGAATCCATCAGGTCAAATCCTATCCGTTAACAGAAATATAAATAAAAGGCATTAATCAGGCAGTGGGACATGCCTCCAATTGTACTTACATGGCTTTCTTAGCCTACAAACAGCACTTGTTCTTGTTGGGAAAAGCCAGAACAACATTCTGATATGATCTTATCCTCTCAGCCCAAAAAACTCAAAGCCAAGCTTAAATTCAAGCTGTCACAGGCTTGAACAGAGTTTTCCTGAAATCAGTAGCTAATTTTTGCATTGCCACAACATCCTGAAAATGCTGCATAATTCATTAGCTCCCATGCAGAAAAATGCAGAGGTGCACACTGAAACATTTGTCTCATAGAATAAGAGAATGTTTTGGGTGGGAAGGAACCTTCAAAGATCATCTACCTCCAACCCCCCTGCCATGGGCAGGGACGCCTTCTCCTAGGTCAGATTTCTTAAGTCCTCCCAGTCTGGTCTTGAACACTTACAGGAATGGGGCATTCACAGCTTCTCTGGGCAATCTGGCCTAGTGTCTCCTCATCATCATTGTAAAAATTTAATTCTTTATCTCCAATCTGAATCTACCCTCTTTCAGTTTAAAGCTGTAGCCCCTTGTCCTGTCACTATGGACCTTGATAAAAGGTCTCTTTCTTTTTTTTTGCAAGACCACTTAATGTATTGAAAGGCCATGAGAAAGTCCCCCTGGAGCCTTCACTTCTCCAGGCTGAACATCCCCAACTTTCTCAATGTTTCTTCACAGCAGAGGTGTTCCAGCCCTCTCACTTCATCCATGGACCTCCACTGTGTATCCACTCCAATGGTCCAAGTCTTTACTGACAACTAATTGGCCAAGAAACTTGACCACATGCACTTTTCATATCATTTTAATACAACTTAGTCCAATCAACTTATCATGAGTTGTTAATCTTGGTGGAAGACAGTTGCCTAAAGCTTCTGACTTTGTTCTAACAAGGTATTTTAGCTCAATCTTAAGCTAAAGATTTAGCTCAAGCTTAAGCTTAAAGCTTAACCCACAAGTGAGTCTACACAGCTCCAGCATCAACATGGCCCCAGCAGAAGGAAGACATGATTATGTGACACAAGGTCCCAGCTGCTAAACCCTCTGAGGGACAGTGGGGGTACAATGGTGCCACAAATGCATCCAGTTCCTGGAGGTGCAGAACTGTGTGGATGCAAACATCCTGCTTTTACCTCCAAACTGGCTCCACAGGGTGCAAATCCAAACTATCAGTCACTCCCAGAACCAAACACACTGTGGAGTTAGATACAAAGGCACTGTAAAAGGCAGGTTGTGAGCAACTGAGCAGAGAATATGTGTTTTAATTTTATTCAGGCTATTCCAACATTTTCTCCCCCTCAAACATACACAATTACACATATTAACTCCTGGTTTTGTAATTCCAGCACACAAACCTTGTGACATTAAGTGTAGCTTATTTGGATAAATTGCTTTTTAACTATGGCAGTTTTTTCAACTTTGTTCAGTTAGTGAGCTCTTAAAACTTTTCTAGGATAAATAAACATTTTTATGTGATGAAATTAAGCCTGAAGATTCTTGGGTTTCTTAGTTGTCCTCCTGAACCTTTCAGGCTGAAAAGCACTGCAGAGCTTGAAAAGAGCTTCAACAGGAAAAGACACCAATCTAATGATATTATTCTACACTTTTATACAAACAAATAGGTGCAAAAACCTGTGTGGGCCAGTACCTAGGCAAATCAAAAAAGCAAACAGCAAATAAAATGTAAAGCTTCCATCATTTTCTGGACCTTTTTCTGAAGAAATTGCTTCTTCTGAGGAAATAGAATCTTAATTGTTTGCAAAGACAGAAATGGCTGTCTGGTGCCAAGTTGAGGCCCTTAGTATTACAGTAACTTTCCTGGCTGTCAACAGTTTTTCCTTTTTGTCCACTCTATTTTCAGCTGTTACTGGGCATTCGGGAGGGCAAATAAAGCAGTTAAAGCGCTCCAGGGCCTCATGGCTGCACCTCATAATCACCTCTGCAGCAACTCCAGTGATACATCCCTCTGACACACTGCAATCAGCCACGATTGCAGCCATAAATCAGGGTAAACAGACCCCACCAGGCCATGAGAGCTCCCTCCTGGCTGTCACAAACAACACTATGACTTGTCCATACAGCTCATTCCACCCTGCAGTACACATCCCTCATCCACACCAACCACAGGAACTGAGGGAAGAAATTGAGTGTTGCTGGCAGGAAGAGACCACTCTGACTGGGAAAGGAAATTTTTAACCACTCACAGGAAAGGAGCTGTGGATGGTGGAGGCTGAAATGCTGCCCAGGTGACATCCTTATGTCCAGTCACCAGAGGCCTCAAGCTGTGAAACCCTGCTCACTTCACAGGTCTTGTAAAGCTCCCCTGCTAAAAATGCACAAGTGCAAGATACAGTGACAGGAAGTTCCTGCCAAGTTTTCCCATCATTAGCTCAGACCCAAAGCTGCTCTCGTTAACTCAAATGAACTTTCACATCATGAGCAACTCTGAAGCTGTGCACACTGGGATGCTTTTCCAGTGGAAACAAGAGTCAGATTCAATCTCTTCTTCTTTTTTTCCCCTGAATTTCCTATCTAAGTGCACTTTTAAAAGCCTTAATTACACCATGAAACATAACCATGGCTATCAAAACTATTGTGCAGACAGAATTTGGTGTAATGAAAATAAGTCACGCTCTCACAACATAATCCCATTTACGTTTCAGATTGGATAAAGCACAAAAGTAAATCATAATAGAATGGGTTTTCTTTTATTCAGACTATGGATTGGCAAATTAAAAGTTGGTTGCTCTATTTTTAATTCTTCCATGAATGAGGATG
Source organism: Pycnonotus jocosus (assembly GCA_013400435.1). Lineage (NCBI taxonomy): Eukaryota > Metazoa > Chordata > Aves > Passeriformes > Pycnonotidae > Pycnonotus > Pycnonotus jocosus. Next base: position 32,440 of record VWYP01024108.1, read on the forward strand.
GCTCTTTGAAAGATGTAATGTAGGTCCAGGGAAAAGTTAAGTCCTTAAGTGTGTCAGAGTTCACATTCAAAAGCAAAGGAGTTTTTTTATTCTAATCACACTATTAATTTATTCTGTGCCAAATTTAAATATTGTCCAACTGGTGAGATAACCTCCACTCTTGGATACTCCATTTACAACCAAAGCCCTTAAAGGTAAGAGACACGTTGGTTGATGAAAGATTTCAACAGAATTACAGAAAATTTGTCACCAGGCCATACACTAAAAAATTAAGAACTCTGCCAAGAATGAGATGCATCTCACCTAATTTTATCTGTCTGAGAAGGATACATATGATGGATGCAGGTTTCCTCAGTTTCCTTGTGATTCAGCAGAGAAATTTAGCAGTCATTAAGACAACTCATCCTAAAGCCAGGCTGAACCCACACCTTGAGTGCCTCCTTCCTTTCAGCAAAAAGGGAGCTCAAACAGACAGGAATTTTCAGAGTACTGAAGTTGTCTGAGATGTATTCTGCTTACAGGGAATGCTATCCATTTTGTGCAGGGAGTAAAGCAGAGGTAAAGAGGACAAAAATGTTAACAAATCCCAGAAAACTTATATTCACATTGTCTTATTTGCCATCAGAATTGCGTAAAGGTTGCAGATTTTTAAATTCAGCTTGATTAACCAGCTATGATTTTGAAAATCTGTTCTGGAGAACAAACAAACAAACAAACCCAAAATATTGTTATTTGAGCTGAGAAAGTAATCAAGGCAAATTCCCCAAGTGGAACACACAAAATAAACACCTAGGCAAACCTCCAAAGGAATTTGTGAATTAAAGGAAGCTCTAAGATTGTTTCAGCTGAAAGACAAGCAAATATATTATTATCATCACTATTACCACTATTAGTAGTATTACTACTGTTAGTATTAATATTACTACTATAATTGCTATAATTTTGTTTACTTTGTGTGCCTGGAAGCCCTTTGCATAGATTATGTTCTCCTGACTTTAGGAATGGAACTGAGATTGTGAGGGAGACAGCATGAAACTTTTAATTTTGATTTTTTTAGTCTTGAGTTAGAATATTAATGTGAAAAATAAGCAGTGCTGTGATCATTTCTGCAACATCTGACCAGGACATTTCACCTGGCAGTGTTTGTTCACTAACAATGCAGTAAAAACTGTTCAATGAGCTCTTTCCCCAGAGAGTTAAATGTGTCACACAGCATTTCTGTGCTGGAGTTGCAGCAGAAATAGTCTGTTCTTTGGTTTTCCCACCACCAAGGAGGCACCATATCGTCAGTGGCATATGGAAAATGAGATGCCACATGTAACTTCCCAGTCCTCCCTATAAGTCAATGGGAAAGAACAGACCTGCCTAAATCAGCAAGGGCAAAGATGCTGTTACCTCTTGTGCCATGCCCAAACACAGGGGGAAAAGGTAGGATTTTCCTGTTCTCAGCAGCTGTGATTTAAAAGGTGGGTTTTTGTGTAGCAGGGCAGGTGTGGTGTCCCAATTGGCTCATAAACTGCTTAATCAGTAATGCCATAAATATGGCATTTAATAAGATGCTCTTTGATCTTAAGCCTCTTACTTCATTAGAGCTTCTGAAACAATATGGGGCCACTGAAACCCTCTAACATGATTACATCTCCTGAAAGCCAGCAGACCCTAGTCCATATTAAAATTAAAACAGTGAGCTGAAAGAGAAGCTCAGATTTGTGACAGCATACTTGGCTTGGAAAGTAATTTCTTATGCACTGCTCTGCTGATCAAATCAGCCGAATGTCTGACTACTTGAGAGTTATAACCTCCTTACAGGAAGCAGCCTGTTTTCCAGAATCAGAAAACACACCCAGATCTTTCTGTTGCAGGGAGAAGATGGCAAAACTTGGCACTGGACAATTTATACATCATCTAACTTTTACATGCAGCCAGATTTTCTTTTACAAGACCAATGTCCACTGTGCTCCCAATGCCTTAAAGCATGGCCAAAGGGTGATCCAACAGCTCTGTACCCATCCTGTGACCCTACAACGTTTGTTTCAAGATTATTATCTGAAAACCTGATTAAATGGGCCTTGGCTGGTTGCCCTGAACATGGGCCTGGCTCCATTAAGGATCTGATATGGGCAGCATGGTGGAAGCTGTTGTGCAGGTTGAGGTTTTCCTGACTCTCCTGTCTTCAGGGCAAAAAGAAACCCCACAAAAAACAGAAAAAAAGAAAGCAAAACATATAAGTTTTAACAACCAGGAAACACAGCAGTGGGCACATTTGGAAGACTTTCTCAAAGCAGGACAGTCATTGACTTCTTGTTTTGCCCAAAGCAGCTTTCTGAAGAAAGTCTGTTGCTTTGTGTTCCCAAGGATCCCAAGATAACACTCTCAGGGGGAACAACTGGGCTACTTCTAATTGTGAGAGATTTTGGTGAGACAAAAACCTGAAGAGGAATGTGGAAAGTGGTTGAGAAAGGGATCAGGAAAGGCACTGGACATCACAGCTCAAGTGTGGTGTCTAGAATATATCTACTACAGTGGATTGCCAGCCATGAGCAAACTATCAAACAAAGCAGCTTTTGCAGGAAATGCTCCTTCCTCTGGTCCTGCTCAAACTCCCAGCTGAATTATCAACCTTGTCAATGCATTGATGAAGCATCACCAATAGCCATGATCAGGGAAGTTGTCATCACCTGCTGGTTCACTGACACTTCTGAAAACAGCAATCTGTTTTAAAAAGTGATAAATCTGTTTAAATCTGTGATAAAATGGCTCATGATACTTTTACTGGAGGAATGAACTGAACTTTATTGTACACCAGAGCAGTGTATGAATTCCTATGAAAAACAGTAACACCTGNCTACTTTTACTGGAGGATGATCAATGGCACTGAACTTTATTGTACACTAGAGCAGTGTACAAATTCCTATGAAAAACAGTAACACCTGGGAGTCTTTCAGCAAATACATGAACTTGTCTGACATCTCTGCAGTCTTGAAAGTTAAGTTTTCACAGATTTCCTGTCCCCCAAGGAAGAGCCTGTGTGCCCTCACTGTCCCTTTTAACTCCTACAGGATGGTCTGCAAGGTTATTGCCACTGTAAGGATCCCTGTTTTTTCACTACATCATTTCATTTCTGTGCTAATATATACTCTAAAAAAAGAGGAAAAAATATGCTGTTATGCCATAAAATAAGGTTACACGGTGTATTTAATGAGATGGGTCTGGCAATCGGTTATGTCGAGGCAGACCGTAGATGAGGTTATTTTTTTTCTCCTTTATCTAAACATTTGGCATCCTTCTCTTCCACAATGCTCTATGCTGAAAGCAGCTATTTCTGGACAGCCAAGATGTGTCTCAATTCAGGGCTGGAGTAAAAGTGTCCAAATCCCAAAGGAGAGACCCCTTACTTTATTCAGCATGTGTTGCTGTTATTGTTTTAGTAGCCAGTATCTGCTATGGTATTTCTGCTATTCCTGACATTTCTTCCTCCACAGGAAAAGAAACCTGAAAAAAGAACTCACAACTTGTGAGACTGTACTATAGATAAGAATTAATAAATATGTGAGTCCAAACATGAACTGCATCTCTAAGGCACTTAATCCCAGCTCCAACAGAAGAAAAGAAGGTAAGAAAACCCACACCTGGCCCCCTGGCCCTTCTCCTGGCTGAGCATCCCCAGATCTCTCAGCCTGTCTTCACAGCAGAGGTGTTCAGCCCTCTGAACATCTTTGTGGCTTCCTCTGGACTTTCTCCAACAGTTCCACTTCCTTGTCATGCTGAGTACCCCAGAGCTGGATGCAGCACTCCAGAGGAGTCTCACAAAGACAGAATTGAGGAGCAGAATCCCCTCCCTCAACCTGCTGCCCACAGGGCTTTGGATGCAGCCCAGGACACAAGTGGCTTTTTGGGCTGCAAGTGCTCATGACCAAGACATGTTGAGCTTCTCATCCACCAGCACCCCCAAGGTCCTTTTCCTCAAGGGCTGCAATCAATACATTCTCTGCCTGGATTTGGTCTTGAGATTGCTCTGATTCACGTGTGGGACCTTGTACTTGGCCTTGCTGAACTTCATAAGGTTCAGCCCCACCTCTCCAGACTCTTCAGGTCCCTCTGGATGCCATCCCTTCCTTCCAATGTGTGACTGCACTCACAGCTTGGTGAGCTCGGCAAGCAAAGCTGAGGGTGCCCCAATCCCACTGTCCATGTCACTAAAACAAATGTCAGTGTCAGCCCTGGTATCAATCCCAAGGACCATCACTCATCACTAGTTTCCACTTGGACATTGAGCCATTGACCATGACAGTTTGAATCCCAGCCTGTCCAATTCCTTATACAAATGTCCATCTGTCCAATCCATGTCTCTCCAATTTAGAGACAAGCATGCCATGCAGCACAGTGTCAAATGCATTGCACAAGAGCAGGTGCATGATTCTTGCAGCTCTCACTGTTTAGATCTGTGCCATTGCAAATGTTTGCAATTTTTTTTTTTCCAAATTATCTCTGGCTGTCAGAAGAAATTATTTCCAAAGACTTTCGAAGGATAAGAGTTCTGTCCTCTTGTCCTGTTTTTTTTTCACTGTATTTTACCTCTCCAGCAAAAATGGAAAAAAAGAGCAGCTTGTAATTGCATGGGTAATTCATGCCACATTTAGTTCTCCCAGCAGTTTGATTCAGCATCATCAGTCAGCAGTGGTTCCCTGACTTACCTCCAAAACATTAAGGACTGCACCTCTGGAGGAACAAAACAGAGATTTATTGGCTGCCCACAAGCCCTGCATGAGGCACTGCAATGATGACTAAACGGGTTGAAGAGGTCATTTAAAAAATTTGTTAGCTAAATTTTACAAGAAGCTTGCAAGGGAATTTTGGAACTATAAAACTGTCCAGAGTCTACAGATTAAGGGCCTCAAGAGTGCTTTAAAGAGGTTCTTGCTATTAACCTTTTTTCCCACTGATATTCCAGCTGGGATTCAAGCAGCACTTCATGCTGACCCAACTTTCTTCTCACCAGATCCCCAGATTCCAGTAGGGAGAGCAGCTAAGAGCTTAAGTTAATGATGAGGTTTTGCTAAAGCAGATGGAACAGGTCTTACACCAGCATGAAAGAGGTATCTTCCAGCGAGCCTAGTACCTTCTAGGTCATATTCAGTAAGGTGGCTTAGAGCACATTTTAGATGGTCTCAATTTTATACAATTTATATATCAGATTTACCCCTGGTACATGATGCCACCACTCAGGCTGTTGGTTTACTGATCCTGGTTTGCTTACTCTCCATGACAGCACTGGAAGACACAATTTCTACTTTTCCTTGACCGCAGGAAAAGGAACAAGCTACAAGAGTCCCAGGCAGACCACAAAAAGGAGTTTGATCTCAGCTCCAGCACCAATCCACTTTTGGGATTATAAGCAGCAGAACCCTTACTTGAGGTACACAATGGAGTTATACTTCAAAAAGGAGCAATCTTCCAGAGGCAGGGAGGAAGGTGAGCTGGCTGTCACTGTACTGAAGTGTGGGGCCACTCTTTCAGAAATATCAGTCTAAAGTTTCAGCCAAAACAGAGGGGAAAAATACAGCACTTGGTATCTTTTCACAGGAAAGAAAAGATAACACTTTAGGAAAGATAAAACAAATATAAACCAGTAAGAAAATCATGCCAAAGATACAGTATGAGAGAGAATTGAAAAACAGAAGCAAGTAAGTGAATACACAATTCTAGCCACCCCACCTTGTAAAGGCTGTTGTAATCTAACCCCCAGCCTGCTGTAAAAACAGGAAATAAATTCATGTATACAGCAGCTGCCTCTGAGGCAGCACCTTTCAATGCCTGATCCCATGTTAATAACACACCACTTTATGTGATGCATTGTTCTGTTTATCTGCATCTGTCCTCTGCTTCTCTCTTACTATTTTGCTTCTTCAGTTTTCAAACAGTTGCCAGTGGCATATTGAACAACACTGAAAGCTGGTTTTGACACTGAAATCTGCCTCATTACTGAAGGCTTTTCTTGTATTGAAGTCATCTCCATTTTCTCAGTAATGGACACTCGGCTTGGTGCCACAGGCCCTCTTTCAGCTGCTAATATCTCCAGTGATTTACAAGATTAAACAGGAGTTCATTACTCCTTTGATGTCCTTTGTGTGCCAGATAGGCTTGCACCGGCTGAATTTACCTGAGACTAGTTGTATTAGGTTCTGATTTTAATTAGTTCCTCTGTTTTGACGGCCCCTTTTGAGTTCCTCAGGTATCGAGGTGCTCTGTGTTCCTCCAGAAAACCATAAAATGGAACATCTGGAAAGTCATCCCTTGGGATAGCAGTGGGGAAGGGAGGACCTCGGTACAAGCAAGTAGTATTACTTTCAAGAAAATATGTTTAAGGAAAAACATGTTACTAAGACCTGCTAGATTCTCCTTCTAATGCTGCCTGGGCTGTAAGAAAACTCGACCAATAGGCTGTTCAGGAAAATAAAAATATTCCCATTAATTTTAGGTGTGATGAACAAGGCCTAACATTAAAGCAGGTAGAGATTGTTCTTTAGGAGACTGTCATGGTTGCTTATGCCAGGTGACCAGTACAAAACAGATGAGACCTATCAGTACCCCAAAACCTGGCCACAGCGGTCATCAGAGAGAATTCTTATCAGAAAGACCAATTTAACTCCAAGAATTTGGAGTATTTTGTTACGATGCTATATATGCCTTCTTCCCCTCATGTGTCCACAATAATCAGAAAGCTTGCACTGATGAAAAATCCATGGAATGATTTCTGAAGGAGAATTAATCAAAAATATTTGGACTGAGAAATATCTAAAAGTTTATCAGAGTTAGACAACCTATTAGTCTTGTTATAGCCAAAGGATTGGTTGCTTCTTGGGCTATGAACAGTCAAAATTGAATTTATTTCATTTTCATCAATCTCAAATGCACTGGAATAAGAAAACTACCTGGATTGTTTAACTTCTGGGAGAAAGCAAATACTACTAGTCAAAGAATCACTTTCATGTGCATGATTAAGCCTTGTTAAACCTTCTTTGTGAATGCAGATGTCAGATTTTGTCACTGCTGGGACTCAGACCAGAGAAAGGCTTCCACAGGGACTTCTATGCAGTTACCAGTTTACTTCCTGCAGAAGCACATATTCGAGTAAATTCAGCTTTCCTTTTCCATATTTTCTGGCATTTTTGAGAAGCTCAGCCAGGCTACCTGCTCCAGCACAGACCTGATGTTGTCAGGTTATTCCCTGTGTCAGGAATCCATTGAGATCCATGTCCTTGTGTAACAGCTACATCTCTGACCATACATTTTTAAAAAATGTATTATTATAAAACATGATTTTTTCTAATTCTGAAAACTCCCCCCAGCTCTATTGGTGTCAGCCTGGCTGTGCATACTTTAGAGGATGCTCGAGTATTTCCATGTTCCTAATCCTGATGCACACTTTGCTGACTCCCTACTCCCTGTTGGAGGACTGTACATTTTCATTTGCCAATTCTTTAGTTTTCTGTAGAAGGGAAATACCTTGGCACACAAAGAAAGAAAGAACCCACACACCCAAAAAAACCATGGTCCCCATGCTGGATAACTGGTGAGTCTGAACACTGGGCATGCACAGCTTAGAGCCAGCCCACAGGACTGCAGTGGGCATGCTTAGAAGTCACAGATAATTTATTGGTAATTATTGGCCTGCTTGACCTGTTGTGTTTTTTTTTTAGTTACTGGATATTAAAATACCTTTGAGCACAAATGAACCATCTGTCAACCTCTGAAAAACTTCAAAGACCTTTTAAATGCAGTGATCTAGGCTGTAACATTGAGATTAACTATTGCACAATGGAATGGTAAAATCACACCATTATTAAGGTTGAAAAGATCTCTAAGATTGAGTCTAACCATTAACCTAACACTGCCAGGGCTCATCACCAAGCCATGTCCAAATGCCACATCTACCTGTCTTTAGAATCCTTCCAGGATGGTGGTTCCACCAGTTCCCTGGTCAGCCTTTTCCAAGGCTTGATCATCCTGTCAGTGAAGATATTTTCCCTAATATCCGAACAAAACTTCCCCAGGCACAACTTGAGGCCATTTCCTCTGGTCACTTGTTACCTGGCGTGAGAACCCCAGCTCACCAAACCCTATCTCGGGGAGTTGTAGAGAGCAATAAGGTCCCTCCTGAGCCTCCTTTTCTCCATGCTAAACACCCCCAGGTCCCTCAGCTGTTCTTCCTAAGACTTGGACACAGACTCCAAAAAAATGAGACAACAGCACCTCAATAAGGTCACCTGCTCTGCAGGTATCTCATCTGCCAGCCCAGAGGACAAATCCACCTCACAGCACAAGCCCAGCCATTTTCTGCAGCTCACAGGAGACTCAAAAATTCCCGTAACTACAGTTACAGGTCAGCTGTTCCTTTCCCTGTTTGCTTCTCAGGAGTTACAATCGCTGTTGCCAGATGTCTGTATGACAGGAACTCGGTTGCAAACTCAGCTCAGAGCAGTTTCACATTTTCTGGGGGACTTCTAGAGAAAATGGGGGGGAGAAGGAAATAACAAGCCCTGAGCCCTATCCCTTTAGCACTGCCTAGTGATGGGCCACTGAAAAACACAAGAGCAAAGGGACTGTGCCACAGCACAGCAAAGCTTCATCCTCCTGCCCCATTTCTCACAAATGTCACAGCTGCTTCCAGTGCTGCCTGTGTGAACATGACCCTGAGGATGGAGAGGAGAGTGGTGGTGTCTGCACGAACAGCCAGCTCCACCAGCACTGCACACGGGCAGTCTCTGCTGGGGACCGCTGGGTCTGGGCATCCACTGTCCCAAGGCAGTGATCCCTCACAAATCCCTGCAGGTGTTCATGGACTATTCACTGGACTCTCAGGGGCCTCCCAAGCACACTGCCAAGTGTAAAGGGAGGGCACAATGCCTATCACACAGGCACCACAAACACACTTTTTTCCCCAGGAGGACATTGGTCAAATTCGCTCGTTCTGCAGGTCCAGCAGCCTGGACACTCCAGTTTTCTTGTGCTACCACATGCTTTAGTGGGCAAATATAAATAGTGCCAGGGATATTGTAATTAGCTAGAGAGTCACTGGCATCTCTGGAATGTGAATCCTGTGCTGCAAGCCCCAGGAGCTGGAGACACACTGACAGCTAAACACAGCCACTGCAATGTGTAATTGTAGGGGACGAGTTTTACAACCAGTGCCTTCATCGTAAAATGCCCAAACACCCTTTATAGAGTCACAGAAAACACAGAGGTCATAAATGTTTTAGAATTTTGGTCATTTTCCCATGGAGGTTTTGGAGACAGGGAAGAGAGTTGGAGGCTGAGGTCAGTCTGTGGTACAACCCATAATGCAATTTCTGCTGTTGTTCACACACACAACTTGTGTGACTACTTAGGAGTGGAAGTCAGGGCTTTCATGTTCCTCCCTTGCCCCATTAACACCATCCAGTGTGGGATGTTTGATGCCATGACGCTGGTTGGAACTGTCCTTCCCCAGGGTTTATTTTTCTTAGAACTCACTTATTTTTCCTAGAAACCACTTCAGGCCTTTCATTACTTCCATGGCAGAGTGTCCTGAAAGCAGCAGCCACTATCTGTTGAGGAGTATTATCTCCTCTGGTAATGTTCAGGACTAGAGCTCAGCTCATTCTTAATTCTAGGGATCATCCAGATTTCTGCAACCAAATCCCATGTCCAGCAGGTCTAGTCTAAAATACAAATCATTCAAACGTGAAGTCTTAAAACCTCAAGAAGCATAATTTATTTTAAATAACATTCATTTGTAGCTGTGATGCAATATTATGGCTCCTAAAATACACAAAGGTCACGCCTGCAGGATGCAAAATATTATCATGGTGTTCTCCTGCATGATCATATCCCTTTCTTACATGCTGATGGAATGAAAATGACAATTCAGCATAATAATAAGAGGTATTAAATACAATAAGGGGCAGAGGGAGGTGTTACTGAGTATTTTAGGGCAGATAAGTAAACCCTCTTTTGTCTTTATTTCTCTTTAAAATCCCAACCAAAACATAGTACCCACAAGAATGCTCTTAGGACTTTGTTTAAACTATTATTAAGCATTAGTTTAAAATATCAGACTTCCTGGAAGATAAAGTGATATTCTAAGTAGATTCCTTGCTTTCTTTGAAAATTCCCTGTTGATTTCTAATTAATTCAGCAACACATCCAGTGTTATATTCTGAATTCACATGTTATGTACTATTAAGCAGATGCTGCTTCACTTCACTGACAAAATTTTATCAGTAGTAAAGCTGCCTATATATTCTTGCTCATGCAACCCTATTTCACTGTAGCAGCTCTTCCTGAATGCTACAGCTGGAGATTTCTTATTTAAATGCTTTGAGACCAGAGGGTCATAGAGTACAAACCTCTGCTCTGAGAGGACGCAGGACTATCCATCAGTTTGTTTGTCTTCATTAGTACTACTTCACCTCTTGTCCCAGTGCCTCATATCTCTGACAGCTTCAAGTCGTCTTCTGATAACTTGAATGTATGTTTTAAACAGCTGATAGTCATTTCCTATTGCTGCCTTTGTCCTTCAGCTTGAGTGGCTCCCCTATCTCCCTCCTGCTGTTCTCCTGATCTATTAAGAGAGCAACATTATCTCCCTTTTCCACCTGCACACTGCAAGATTAACCAAACCTGGGATTTTAATTGCCTCTCTCTGGCTCCTGAACACACTAAGAGCTCTTCAAGGCTGAATCCATATTTCCTGAGCTAAGAAGGCCTGAGCAAACTTTTCTAGATGAGCAGTAACCAAAAGCCCTGCCTAGTCTCAGGAATTCTTCCCTTCTCTACCTTGTCCAGTAATGACCTTTGCATTTTCCCCAGCTCTACAGCGCTGTGAAGTACAAACATCTGCTGACTAAGATCCCATCAGTTCCCACAGGAGGCGTTCATAGTTTATAGTCCTGGTATTGACCCATACCTACCCAAACAGGCCTTTAAACTGACCAAGTTAGTTGGAAAAAAATCCCTGGGTTTTGGAGCCATTGATCCCAATCCATAGAGTGGAAACTCACAGGTCTAAAAGTAGACCCTACTTCTGACCCTATCACTGCCTACACTCTACCTTGTTACTCTCTTTCCCAGAAACTCCATGATTGTCTCCCTGACACGCAGTTTCTGGCTCACTTTACATTTATTAATCTCTACCCTTTCTCACTTTAGCAGTGACTTTCAATGCAGTACTCAACAAAATCAGATAGATGAGGTTTACTTAGTCCTGTTTGTCTAAATAAAATAAATTATCTGTCTTTTAAAAGGAAAATACCAGTTAAGAGCATTGGCTCTCCTCCAGATCACAATGGGGGTTTTTGATGCAGTTATTTGATTCTGCTTGGAGCCACTCTCACTAGCCCCACTCCCGGTCTCATCCTCTGACTTTACAAAATCCCATGAATCTTCCACCTCAGCCACACCACTGTTTCGCTTTATCTCAAAGAGTTCCTTCTTTTATAGCTCGTTTTATGTTTCAGCTTCTATTTTTACTTCTGCTGATACAGAGTGACTCAATTCATCCACTTAAATGCAAACACAGAACTAAATGTAGCAGGTCATGATATAACTTGAATACAGATAGAGTAGGCAAGAAAGGGCTGGAATTGGCGATGCCTTGAATGAAATAATCATCTGTGCCCTCTGCTGCTGCATTTTACCCAATAAAAATATATTAAAAAAAAAAATTCTCAGAAAAATTTTTGCCACTCTGATCCTCAGTTCTGAGATCTTGTTCCTCTCTGAGAGAGGAAAAGGTGTTAAATCTAATATTTTAAGTACTATTTTCCCTGTCCCCAAAAGAGATTTTTTGCAACATCTACTCCATGACACTGCGGTTTGTGTCCATCTACAAACAAGTTTGTGCAAGATATAGCTCCAAATTCACCATTAGGAGCTTATTGGGCAAGGATCAATTCCAGTTCCTAGCGGAGCACGAGGCACAGGTGTTGAAATCCTTGTACACATGAGGAGCTGGGTGGCAGAGGAACAGACTCCTTCTCAGTGTAGAAGGGAACACAGGTGACCTCACCCCTGATAAGTAACTCAGTGTTAATTACCCAGTACAGCCCTGCCCCTGATGAGTCACAGCTATGTCCAGTAAAGGTAACTGTGATAAAAGGGAGTGGGTGAGCTGGTGAAGGG
>VWYP01024108.1:45420-60820 GCA_013400435.1 Pycnonotus jocosus
CTGCAAGGGAAACCTACAGCAGGAGCTTGCTGCAGCCAGGGTCAGTGAATGGTTGGAGTCAGGATGGCTGAGCTGTAAAGAGGAATAAACCAGGACCCTTTTCATGCTGTGATAAACAAGAAGTCTTTTCTTCAGCTCATTTCTATCCTCTAACAAGAAGGCTGCTGCAACACCTTAGTGGTGTTACCCACAGACATCCAGAGCTGAACCTCCCTCACAGGGCAGAGGGAGCAGGACACAGGCTGAACGCACAAAGCTGAAGTGCAGCCCCCTTTGGGGTGGGACACAAGCCTTTCAGCACAACACATCCTTTTGGAATGGGAAGCACAGCACAGTGGACCAGCTGAAATCTTCCAATTTAGCTGGAAGAAGGCAATGTTTTTCTGTTGGAATCAGGCCCAGAGCCTTCAGAAAATGCTGTGGAGTAAGTAAGGAGTACATAAATAGTAGAACAGCACTTTGGTTTTATATGATCCATCTCCAGCAGCACAACAATCCTCAGCAGATCCAGACTCTCTGTTTCATTTTTTTCCAGGAAGAGGGCACACTTTTTCCTGATCACAAGTAACAAGATGAGAAATAAATAATTTTTTCCACCATATTGTAGCAATCAGGAGCCTTCTACAATCCTCTGTATTGTTGGTGAGGGTCTGAAATTGTCATTTTTAATTAAATACTATAACTAATCTGTTGTTAAGACACTGAATGCAATGGTCAACTTTTACAGTGAACAGATATCCCTTAGGTCAAATAAATTACAACCCTGAATGATCAGCCTGACCAGATGCTGCAAAAAATTAATTTCTGTTGCAGAATTCCCTAACACAGTGAAAAAAAGAAATCACTGTGATAGTGACCAAACTGGAACAGTTGCCCAGAGGATCTGTGAAGTATCCATCTTTGGAGAAACTGAAAACTTAATTATACAAGGTCCTGAGACATCTGACCTAACTTTAAAATGGGCCCAATTTCAAAGGTGCCCCTATTTTGAGTGGGAGGTTGGACCAGATGATTTCCATAGGACCCTTCCAACCTGAACTAACACAGAGATCCAAGACAGCAAAGTCATCTTTTATGTTCACATGCTGAATATTGACTTCTTTCCTAGGAGGGAAGTGGGACTTGAAGATAAAAGAAAAAAATACATCAAAAATACTATAGAAGAGCCTAAGTCTCTCTCTCTCCCTCTCTCTCTCTCTATATATATATAAATATTACTGCATATAGGCATGTACACCTAACTCTACCCAAAACTTTTGTGCCAGATCTTAATTGGGATTCCTGCCTTGTACATCGTTCAACGAAAGTTTCATTTTAGAAGTCAAATAAAGGCATAGAGTCTACTAGTTAGCCTTGAATCAAAAAAAAAATTGAGATAAATGTGAACTGGAAATAGGAATCCACTTGTAGCTCCATTCTGCTGGAAAGTATCACATAGAAGGTGATCATCTGAGAAGGGACACAATTCTCCTGATCATTTTGAGCAGCAGCTTCCACTGGAGATATGTTCATTCAGAATCAGTAGGGCTGAGTTGCTCTAAAGTTTGCCCAGCCCAGAGACAGGAGGACTTTCAAGACAGGTTAATGCAAGACCCAGCAACAGAGAGCAGTTCCAAATAGGTGTTTGGGGATAATCTGCTTGGGTGTAATGATCACAAAAGATGTTACCACCCAGCATTATCACAGGCTCAGACTGCAGCCAAAATAAGCTGCCCACAGACAGCACAGTTGGAGCTGATGTTTTGTGCAGGCAGTGAAAATCTTCCAATGAAAAAACACCGAGTGAGTAGCAAAGCTGTCAAACACTGAGCATTTCTACTCATAATCAAGCTGCAGAAGAACCTTCAGCATCCCTCTGCAGTGAGTTATGTCCTTGGGTCAGTCACAATTATTCCCAATGCAACCTTGATGGGAATCTTTTCTCTCTCTGCCAACTGCTCAAGCAGTTTTGGGAGGGTAGAAAAGGGGCATAGTCCAAGCAAATATCTGGCATTAAGTCCTTCAGCTGGCTGAAAAGATATATCAGCCCTCACAGAAAAGCAGAGATATCACCAGGCTGAATTTCCCCTTGATCTCTCACCAGTGCTTCAGAAAATCTTTTATTTATATAAATGCACACATAAACCTTTCTCCAGTGGTAATTACCACTGTGCTTGGATTTCCACAACAATCACAGATCAAATAAATGGACATTAAAACTCACTAAATGTGCAGTGGTAAGAAAAAAGTGATCTCCAAGACTTACTGCACTTCTCTAGCTACTCCACTAAGCTCTACTGGCTTTTTAATTTGATGCCATATCAAAAAAAAGTTTGTGATTAATTTGGTGTTGGCTGTCAACAGATAACTCATTTGAAGCCTGACAGTTTCTAATACACTTCTTCACCACTGAACATGTGCTGGAATAAGAAAATTCCATCTAGGAATGGTGTAATGAATCAGAGCATCACACAAGGAATGTACTGTTATATTATTTCAGTTCCCAGAGGGACAGCAGAAAACGGTGTCTGTTTACCTGGGATCTCATCAGTGCCCCTGCTGGTGTGCTTGAACCGGTCTCCTTCCACGTGGACATTTGGGCACAGGACATCTGGAAAGCAAAAGAACCAGTACACAATTATCCCAAGGAAAAACATCATTTTGGAAGCTGCAGAACTAACAAAGGCAGATCTTCTGGGTTTTGTCCAGGCTCTGCACATCCTAAATATCATTCCTCTCCCCTATAGCCTAACTTTGTGATGGACAAGAGACCCAGTTGAGACAGGTTTTCCTGCCTGACCAGATAGGAAAAGAGAAAAGATGAACTGAGCCTTTCCACCAGTTGGGACAATGCTCTGGGTTTGTGTCTTTCTCTTGTCTGTAAATCTGCATGAAAGTCACAAAAAAACCCCTTAAGAAAATACAGAATGTGCTTCCACTCTCAGCTTTGCTGGAAGTTCTGAAAGGCCAGTTGACATTGGGGTACTGCCTAAACTTTTCAGAAAGGACAGCTCCTACTCTGCAAAACCTCCCTGAGTTTGTTCAAGCAGAAGTTGGAGTTAAATGACTAAAACTTTGAAGAGTATTTACCCCTACACACAGGTTTTAAAAAGTCATGAAAATACCCAGCCTTTGTCAGCCATTTCTCATGCTCCCAATTAGTGTCAACACAATTGCAGAAAAATGCTTTTCCACAAAGAACTGTCTACATATCCACCCCTTTCCTGCCAAACCTTTGAAATAACTTTATTTATGCTTTCTTTTCCCTGATCAATAGGTTATTGCACATTTGTAAACAATGGGGACGGGTAGCTCAAGCGATCAGTTTAATGAGAACTGGTAGAGATATTGGGTCTTTATATGTTCAATATTACAATTATAACAATAACAAAAATAACAGTAACCATACTAACAACAACAATAACAAATATATATATATCATTCTATGTATCATATTGGAATTATTAGACCACATCCAGAGGAGAGCCATGAACATGATCTGAAGCCTGGAGCACCTCTACTGTGAAAACCAGCTGAGAGAGCTGGGGTTGTTCAGCCTGGAGAAGGGAAAACTCCAGGAAGACCTCACAGCACCCTCCACTTATTAAAAGGAGCTTTCAAGAAGTGTGGAAGGGACCTTTCACATGGGCAGATAGTAATAGAGATAATCTTTTAGTACCCCATAAAGAACTGTAGCCTCACCTTTCCCATTATTTTACAAATGTCCTGTGCTCTTTTTGGCTCCTCCCCACCTGCCTTCATTTAAAGAATGAGCATAAATAGCTGGCAAGGGAAACAAGTTAATTGCAAAGCTTCCTTTCCAGTGACTTTCCAGCCACCAAATAATTCACAGAGGCTTGAACCAGGTTGGTTCCTTCCCATCCCAGTTATCAGCACAGCTCTGCATGTCCAAAGGAGCAGAGGAGCAGAGTGCTGGGCTGACAGCACATCCATCAGTCCCAAGGAGCCACCAGGTCTCATTGCCACACCTAGGGCTGCACTGTTGGGAAGGCAAGACAAAAGCTGTTTCTCCTTCTGTTGGAGCCTTTCTATGAAAGCCCTGGCACGGGTGAACATTTTAGTGTCAAAGAGCATTTATGCCCATTTTTTTCTGCTACTGCCAGGCAAAACTCTGAGCAAACACTCGTGATGCTCAGAGGATTTGCAGCAATGAGCACCCACTAAAAATGGCAGAGACAGTAACAAAATCTGCACTGCAGCTAAAGCTTTGCTAATTTGTAAATCTTTGTAGATTTACAGAAGAGAAAGTACAGCTGACTATCCTGAGCTTTCAGCCTCTGCTCCTTGCTACTTCCTCTGCTTGCAGTTGCCTTTAAACAGGTATTGTTTAAAACTTCTTTCTTGTCTGAAATCTTATATAATACTTTGTCAATCACTTGCTTTATCCAAAATTTTTATCAGCAAAGATTTTTCATTTATATCCATTGGGTTTGTGGAAGTTTTTAATAGCACCAGAAGTGCTAAATATCCCTTTAAGTTGCACCAGGAATGATGACTTTCCACTGACACCTGCTACATGAAATCAGTCAGCTTTTAATCCATTGTGGAGTGCTACTTTTTAATGCAAATGCAATTCAATACATAGTAACAATGCCTAAGAAAAAATGTACTTTATTAAAGAACAAATGTACTTCATCAAGGTAGTTACCATATCAACCAAAGTGTAACTCCACAGAAGAAAATTAGTTTTGTTAGAGATGACCTCTTTCTCATAAAATTAAAATTCTTGAATAGGGATACAGAATAATTCCTATTCTGTAATACTTTATTCACTGGCTTCAACATTAAATATTACCTTTTTGTGAGTGAGATCAGGAAAATTGCTCTATAGCTCTATAGACCATTTTTCAATTTCTAATAGCCTTATATTATCATTTCAAAGGCCCATAATTAGAGGCACTAGGAAGCTCTATGTATGTAAATTTGCAGATGACACCAAGCTGAGTGATGCTGTTGCCACACCTGAAGGATGGGGCCACCCAGAGGGACCAGGACAAGCTCGAGAGGTGGCTCATGGAAATCACCTCAGGTTTAACAAGACCAGTGCTGGTGCTGCACTTGGGCTGGGGCAACCCCTGGTACCCATCCAGGCTGGGGAATGAAGGGACTGAGAGCAGACCTGCCCAGAAGGACTCAGGGGTGCAGCTGGGTGAGAGGATGGACAGGAGATGTGCACTGGCAGCCCAGGAACCCCTGTGCCCTTGGTTTGTACGAGCTTCTTGTTGAAGAAAGCATTTCTGAAAGTAATTTGACTGCAGATACCCCCCTTTTCTGTAAGCAAATCACGGTGAGATCTGTTTGAGGAGAAGGGACTTGAGTCTCTCTTTTAAACATCATTTTTTTAGAACCTTCCTTTAGATTTTGAAAAAAAATCCCAAAGCTCTTAAACATTTTAAAAGCAAGAGACAATATGTCCTACAGAGTACACGTTCTGCAAAGAGATGTATCAGAAGAACGTGTTGGCTCAGGAACATTCAGTAGCACTAAAATAACATTAAATAACCTTTTGTCATTAAAATGTAACAATAGGGCTGCAAGTCTGGAAAAGAAGAGTAATCTGGTTGTTTGAGTCTCTTTGCCTCTCCAAACCAATTCAAAAGAAATTCAAGGAAACGGGATAGAAAACAACGGGGAAAACAAAAGAGAATGAGAAAGGAGTGGAGAGAAAAGCAGGTGGGTGGAGGAGGGGGAGGCCCAGGGGCCCAGTGGGGTTTAAGGATGCTACTTCCTCCATCCTGGTTTTCAGGGATGCTTCTTCCTTTATCCTGGGGTCAGATATGCTTCTCCCTTCATTCTGGAGTTCAAGGATGCTCTCCNGTAGTGTTGTGTCTGTTACAGCAATTCCTGACCTGGAATGGTGAGAATCTGCTGCCTTTTAGGGCTTTCTATAGAGAAACCTTCCCTGTAAAGT
Source organism: Pycnonotus jocosus (assembly GCA_013400435.1). Classification (NCBI taxonomy): domain Eukaryota; kingdom Metazoa; phylum Chordata; class Aves; order Passeriformes; family Pycnonotidae; genus Pycnonotus; species Pycnonotus jocosus. The sequence continues at coordinate 51,332 of VWYP01024108.1, forward strand.
GATAAACAGAAATCTCTCTTGCCAGCTTTCCATCCTTGTGTCCATAGGACTCTGCTGAAACAGTTTCTTAATTTTCATTTTAATTCTTTCAAGGATAAGCAAGCCCTCAGCTGCCAAGAGCTCCTCTGGGGACTTGTGTGTAATGAATGCTGAACATGTGTAGCTGTCAAGTTCCACAAGAATAAAGTAGAGAGGTGAGAATAGAAACACAAGAAGGTTAAAGCAAACATTATTTATTACCATGTTTCTTTTTTTTAATTCCATTCCAGACTGAGAATTTCAGGATTTCAGAATCTCAGCAGCACCCAGTGCATTGGCAGAGATTCAGACACTCTGAATCTCCATCATTATTCCATTCCCACAAGGGAAATTCTCTAGTTTCTCTCAAAAGGTGTGATAATCCCAACACAAATATTTGAGTTTTCTCATCTCCTGACATTGAAGTTTAGCTCCTTGTAATCCTATCCATGAATAAGGCAATGCAGGGCAAATGCAGACCTCCCTAAAAGTTATCTCCTAAAACTTTAGACCAGACAGCCTGGCAAGAAAGAGGAATTTGGGTTAAGGGGTGGGTGGGTTTCATATTCTTATGTAGACAGTATTGCAAATTTTTTCTGCATTGAAATAATTTTTTTCAATTGAAGATTGCACTTAAAGGGGAAAGGGCCTGGTGAGAATTTTTTTTTCCTAAAGTCAAGAATATTTCATGAAAGTACCTTCTCAGAGGAGCTTTCTCAGAGCCCATTAGCTCTGTTCTTTAATTACGCAGGCGGTTCTCTGTGCAGCAGTTCCTCCAGCACATTTAATTCCCTGCAGTCACTTGATGACTCCTATATATAGTACTACCTTTATTTGTTCTTTTCTTTTATGAAACACTGCACATAGACCATTTTAAAACCTCAAAATTTAAGGGTTTGTTTTCCCCCCACTCTTTTAAAAATGCTTCTTTTGGAAGAATACCTCCACTCTCTGCCCATATTAACTGAATATTTTTTGGCAAATGTTTGTTGTCAGATATTCTTTCCCTGCAAATGAACCACTCCATAAAATGCCACCCACCATGGAAACAAATTTATAGGGAAAAATGTGGCATTTTTTTCAGCTACAGTGGAAGGCAGCCCTGACAGTGTAATGATACTGCAAAAGTGTCTGTACTAACGTTATAATTTGTAGCAAGGTGTAGGCACAACAGAGAATCACAGCAATTACAGGATTACACCTTGCAGCTTAATGCCTTGTGCAACTCTCCTTTCCTTTCTGAAATCACACAGAAACTTCACACCAAGGAGTTCAAAGTCCACCAGTGCCTGGAAAATCACCTGTTTGTGGCTGCTGAGGCCAAGGTTGATTCTGTCTTTTTTTCCTTCAAATAATGCCTACATTGATGCTGGATGAGGTTTCCATATTTGCTCTCTGTCACTACAGTGACAGAATCAGAGCATCATGGAGTGCTTTGGGCTGGAAGGGACCTTAAAGATCCTCTGCTTTCAATCCCTCTGCCATGGGCAAGGACACCTTTCACGAGACTAAATTTCTCAGGGCCTCATCCAACCTGGCCTTGAACACTTCCAGGGATCGGGCATCCACAGCTTCTGAGCCAACCTGTTCCAGTACCTCACCACCCTCATAGTGAAGAATTTCTTCATGATATCTAACATAAACCAGCTCTCTTTCAATTTAAAACCATTATCCTTTTTCTATCACTACAAACTCTTGCCAAAAACTCCTCTCCAGCTCTCTTGCAGAGATCGTAAATGCTTATGATGAAATAAAAAGGGAATAGCAAACCCTCACCACAGCAGAGCTTCCAGGTGGAGAAAACAAAGCCACAGCCCACCCTGCTCCTCATAAAGCTGTCACATTTTTCCACTGAAGCATTATTCTCAAAATGCATCAGCTCCCAGCTGAACTGCTCCCCAGGCTCCCCTGTCTGCTGAGAAAGTCCCAGGTGACTTCAGTGGGACTCTGGGTGTCTGTGTCCACAGGGCTCCCTCCTCTTTTCCAGCATACAGTCACAGGAAAGTGAATCTCTGTGTGACCATCCATTCATTGCTGGCACTGCTCAGCAGATGGTGTTTTACACACAGAGAGCAAGCAAAATTACTGCAGGGTATTATACCCCAGAGAGCTCTCATGCAACACACATTTAAGGTCCCAGGCAAGAGGACATTCTTCTTTGAAAGGCTCTTTCTATAGAATGGAGAAACAGGGCTCCTTCAAAGAACAATTCAGAGCAGAAACCCAATTTAGGTGTCCTGATGTAGCCCTGAAAAAGCTACCCAATTCCCATTGTTTCTAGGGGAAATCTAGGAACACACAGTTCCCAAATTAGACATCTATCAAAGGCACCAGAGTTACATCCATCCAATTAAAACAAGCATGGTTGGGTGCATTCCTGGGCACTGAGGCCAAGGCATGTTCAAGCCCATATCTATGCTAGTAAATGGTCTTAGCCTCCAAAAAGAGGGGGCTGCTGACCACAAACACTCCCTGGCATGTTGAAAGTACCCATTTCGGCCCCAGAAATGTGCCAGTGGGGTGTCAGTTTGCCTGGGGCAAAATGTGCCAGACCCCAGGGCAGATGAGTGCATTCCACTGCCCAGGAATGCTTCTGGCCACATTTACAGTTACTGCTTTAGATACAGCCCATAAAAATCATCCTTTGCTAAGAGTTCTTTAATACAGATCAAAAGGACCCTCTCGAGCAACAATGCTGACTGATTTTACAGTCACAGGCCACAAATCCTTAAAGGCATTCTGTGCAAATGGGAAAAATGGGAAGGGGGCTGCATGCACAGCCAAGAAATACTGTGTCCCGTTTAAACAGGGACAGCAGGAATGCAGGGAGTTCTGGCATTTGCAAAGCACTTAAAGTCCTTTTGAAGGTGAACAAGTAAATTTAAAAAAAAAAAAAAAAAAGTTAAATTCTTTTCCTACGCTTTTCTTCCTGTCCTGTCTCACCTACACTGGAGCTTCACATCAGAGAGATATGAAAAATACTGTTTTCCCCACAATGTGGCAGACTGCACTATGCATTTATACCATCTTCTCATCCTGGATCCAAGCATCTCTTTCTTCTCCTTTTGTTAATATCAATTGCCTTTTTTATTTTTCATTCCTCTTTGTCCTGTGCTCTGGATCTTGATTCCAAAAGAGACAATGCTACTACAGGTACTCCCACCCCAACAGCACACAAGGAGTGACAACTACACACCTCCACCAGCACAGGGAATCCTTTATAGCCCATCAGCCCCATCTCTAGGCTGACCCCATAATCTAACCCTTAGCTCAGATTCAGATTTAAAATTTTCTGGAGAAGTTGTTGAATCTTGGTGATGATTCATCTTTCCAAAGGATACCTGCACTGCAGGATGCTCAGAGAACCTCTCCCTCTCCAATGCACCCACACAAATGCAAGAAACTCCGAGTATGACTGGCAGCAGAAGTATAATGTCAGGAGGACTGATGCAATTAGCACCGTTTAAGTGAGCAACATACAGAATTAATTTGCACATGCTCCCACAGGGAATAAGTGGCACTCTGGGAACTATGAAAATAGCATCAGGCCTTGGCACTTCCAAGCTAATTTGCTTGTGTCTGCCCCTAAACAAACACAGAGACTGTGTGCCAAGGAGCTTGTCGGCAAACAGCACAAGGTTTTGAGGAAAGCAATTAGCAGCTGTTCTCCATCAAGGCCAGGAGCTGATTGCTGCTCTGGGGCAGGAGCCCACCTCCTTCTCTCATTTTAGGAAAGAGGTGAAGCTTTACCATGCTAAGTGTCCTTGATTCGAGTGAGCTACAGGGTTTCCCCTGAGGCCAACCATTGCCTTAGGAGATAAATTGCCATGAGCATGTCTTCACACTGATGACCTGTAAAATATTTAATAGAATGATAGTATGGAGTTGAGCTGGAGCACATCCTCCAGGAGCCAGCAGCCACAGCAACAAGCCCTTCCCCAGTGCCTGCTCTATTGGCACAGATGGAACATTCCCTCCTGATGCAGCTGCTGGGCTCTTTGGCACAATTTTAGATGTTTCCTGCCTGTACCTCACAGTCTGGAGAGAAGAGGGTGCTGCAAGGCTAAAAACGTTTCCTGCTTGGCCTTGTGTCTCAGATGAATAAACACTTACTGAGAGCATTGTATGTTTTTAACTTTTTAAACTGTTCCTTGATAGACCCTAATCCTCCAATGTGTCAAGGAAGGAGCAAAGATCAAAGGTACTGCTCACCTGGCTGTGGGGAGACAAAGCCACCCCACCTGCCAAAGTGAGGATCCCAAGAGTGCAGAAAGAAGAGATCAGCACATAGAGCCTCTCTGGGGGTGCAGATGGGAATGAGGAGTCTGTGGATGGAACAGAAAGCACTCCAGGTAGATTGTCTCAACTGCTGACCATCTCACAGCCACAGAACTGCCAAGCATAAAAAAACCTCCATCATTCTCTCTCTACTTCTCACTCATTAAGTTTTAGAAAATAAAGTTTTTACATCCTTGGATTTTGCACCATTGGACATGGATCAATTCCAATATCCACCTGTGTAATGAGCAATGAGATTTCTATGGTGTGTAAGAAGACCCAAGCTAAAACATCTGTGCTTTACACTCCTTTAAAACTTATAAAGATCAGTACCACACATGCAAATATTGGTTGTAGAAACAGTAACACAAGCAGATCTCTCTCTTTTTTTTTTTTTTTTTTTTTTTTTTTTTTTTTTTTTTCTATGCTATTAAACAAGTAATATGGAAGCAAAATTCTGCCAGCAGCAAATTTCACAACAGGGAGCTGGTAGCAGCAGTAGCAAAAAATGCAATATTTCTTACAGCAATGGCTGATTTTAGGATGGACTCAAATGTTGTAAAATGCTATCAACCCAGGAGAGGTGGGTATTTTTATTTGGTTTTTAAATAACAATTCTGTGTTAGTCCTGTAACTGAAACGATTGGGATGATTAAAAATAAACTCGGTGTGAAGCTCTGGTAGGTTGGTTCTCACTGAACAGGAACAATACAGAATTTCTGCTATAAAACCCCATCAATCTCACTTGCATTCGGCATTCACCAAAGGCACATTCCCCAGATGAGCCCAATGGAGCGGGGCAGCTACAGATCTGCTGAAGCCATCAGTTCCCACTGCTGGCTGCAGGGACAAGACAGTCTGTCCATTATCCTCCCATGTGCCACAACACGGAGACAGGAGCATGGAGTCTCCTCATCTGAGCACTGCCAGAAGACTGAGAAGCCAAGTCACAGTCTGTAATTGATTTTTTAAAAAGGCAAATCCTGGGCAGACCACAAATGTTATTTTATTTGTTAACTTTCTGTAAAAGCAATTACTTGTCCAGAATAATAACGAGAAATCCAGGTAAGGCGTTCTGTTCCCTCACAGTAGTTCCAAAAGTGAATTAATTAGAAGCAACTTGTTTCAAAGCTCGATGCTTTTCAGTTGATCAATAAATATACACTAGGTGTTCTCAAATAACTTCCAAGAGAGAAATATAGTTCAAGGATGAATTTAATAGGAACCCTGACTGCCATTACTCTTCTGGTGTAATTATACAACTGCAAATTGAACAGTATCTTCTTCCATGTGGGTATTTTTGGGGACTGCTGTAACTGTGGCTTTGGGACTCTGACCAGCAGCAGTATAAATATATCATAAGAGGAAAGCAAAGAAATTTCTATATAAATACAAGACATGACTCTGGCTAAGAATTTGGTTTTGTTTTGTAAAGAATTGTAACATCACCTTTGCAAAATGGAGAGGGTTTAAGATGTGACTTTAGTTTCCTCTTAGAAGAAATCAGGTTAACATTACATCCTGGCTGAAGGATGCTATTTTATGGATGCACCTCAGCAAACCCAGAAGTTTGCCTGGGTGCTGTCCACATCCTACCGAATTTGGCGTTTTTTGGGCAGGGCATGGAAGTGGCCACACAGAGACAGGAGGTAGTGGCAGGCATGTGCCAGCTCCAAGACCAGACAGAGAAAGCAGTGGGGCACTTCTGTGGTGGTTCAGCTCTTCAGAAGAGATCCTTTAAGAGCAAGACATCCATCTGATAATCTTCACAGGGTTAAACCTTGGGGATACCAATGGGAACAGTTTGAGGATGATTGATCATATGGGGAAAAGGGTTTGTCCAAGATTGGGTGCCACCACAAGCTGCTGGCTCTCAGAATTCTATCTCTGCCTTCCAGGGTGCTGCAGAGTCCAGGAGGAAAAAATACATTACTCAAAATGAATGGAGGATGGCAGAACCAAGCCCAGTGCTTGCTTATTTACCTCCAAAGGGTTAAACAGACCATTGAGATCTGTAAAGGTCTTAAGACATTTAAAGACCTTTAGGAGACTATCTGGAGGGTTTTTTAGCTTTCAGAAACACCTAAAAATAGCCAGGTTGAGAAAACTGGGTTCACTTTTGACTTAAATTTTGAAAGATAACTTCGGTCCTATGTTAATTTTATCCAAACAGCTTCATCCACCTGCCAATTCCAAACACGTTACCAGGCCAAACTTTCTAAGGAGGTTTGCATGAGATCTGAGTGCTTCCTTCCCATGGGCACTTCAGCAATCTCTCTTCAGAAGCCTAAAAGCAAAAGAAAAGCAACTTGACCAGAAGTGGTTTTGAGGGCATCTGCCCCCTCCACACTCTGCCAAAGGATGTGACAAGTGGAGCCTGGAAAATAAGGGTTTGTGAGCAATAAATGAAAGCAAGCACAACCTGGGCTATGTCACTCAAGCCTGGTGCACGTAGTTCAAATGCCAGTTTCCCCTTTCTTTCCTCCAACAGAGTTTTCCCTGCTCAAAAATGTCAACCACTCATTTTTAAGGAGGTCTTAAGAAGATATTTCAGACAAGACAACTGTGCAAGAAGGGAAAAGGGAAAGAATCAAACCAGAGCACAAAAAAGAAAGGAGTCAAGAGGGAGAAAGCACATAGGTATCAATCAGTATCTATAGCCCTGTCACCTCTAAGTACTGAGATCTTCAATCCCCACTAAAAGCTTATCTGTGCCAGGAAAAAACCCATTTATGAAGCCCTCTGCATTAATACAGGGCTGCCACACTGTGCAATACACCTGTGCTCTCTTTTTCACACACCTGGGATCAAATTGTGCTATTGTTGTGCCAGTCTGCCAGCAGCACAACCCAAGCCTCCCCACAGACATGCCAGGATGAGTTAATGCTGTAAAACTTCCAGCTGCACAGCCACAAAAGGTACATCCCAGCACGAGAGAATCTGTGTTTCCAGAGGACCTGCAAAGTCAGCCCAGGGGTGCCTGTCCCCATTGTCCCTCTCCAGGGAGCTGAGCTGACTCTCCAAAAGCAAACATGGTTTACATTGATTTTTTAAAACATTATAAGTAATTGATATTTTGAACCTAAACCAAAACTTCTCCACTTCACAAAAACCCCCAAGTTCAAAATAAGTAATTTTAATAGCTTCAAAGATTTCTTCCCAATCCTTCTCCATGATCAAAAACTCATCTAAATTGATTTTTTTGATCTTGATGACTTAGAATTTTCCCTATGACAGGCATTTCATTTAGAGGTCCCAAATCAATTCTGAGAGGTTTCTTTTCCTACAAAACACAATGTCTGCTAGCCCATGCACCTAGGGGTATAAGGTGTGGGCGGTGGATAATTTTACCTGCTGTCAGTCAGGAATGAGAGATTTGGAATTGACATTTAAATCTGAAATTTAAAAAAAAAAAAAATGTTGCAGGCAGAAGTACAGTGTGTTAGCTTGAGAGCTTCTGATGAGTCCTGAAGGACAACATCCAGCATCGTGCTCATTGTGCATGTTCCTCNTACAGTGTGTTAGCTTGAGAGCTTCTGATGAGCCCTGAAGGACAACATCCAGCATCATGCTCATTGTACATGCTCCTCTCCAGCCTGAGAAGGAAAGGGCTTTCAGAAAACCTCTTGTGGCCTCAGGAAAGAAGATCTGCTGCATTGTATCAGATGCTTCAGCAGCAGTTCAGCAAGTTTCCTGTAGTAAAACTGATCCCCACAAGGTGTTTCTGCAGGGTCACTTCACCTTTTAAAGCACATCCAACAGCTTTGGGGTGGGGGGGTTTTGTGTGTGTGTGTTTGTTTGTTTGTTTGTTGTTTGTTGTTGTTGTTGGTTTGGGTTGGGTTGGGTTGGGTTTTTTGGTTTTGTTTTTGGTGGTTTTTTTTTAAATTCATTTACACATCCCTAAATATTTCCAACTACCTCTGAAACCTGCCTTTCAAATTAGCCAAATATCAATTCATTTCTTTCCTCTTGGACTCTTTTTTCCCCTCCCTAACTGATGCTCTTGCAGAGGATATGCTGGAAATTGCTGCATCAGGTGAGGCTGCATAGATGGGAAATGGAATTTCACAGTCAGTTCTGCATCCTCAGTCTGCATCACTTGACATGGGGATCCACCAGGATTCTCTTCAGCACAGCCACTTTTTGGGTTTTACCTTTCTACAGTGCTAAAGTGAAGATGCTCTCATTGCACCAAAGAGCTACACAGGCACTGAGAACCAGCCAGACTGTACTCTTTTAATGGTTTCTTAGAACTCCCCTATGGAAGAACTGAATCACAGGATCATTAAGATTGGAAAAGAACTCCAAGATCATCGACTCCAACATTTTAACCACCATGTCCATTAAACCATATCACAAATCCCACTCACATTTTTTAACATTTCCAGGGATGGTGACTCCACCACTTCCCTGGGAAGTCTGTTCCAATGGTTAAACAGTCTTTCAGTGAAGAATATTTTCCTAATAGCCAACTTATTTTCTTAGGTAATCATCCCCCTTTCTGCATTGCCAGAAAGGTAGATTATAACCTGTATAGTTGATGCCTTAAAAAGTTATTCTTGGAGCTCTTTGGCAATTAGTTCCTAGACTTTAAGAGTGTGTGTTGGGCACAAAGCAAAATAAAAGCAGGGACAGAGTTTGGCTGGGACATCCATTTCGTGTCTCTGCACACAAAGAGAACAGCCAGAAAGGCTCACAAACCCAGTAAAGGGAGGGCTCCCTGCCCAGTAAAGGACAAGGCAACCTGCTTTAGTTTTTCAGGGAAGACTAAAGAAAATCAACGCTGCAGCATCATTCCCAGTTGCCCATAAGATGCAGAAGCAATGAAGAAGGTGTGGCTGTACCCTAGAGAGGAGTTAGACATCTGTGCAACTACTGAGCAGTGAGAGCTGTTCTTTCTCCTGGATCACAGCTTCTGTTCCTCAAGGAAGATGGAAAAATGACATTTCAGCTTTACTTCCTGGGGAAGTTGCCTATTCAGCAAGGTTTGACTTGACTTGTTTCACATGTTATCCATGCAGAGGGAGAACTGGAAGAGGAGCTAATGCTACCATAGGAACTGCAATCCTGAGGAAGTTCCCAGCTGCCTTTTTCAGGTGGGATTTTTCTCGTCTTAAAGAGAGACTTGAGCTTCAAGTGAATGTGATGAAGGCTTGTGCAAGTTTATCTAACCTGGCTTGCCAAGGTACTGAC
>VWYP01024109.1:0-25031 GCA_013400435.1 Pycnonotus jocosus
CTTCCTCCATCCCGGGAATTTTCCGAGCCGCTCATCCCTGCGCCACCTCCGCCGGACTTTTCCCCCCGCGCGAAAAAGAAACAAAAATGCATAAAACGGAAGGAAATTTACCCAAATTATTAGGAATTATTAAACAGAAATAAAAGTTAAGCAGATCGACTGCACCACCTCCGTCGTGCACGGGGCAGTGATAAATCTGCATTTAAATATCGGAATTTTCCTGCGAAATTCGGCGAGATTTGGGTTAATTCAGGATCCTCCCAGTATCCAGGAATTTTTGCTTTAATCCGTGTGCCAGTCTGGCTCTATCAATATTCAATATCGACGCCCATAAAAAAGAGATGCAGGCGAATTAATCTGATTACGGGCTTGCGGATTTCTGCCTTTATGGAGGGAAATTTAATCAGTGCACACTAATTAGCCCAGCGCTGTGGAATCAGCTTAATTAAAAGCCAAGATGGCCGTAACAACAAGGGAGAAATTTGTAAAATTATTGCAATTAAGGCAAGGCTTTTTTAGAGTTGGGGGAGGCCTTTTTAGAATTTTTTTTTTTTTGTTTGCGGGTTTTTTTTTTTTTTTGAGGAGCGCTGTGGGATTTTTTTTTTTTTAATTTTTGTTAATGATTTGGGGTTTTTTAAATCTCTTTGAAGCCAGCAGCAATCTACCTGCAGCATTATTGGTTTTCCCCGTTTTTACGCTTTTCTGGGCTGATCTTTCCCACGTCCTTGCCCATCCCTGCGGGAGGCGAGCGCGGTGTCTCCATCCTTTTAGGCACAAGCTGAAAACAGAGGGGTTTTTTTGGTTTTTTTTTTGCTTCTGAAGCGAATATCTGTACAAGGTGTGGCTGAGATAACGCTCCAGGGTTAGGAGTTCATCTCCTTGAAACCCCACTGTCACTCCCGAGGTTTGCTTTCATCCCTTTTGCATCGATTTTGGATAGATTTTGGATCGATTTTGGATCGATTTTGGATCGATTTTGGATCGATTTTGGATCCTCGCTGGCGTTTGGCGCTGCCGGGGGCTGGGAAGGGCAGGCAGCTCCTTGCTGGGGGTTCTGGATCTGCTCCCCAACAAAGCCTGGTGTGATTCCTTCTCCTCCCTCCCGTGGCTTTCCAAACCTGGAAAAACAGAGCCGCTGCATTCCGTGGACGCCACATATTCCTCAAGCCAGTGAGCGCAGTCTAAACAGGAGCTCTCCAGCCCGGAGCCCTCCAGCAGCCTCCAGGAGAGGCTGAAACCCGCCAGTCCTGCCCCTGGCTCTCCAAAAAAAACCCCAACGGGATTTTTCCCAGTGTTTTTAGTCCCAGGGGATGGCGAACCCCGAGCACCAGGAGTGCTCGAGCTCTGGGAGGTGAGGAGGGATAAGTTTGCCCAGAAATGCTGTGGGAGCCTTGGGAGAGGGGGTGAGGCAAGGCTTGCTCAGGAATTCGGGATTTGCTGATGGAAAGGCTCAGCTCTGGCTGGGCTCAGCTGCTGGGGCTCAGCTCAGCATCACTGAGCTGCTCCCTGCTCCTCATCCCTCACATCCCAACCCTTGGGAAATCCCACTCATTTTCTTTTGAGGTTTTGGCATTTCTGCTTCTGGAAACAGCTTCTCATGGCTGATGCCCCGTGCAGGCCCAGGAATTTTCTACACGGATGAAATTGCCCGGGAATTTTCTACAGAGATGGAATTTTGGAGCACGATGAGAAACAGGGCCTGGTGTCCCCATCAGGTTGTCCCCTCTGGATCAGGGGGGTGTCCCCAGACCTTGTGCAGGGATTCTGGTGGCAAAGCTCTTCCCTCTGCTCCTCCCAGGGTGTTTCCCTCTCCATCCTTACAAGGCCACCACAGAGCTGAAGCTGTGTCTGCCACTGTCACCTGCTCGTGTCCCCAGGGAGGGGGACACAGGCCCACATTGGGAGCTGGAGGGATCAGGGATAGAGCAGGGATCCCCTGGAAGCCCTGGAAGAGGGGATGTGGGGCTGGGTCCCCTGTGGGGGTGACACATTTTTGGGAGGATCCCTTGGGATGATCTGCAGCCTTTTTTGGGAGGCAGCATTGGGATGGGGATGGTGGCCAGGGGTCTCTCCTGGGTGGCTGGAGGATCTGGGGGGTTTGGAGCGTCCTGGGGGGTTTGGAGCGGTGCTGAGGGTTCTGGAGAGTCTCAGGGATGTTGGATGATCCTGGTGGGATTTGGATGATCCCGGTGGGTTTGGATGATCCTGGTGACATCCTGATTGGGCTGTGCTGGATCCGTGGATTTGGATGATCCCGGTGGGATTGGAGTGATCCCGGTGGGATTGGGACGATCCTGGTGGGATTGGGATGATCCGGGTAGGGTTGGGATGATCTGCGTGGGTTTGGGATGATCTGGGTGGGCTTGGGATGATCCCTGTGGGTTTGAATGATACTGGAGGGTTTGGGATGATCCCAGTGGGTTTAGGATGATCGCGGTGGGCTTCGGATGATCCCGGTGGGATTGGGACGATCCCAGTGGGTTTGGGATGATCTCAGGAGTGCTGGATGTTGCCGGTGGGTTTGGGATGATCCCGGTGGGTTTGGAGTGATCCTGGTGGGATTAGGACGATCCTGGTGGGTTTGGGATGATCCCGGTGGGTTTGGAGTGATTCCGGTGGGTTTGGGATGATCTCAGGAGTGCTGGATGTTGCCGGTGGGTTTGGGATGATCCCGGTGGGTTTGGAGTGATTCCGGTGGGTTTGGGATGATCTCAGGAGTGTTGGATGATCCCTGTGGGTTTGGATGATCCGGTGGGCTCAGATGATCCCGGTGGAATCCGGACGATCCCGGGGGTCGGGCTCGGGGGGGCGGTGCCGTTCCCTTGGCGGCAGCGCCACCTGGCGGCGGCGAGCGGGGACCGCCGGCCCGCGGCTTCCCCAAAATTTGGCTTCAAACGCGCCCGGTTGGGGCCGGTTCGGAGCCTTTCCCCATCAGGTGGATGCTAAAAAGCTTGGGCTTTTATTTCTTTATCAATTAATTTTAAAAAAATCTATTAAAATATATTTATTTTGGGTTTTTTTTCCCTTCTGGTATCCGGACCTTTATCCCATCTCCTCACCAGGTGAAACTCCTTTATGGAGCACTTCTGGATCAAACCTTTTCCGTGCCCAGGTGAGACAGATGGGAATACTTGGCCTGGAAAATCATGGAACAATCCATGGATACAGGCACCTGACACAGGATGCTCTCAGATGGGGTTGATTATCCAGATTGGCAGAAAACCCTGGAGACTTCACTGGTGGGAACAAAATCTGGAATCTGAAATGGGTATTTGGAATACCAGGGGATGAGTTTGGCACCAAGTTCTTAACAGGTATAAAGGCTGAGATGCATAAGAATCAGTGGGTGCCTGATTTCTCCCTCAAAACCAAAAAATGGGGTTCTTTGGACCTCAGGGGATCCAAACCACAGCTCTTGTCACTTTTGGAAAGGGATTTGGATATCTGCAATGCTTTTGAGAGGCCACACCTGAACATCTGCTCCCTTTCCAAGAATAACTCCTGCCTGATGCTCTGCAGGAAAAGACAGAGCTGGGATGCTCCTGGGGGCTTGATCCCTGCCAAGGAATCTTTGCCACAAGGAGCCATCCCCAGGGATAAAACAGGGGCAGGAAAGGAGGAGCAGGAGGTGCCCACAGTGTCAACAGCAGCTCTGCAGCTGGAGCTGATATTATTCCTAGAAATTCTCAGATTGGTTCCACAAGTGAGGAAAGGCACCCCTTGTTTCCTTAAGTAACATTCCCTGTCAGAATCCAGTGAGGAATTAAAATCAGAATATTAATATTCCTGGTTGGACTGGATGATCTCAGGGGATCTTTTCCAATCTGAATGATCCTGTGGGTTTCTTATTAATAAAAGACAACAGAAGGAATAAATCTTATGGAGCTTCTGGCTCAATATCCAAATTCCCATTATCACAGGGTGCCCAGAGAAGCTGTGGCTGCCCCTGGATCCCTGGAATATCCAAGGCCAGGTTGGATGGGGCTTGGAGCCACCTGGGGTAGTGGAAGATGTCCCTGGACATGGCAGGGGTGGGGTGAGATGAGCTTTGAGCTCTCTTCCAACCCAAACCATTCCATGGCTGTGATCTCAGGCTGCTCTTATTTATCCAAATTCTGATCAATATTCCAATTCCAGTCTTAAAATGAACTGAATTTTTGCAGGGGAGCTGCAGATCCTTTGGAGAATCTCACTGAGGGACTCACTGTGCCATCAATACTGATCTCCTTTCCTCAGACTCTTCTCCAGGTCACCTCAGAGACCTCCAGGATCTCTGAACGAGCAGCAGAGAGCAAATGGCAACTGCAGAGGTCAAACCACCTGGGTTTAATCATGGAAAGGGATGTGAGGACACTGGCAGTGCCACTTGGCTTCAGCAGTGAGAACACCAGCCTGAGCACAGACCTTCCTTTATTTAAAGCAGCAAGGCTCAAAACCCCTGGAAAGGCACAGAAAGTGCAGCTCTGTGGCTCAGCTCAGCTTCAGGCTAATTACTGCAAAAATAAGCAAACACACCTGGGAAAGCAGGATGACACGGCCTGGAAAGTTTTGCAGGGACTTTGGGGAACCAGGAGTTCATTTGGAGCAGAACTTGCTGCAGCAATTGCGTGGGGGTGAAGAAAAAGTCCCTGCAGAGCAGCAGCTCCAGGAATTGCCTCCTCCAGAGGGATGGAAATGCCACACTCCAGAGCCTGGGCAGTGCAGGTGCCTGGAAACACTCGGAAAACACGAGATCCCTCTGGAAAAAACACAGCTATGGCTCTTGTCAGAGCGATTATTCACTCTGAAGTCTGAAGGAGTGGCAGCCATGGGTATGTTAATGCTTGGAAATGCGGCAGCTTTCACCACATGAATGTTTCCCTTCTTCCCCTGCCCTTTTTTTTGATCCCACCAAACTGCCCCGTGTGTTTGCTTTATTCTTTAAGGAAAGGTAAACCTGGCTTGGCTCAAAGCGTGGGATGGGTGGATGAGAACGTGTTTGTGTGGCTTGGAGACCTCTGGAGGTGGCACATTTGGGGGTAAATTTCTGTTTCATGTCTTGTCTCCCAGAGCAGGAGCTGTGCTTTGTCCCTGGCATGTGCTGGAAAGTTCTGGAATGGCAAGACCAGTGGGATTAAAGGCTCCAGGTATCAAAATGCTGCTCCAGGTATCAAAATGCCCGTTTGGGAACATCAGTTCTGTCACACAGAAAAGCCCAACGGGGACTTTGTGGAGGTTTTTTGAGAGCTTTTGCTGAGTTTTTGGCCTGTCCTGCTGTTGTTTTCCAAAGGGGTGGGAATCACCAGTTGCCTCCAGTCTATCAGGAGCCATCTCTGCCTTCCCATCTGTAAAATGTGGATGTTCCTGGGGCCGCAGCAGAGATGGACCAGAGATAGATCCATATCCTGAACTCATTTCTCCCAGGCACTTCAGTGGGATGCCCAGCCCAGAACAATGGCAGGATACACGACCCTAAACATTTCTGCAGGGCTTTGAAAGATGAAAAGCAGGGGCTTTGCTACCTATGTCAGAGCAGGGGCAGGGAAATGTCCCATGATGTTTATAGCAGCCATCACGGACGTTACACATGGAAACATGGGAAACGCTGCCCTTTTCTGGGAGGGAGATAATCTTTAAGAGATGGCAACCAGGAAATCGAAGCATTTGGTACACAACAGCCTCCCAAGCAGGGGGGTTTGCCCCAGGAACGTGGCCACGGCCACAGATGTTTCCTCCAGAGCCAGGAGTGCTGTGAAGGGGCTGCTCCTTTGGAGGAACCGGAACGAGAGAAATCCCTGCACATGCTGTTCCTCCCCCTCCTCACCCCTGTGGGGGAGAAACACAGCCCCAGTGCTGGATTTTTCAATGGAAACATTGCCCTAAAAGCTGTTTTGTTTCTCCCTTTGGAGCAGTGGAAGATGATGAAATAAAAAAAGCACACAAACAAAAAAAGAAAAGGCATGACTTGGAGACACTGTTTAACCATCCCTTTCCTGATTTTTTTTTTTTTAAATTGGGATAATGGGATAAAATCTCTGTCCTTCCAGAGAGGGGATCAGGGAGATGCTGGAGGGCTGGATGTGGACCTGCATGTGAGATCCAGGAAAAAGCCTCGATGGTGAGAGATTCTTTTCTCCCCTTTTCCCCTCCCTGGAAACAAACAGTCTCTGACTCTTGTAACTCAGAGCCTACCCAGCAACCCAGCTTGTTTACTGTTGTCTTTGGTGGCTTGAAGCTGTGTGGCCTTGTCCCCGTTCCAGGAAATGCACGGACAGGGCTGGCTGAAGGAAAACCCTCACGCCTGTGCAGTTTTGGGGGTGGCACGGAGCCACCTCAGCCTCATTGTTAGCGGATTGCAGCGTTGCCTCACTGCTCTGTGCCACACACCACGCTGGCACCGATGGCCTCCAACAAAAACCCCCTCCAAAGTCACCCTGTTCTCCACTGTGGAGGCTCCATTCATCCCATACTGGTTTCTCTCTGCATTTCCCCCATAATTGAGGGTAGGGAGAAAGGGACAATGGTCCTGGGAAGGCCACGTCCCTCATGGAACACCTGGGTGGTCACTGCTGATCCCAAACCCTCCCAGCTCCAGGGGGTCACCCCACACCGGCATCTTCCCCCAGTGAACTCTCCAAAGGAGGGGAGAGCAGCCCCAAGAGCTCAACAACAGCATCCCAAATGTTTGGGCCATGAAAGGAGCTGGAAAGAATGTGCCTGACCACATGACAGGCGAGGACATCGGGCTGTGCGGAGAACAGAGCCCTGGGTCTGAATTATTCCGAACAAAGTTGGCTCAGGAAAGCATTTCCCATTGTACTGCTGAACGTTTCTGCTCATCACACAGCTCTGCTGCTGCTGCTGCACCCAAGGCTGTGCTGGCCATCACTTCACTCCCTGCTAAAAGCAGAGCAGAGATCCATCAGCAGCATTTCAGACTTTTCTGCAGCATCCAGCCACTGTTGATGACTTCCTGACGAGTCTTCAGTAAAATCAGGCCAGGATCCACCTGGGATGAGGCACATTTTGTATTTTTTTGCACAGGGCACAGCTACAGCAGGTACAGAATGAGGAATTATGACTTGAGGCTGTTAATTCAGCTGGAGAACATTTCAGGGTATGGATTTTCTGGTTTGATTGTTGGTATCTTACATAGCCTTGGTCTGGGCCAAAGTAAAACACAAGCAGACTTCGATTCCTCGAGATTTCTTCTGAGATCAGAACCCAAGGATTCAATAAAATCTCTTGCATTTCAGAGTTTTGTGGACTTACAGAAATCCCTCCTGGCTTTGCTCTAAGTGATGCCTTCCTGAGCCTGCAGAGAGCCTGGAACAATAGCTCTGAGACAGGCACACTGCCCCATTCACTTTTTCTACACAATCTGCTGTTTCCTTTAGGGTCAGCCCACAAGAGAAAATCCACATCAAACAGCTGGAGACACCAGAAGGCTGTGCAGGGCTGTGCCTTGGCCACTCTTGGGTTTAATTAATTGAATTTAATTCCCCAGCAGTTTGGCAGCTGGCACTGCAATGTCTTTTAGCTGGAGAGGAGCAGCACATCCCTGCCTCTGCTTCCCTGACTCCCCAAGGCAGAACTGCAGTGATTTCAGAGAGGGATTTACTGAGATGGCAGCACCTGAAAGACCTTGACATTTATTAATAATCTGGATCAAAAATACAAGGATCAATCAAAAATACAAGGATCACTGCAGCACTTTCCCAGTCCATTCAAAATGCTAATAATCTTAATTACACAGTAATTATTTTTCTTCCTAACTACAGTTCATAGAATCATAAAAGTTGAAAAAGAGCTCCAGGATCATCCAATCCAATCTGTGACCTGTCCCCACCTTGTCACCAGCCCAGAGCACTGAGTGCCACGTCCTGCCCTTCCTTGGACACCTCCACCACCTCCCTGGGCAGCCCCTTCCAATTCCTTTCCATGAAGAAATTCCTCCTGATTCCCACCCTGTCACATCTCCTCACAGCATGGTTTAGAATTTAACTCTCAGCTGGGAAAGCAACAGGACATTGGGTAAATACAGTGAAATGTGGCCTTGAGACACGTGACAGAAAAAAAAAATGACAAGCTGGAAAGAGCCAAGATTTTGGACACTGCTCACCTGTGGGCTTCACCCAGAACCACAACTGCAAACAGAAAAACATCCAGATGTTTGTCCAAACAAAACTGGGCCCTGGCTGCAGGCTGGGCTGACAGGAAAGCAAGCAAAGTTACCACACTAACAGAACACATAAACACATCTGCGCTGAAACTTCAGATGGGAAGAAAGGAAAGAAAGCAAAGGATGTGATTCCCAAAAATGTGACCAGAAAAGGGTGGTTCCACCTGAAATGCAACAGGGGAAATTTGAGATGCTGGAAGTTTTCATTGGCAGAGTAACTGGCTGTTAACTGCTAAGGTCACCTGGACATCTTCAGCAGAGCAAGAAAGATCCCAGAGTGAGTCAAAAGGAACAGCAAATGATGCCATTACTCAATTTGCCATCATTTGGAAGGGGCAGGCAGGGCTGGATCATTATTTTTTTGCTTTTCTTTCCTCTGCTTTGGAAGCTGATGATGCAGTGAGTGTGTTTGGGTAGTAACATAACCCTGACTCTCAGCCTTGAATGCACAAGCCCTGAAATGAGAGGCAGAGGCTTGTGCAGTGCTTGTCTGAATTTGGGCTGGGTGATACTGGAGATCATTTGGAGCTGTACAAAGAACGGAATGGAACCACTGATTTATTCCAGATCCTTTGTTGACCTTACAAGAAGTTCACAGAATGACAGAATGGTTTGGGTTGGAAGGGATTTGAAAGATCATCTTGTTCCAACCCCTGTGCTGTGAACAAGGACACCTTCCATTATCCCAGAGTGTTCCAAGCCCTGTCCTTGGGCACTTCCAGGGATCCAGGGGCAGCCACAGCTTCTCTGGGCACCCTGTGCCAGGGTCTCCCCACCCTCCCAGGGGAGAACTTCTCAACGATGAGAACTTTTCATTTAAACCTGAATAAATGGCTGACCCTTGAGGCATAATAATCTGCTTAAAATATACTTAAAAGTACTCCCTGGCTAAAAAAAAAAAAAAAAATTCCAACTCTTACTTTAAAAAAAAAAACCATTTGGATGCTTACTTTGACTACATGCCCAGCATCACTGGTGAAAGTGCTTCTGCTCAGAAAGGATGGCTGGGCCAAAATTCAACTTGTTTTTCATGAATAGGAAACCCAAGGGGGGAAAAAAAGGGTAATAAGAGCCATATCATTATAAATCATTATAAATAAATATAAATCAGATAAATCATTATTGGCCATTCCACTGGAAGGGAATGTTCATGTCCAGGCCAGTGCCTGGGAGCACTTTCACCTGGAGAAATTGTGTGGTGCTGTCTCACCCTCCTCATCACTGATGATGTGGAAGAACATCAGGGATGGTGACAAAGGCACAGAGGCTTTGCCACTGCAAATCCATCCAATCTTCAGCAAATTCCCAAAGAATTCCACGCCAGACTAAGCACCAACAAGTTCTGACCATGGTGTGCCTGCTTTATATTTCAATAATAATAATAATAATAATAATAATAATTCACAGAAGCAAAGGAATCACATGCCATTGTAACAGACAATCAGGAAAAGAAGCTTTTTTATAATTATCTGATCCATCAGAAAGGCAGTTTTGGGGAAAAGCAGAGAAAACTGGGATTTGCTTTCCTCAGAAATAAGAAATGAAAAGTTTACCAAGGGCTGATTTAGCAAAAAGCTGAGAAAAGGGTTCCTACCTTTCCCACCAGCTCTTACTAAAACTAGAACTAAGCCAGTTTTCCCACAGCCACTCTTCCAGGCACAAAATGGACAATCTCTCTCTCTCTGTCCATTTTTATTAAAAAAAAAAAATTAAAACTCCCAAAAGACAAACCCCATTTTTTAGTGAACAGAATTGTAACCCTCAGGACAGATTTCCTGCTGCTGGCTTTTAACCTCACAGCTACAAAGGGGCAGGTCTGACCTTACCTGACTGCCTGGAACCACCCTGCTGCAGGTGCCAAGGGGCAGGGCTTTAAGCCAGGCTTAACAAAACCACCAAACAGCCCCAAAAGCAGAGTGTGGGTACTTTGTGGGCAATTGTTTCTAGAGAAAGGGCTCCTCTCTCACCTGCAGGGACAAATCTTTGCGTGTCTGCACAGAAATTTGGTTTGTTAAACCTGAGAGTTACTGAAAACCTCAACACTTCAGGTTGGCTCCTCACAAAACAATGAAAACACCTTTTTGGGGTTTTTTTGTTTCTTTTTCTCCTCCATACTCATTTGTGATCATTGATTTCTCCTTGCCCTTTGTTCCTCTGCCTCTTGGCCAGCTCTGCTCTCAGAGCCTTGCCCCCAAGGCTCAGGCCCTGCAAGGAGGACACAGCTCTGTCTGCAGTTCCTTGGTCCCTGTAATGCAGGAAAGCCCTGTGCTGTGCTCCCTGCCAGTTCAACCCAGCAGGGATCACCTGCAATTCCCTCAGGGCGCTTTTCAGCTCGCTCACTCGCAGGCTGCCAGGCAAATTCCCCACATACACCGTGCTAATTGTGTCAGACCCCTCGAATTTGGGATTTACAGGGATTTCCACGTGGGGTTGTCCCACTGGAGCTGAGCTTGGAGCACCTTGTGGTGTTTGGGTGTTTGCAGCCATCACCCTCTTGTTTGAAATGGCTGCTCTGTTGGTGTTTGCCAAGGCTGGGTGTTCATCTCGGAGGGTGACATCCTTGCCAGCCTGCTTCTCCCTGCATCGAAGGGTCTTCAGGATGGGGATTTTTCCCAGCATCTCAGAGCTGACCTAAAAAGGAGGAAGATGGATATAATTATTCGAAAAGGATTTCTTGCCTTCCAGAAGAAGATGATGAGTAGCAGGGTTTGTTTGTGCTATAAAAAGAGAGGAACCTTATTATCCTGCTGCCATGCAGAGTGCCACAGCATTCCAAATGCTCCTAATTGCTGGCCTGATTGGGAACTCTCTCCCTAAAAACACTCTGCAGGACAAAAATAAACATTAGTGACTCTTGAAGCGAGCAGCACAACGTGGATCCAGCAGGCAAATCCCAACCAAAGCCAGGGCTGTTCCAATCTGACATTTATTTATCCGAGTGCTTTCAGATCTGCTTTCTCCTTGTTCTGCCTCTGTGTTTGCTTTGACTGAGGGCCTGTGCTCCTGCCCTGGCAGAATCCATCCCAATCCCTCAGACACTTCCACTCTGCAGAGCTCCTGGTGCTCTTTTGCCCTGGCACAGGGTATCCTTGGGCTGGGTCACACAATGGTGGAAGCTGCAGCGGGAGCGTGCCTTGGAGCAGGGGTCCTATGGATGGATGTGGGCCCAGTTGGAGGCACATCCCCTGCTTGGGGCACATCCCTTGCTTGGGGCACGTCCCCTCTGTGCCACCCGACCTCCCACAGCACCCAGAGCTCCTCAGATCCGACACGGATCTGCTGGGCTGGAGCAGGAACGGAAGCGCTCGGACACTGCACGCTGTGAGCTCGTTATTCCTTCCATGCATCCATCCATGCCCTGCTCCCAAAGAGCTTTTCTGGAAGGGCTCTTCCTCTCAACAGCTGAACCCCATCCATGTGAGGCCTGAGATGCCCCAGGCTGCACTCAGACACTGGCAGGAAATGCAGTGGTTCCCCAGCTAATGTGGTCGAGCTCTTGGCTTGCACACTGCGCTTGGAAGGAGGAGGAATTCCTGCTTGGCTGCTGGACAAATCCAACATCCATCAACACCAGATCCAATGCTGAAATTTAGGGAGCGAAACAGAGCCTGGGGAAGCAATGCCTGAGCTGCAGAGACCCAGGCTGGTAGCCCAGAATGTGAGTGGGCCACTCTAGCAGGGCATGCTCAGCAGGCTGGACTGGAGCAGCAGCAGCCTGCAGATGTCCCAGCTCAGACCTCACTCATCCCAGAGCCTCTGAATTCCTACAGCTCCTACAGTTACAGTCACAGCCACTCTGGATCTGCACAACATCAGGCTCAGCTCTCTGGGGACAGGAGCCCAGCTCTGAAGTGACTCGAGGAAAAGCCAAGCCAGGGTGGGGGCAATGTCAGGATGAGGTGACAGGAAAGTCACTCAACAGAATTCTCTTAATGCTTTCAGGGCTCATCTTCTGAAAAGCAAACAAGCAGGTTTTATTTCAGGCTGGAACTAAATAAAAATATGATTTCCATAAAGCCTGTGCTAGCTCTGCTAACACAACATCAAACAGCAAGGACTTGCTTTGAGGAGTTGCTCCAGGAGCCTCCACACCCAGAAAAGTGCAGATCATTTTCAGATTTTACAGAGTTAGTAATCTGGATTCTGAGGCTGATTTGTTTTTCTCAGCCAAGAATTCCAAGTGCTGTGTTTGACAGCAAACTCCCCTTCCCTGAGTGGTACAACATCAAACCAAGGGCTGAAGGATCTCACTTTGCTTGTCCTGGACAACAATTAAGAACATTTGTTGTCCTCTGTCAAATTTTGATGTGAAATGTAAGCTCTATGCTAATTAAACCAAACAGGAAAAACATTTTTTCTGTTCTCATGCAACCAATCACTCCTGGGCCCAAAGCACAACCTCAACCTCTTCCCAAGAACAGCTCCTTTCATCCTGAAATTAAACTCTGTTGCCAAGGCAGGGGTTGGGTGTTTGGTTAGAAAGGGAAATGCTACCAAGGGCAAAGCCTCAGGGCTTTGGAGATTAGGGCAATCAGAGATGGGCACTGAGAGGATAAACTCTGGAATTCCCAGGCTTTCAAGGACAATCCAAGGGCAGGATTTAGATAATCCAGGGAACAGCACAACCTCTAAGAGGCTTCCACAAGGCATCTTCTCTCACTAAGCAGATTTTGGCACCAGATTGCAGCTCTTGGAGCTACTGTTTCAGGCTCCTGGCAATGTCAGGAAGATGCAGTGACAACAGCATTTATGTGTTAAGAGGAATTTCTGCACAGAAAAGGGGATTAGACACTGGAATTACTGTCCAGAGAGGTGGTGGAGTCCCCATTCCTGGAGGAGTTTATGGAAAGACAGGACATGGCACTCAGCTGTCTGCTCTGGGGTCAGTCATAGGTTGGACTTGATGATTTTGAAGGTTTTTTCCAACCTCAGTGATTCTGGGATTTTTGTAAGGGCTATGAACTATTTTCTTTAAAGTTCTGATCCAACACCACCATGAAGTGATTCTGTCATTCCCTTAAAATCCAGCCCTGTGCAGACACAGCAGCAACAGACCTTCAAAGCAACAAAGGGAGCTGATTTAGGATTTGTATTTTTTTTTTCTAGTAGCAAAGATTGGTAAAAAACATTAGACAAGTTCTGACACCCTCCTGTCACAAGAGGATTTACCTAAAGGGCTTTTTGCTCTGGGGTCCAGGAGAACATTTCAGCTGGGTCAAACCTTCAAACCCTTCCCTATTTTGTTCCACTTTTATGCCATGGAAAGGCAGAAACTTGATTTGGAGTTTCAATTCAACAAACAAATCCATTGGGTTTTTGGGGTTTTGGGGGTGAGAACTGAAAGGGCAAAGGGGGCAGTGGGTGGCAGGGGAGAGGAAAAAGCTCGTTCTGTTCTGTTGCAAAAGAGCAAACAAAAGAACCCAGTGGTAGTACAATGTGTTGCTAATTACAATCATGCAAAAAATTCCTTTTGTCCTGTGAGCTGTGGAGGATTGCAAGGATTTATTTCCACGTGGAGAGAGGCCAAAGATATTCCTCCTCTCTTTCAAACAAGCTGCGCACTTCTGGGTGCTGTGCTGGCTGGTCAGTCCTCCCTAGCTTTTCTTATCCTTGTCCCTGTCCCTGCTGCTTTAGGCTAAGGCAGAATTTGAGGGACATCCCAGCCCAAGCCTGGCTGATCCAGCTCTGTGAGTACGGGCAAACCCAGCACTGGAAACTTCCCCCATCCCTCTAAAGTCAAGGCCAAACCATTGATTGATGTTTTTAAACTTTGGATTGAGTGTTAGGATTTAGCTTTGGTAGTGAAAGCAAAGCTGAAGAAGTTTTCCCATTATTCCCTGACCACCAATTCCACACTTCAACCCTCTGGGGTTGGCCAACAGAAGTGCTCGTGGGTCTGTGCCATAAACTCTGAAGTGATTTGGGATAAAAATAACTCCACCAAAGCCAATTAATCATTTAATAATCCTGTCTACTCCCTGCCATGGCTGGGAGAGCCTTGGGGAAAGAGGACAGCAGGCTGGATAAATTCTTCTGGTACACAATTACTGGGAAAGGAGCTGAGGAGGGAAACGTGGCCCCTTTCTGACAGAAACCTGAGGAAAAGAACCTTGGATGCCAACACAAATCTCCCAGGACTTAACCCACAGATCCCAGGATGTGGGGGCAGATGGAGTCCTGCAGCATCCCTGGGATCACCAGGGATCTCCTCACCCTCTGCTCCCACACAGCTCTGACCAGAGCCACTTTCAGTATTCTGCTGGGGACAATGAAGGATGTGTTTGTCCTCTGCCAGAGTGACAGAGTTTGTCCCAGCACCTTCCAGGATCAGAATGGGCTGAAGGGAGCTGGAGAGGGATTGTTCAGCAGTGACAGTGCAAGGGGAATGGCCTCAAAATTTAGGGGGAAAAATTTAGTTTAGATATAGAGAAGGAATTCTTCCCTGTGAGGCCCTGGCACAGGGTGCCCAGAAGAGCTGTGGCTGCACCATCCCTGGAAACATCCAAGGCCAGGCTGGACAGGGCTTGGAGCAGTCTGGGATAGTGGAGGGTGTGCAGGGGTTTGGGATAAGATTCTCTTTCAAATCCCTTCCAAGCCAAACCATCCCATGATTTGAAGATGGAGACTGATGGTGCTGCTGCCCTGCAAACACCAGCAAACATCTCCAGTGCTGCAGATCCATCAGCCCTTTTAAACATGGGCAAGAGGTGTTTGCAAGGTTCATCTCTGCCCATCCTCAGAGGCCTCTGACCCCAGACTGTCCCAAGACCTCCAGACCTCACTTTTCAGGCCGTGTCCTCGTTTCCAGGAGTTCTGAGCAAACAGGGATCTGTGGCACAGACAAGGCCGGGACAGCAAGGCCAGCAGAGTTGAACATTTTATCATTCATTTGCACAAAATGTCCAAATATGTGCACACAATCCAAGGACATATTTCTGAGAGCTGGCAGCCCGTGGAGCCTGCTGCTGTCCCTCATGAGAAACTTGTACAACCCACACTTGGAATCCATCCTGGCATTCCAGGGACTCTGCAGCAAAGCTCAGCTCTGCAAAGGTGTTGAGATGTGTGACCACATGTGGAAGCATTCCCTGCTCCCACTGTCCCAAAAAACAGACCAAAGCAAAGCCTTGCCTACACTGACTGCAGCTTCCTTCTGCTGAAGCATTTGCCAGCTTGGATGAATGCATTTTTTTTGAGTTTTCCTTTCCAAATATTCTATCAAAGACCCAAATCAAAGCTGTTTGTTGTCAGAGGTTTTCCATCTCTGCCGCTGGGATCCTCCCTCCTGCTCATTTCATTTCAGGAAAATTCTTTTCCTAGTGCTATAAAATTCACAGCAAAAGAATTATTTCAAACCCAGAAGGAAATGCTTGCTAAAATATAGTGATTTTTTCCACCAACTACTCTCATTTCTCTCTTCATGAACCCAAATATTTTAATCTGTCCGTACAGTTTCGATTTAAAATAAGCACAGCACAAATAACTTGATAATTGGGACAAATATAATAGCCAGTGTCCCCAGATAAAGATCACAGTCACCCACAGAAAATATGAAATGAGAAAGCAAGTAGCTTCATGAATTTAGAGTTCCCAGAAACAATGGGTTGGATTTTCAAGGCAGATGAAGCCAAATAATTCTCCACTGGCATCCAAATAAAGTTTTCCAGAGTGCTCAGCTCTCAGCAACTCTTGCTGTCCTCCAATAACTCAAATTGATGTCCCAAAACTCTGACCTCAGAGGCACAAACACCCCCCCAGCACTGTGCATTCTGAAGTGTTTCTAGAGTGCTTGATAATGATTTTTTGGTGTTGATATTGTGGCTCTCACACTTCCTTGAAGGTCTTTAAACAGCACAGAAGACACAAGAGCACTCCAGGAAAATGCAGCACCTCCTCCAGCATGGAAATGAACAACATCCTTACAACAATCCTTAGCTGTAATCCCATATTTGCAAACACCTGGATTTCAAACTCCTAAACATTGTCCTGGCTGATCCAGCCCTGTTCCCCAAGGATCAACTTCTTTTTTACAACAGATTTTCCACCTCACTCCTCTTCACAGTGAAGTTAAGCTCCTGGCTGTTGACATGTTTAAAGTGGATGATTTATTTACTCACTGCCTCTTGGTTCATTTAGATTTGCTCTGAGGGACAGGAATGCACCAGTAAAAAAGCCAGGATTTGAAGGAGAAAAGGATGGAGAGAAAATGACGGAGGAGCAGCCAGGAAAATCCAAAGGACAAACACTTAAATAGCCCCAATCAAATTAACCAGACCTCCCACTCCAAACCCTCTGGGCAAGAGCTGAACATCCAGGTACCACCACAGGCACAAACACAATAAATGGCACTCATTTCCCTGGGGAATAATTGTAATTTCTTCTTTATATACACACCACACTTTGTTCTGGTCCCCAGAAGACAGAAAAGTGATGATTATCCCTGCTCTGCCTGCTCTTCTCTAATATTCCTATTTAATCCACACAGCTTGAGTGTTAAATCAACACTCAAATATTCAAATAAAGGGTCAATCTGTGCTCTATTCCCAGTGAAAGCTGCAGAAAATTCAGTTTCTGCTAAAGGCACAGAAAAAGAAAGAAAGAAGTGTCAGCAAGGCCACTTACTGAGAAGTCTGACACCAAGGCAGACAAACTGATCATAAGTATGTTGGCAAGATGGATGGAGCACAAGGGGCAGGCCTTCAACACAATTACATTCAATAATATCCTAAAAAAAAAAATTACAATTCAAAAATAATTCAATGGAAAAAATGCACTAGGACAGACAGAGCTGTTATTTATTTATTTATAACCTCAAATCCTCAACCACAGGCAGGGTAAAATGCTCTCTCCACCACTGGAATAAAAATAGTCCTGGCTAGAATTTGTTTGTTGTAGATACATTACCTAAAGAAATTTAACTCTTTCTGCTGGTTGGCAAATTTTCACAAACAGTTTTTGATTTCCCTGCGAGTATTCCCTTAAAATTCCTCAGTTTCTGCATGATGTGGGTGCACAATTCCTCATTTCAGCATTCCTGCTGTACTCCCTCATGCAGGATTGTGTCTGCTCCCTAACTGGATGATTTTAGAAATGAAAATCCAACGACAAAGAAAAAGCTTTCCCAGCAGGAACCTCCAGCAAAACAATTCACTCAAGGCTTTTCTGAAACTGTTTGGGAAGCTGAGGAAGTTTCTGCCACTGGCAGGGGGAAAAGGCCAAATCTGTAATAGAGGAACTACCAATAAATAAAGATTCATGTTTTAAGTCACTGTTCTTCCACCTGAAAACGAGCTCCAGCCACAAATTTATCCTTGGAAAATGAATCCACTACAGAAACAGGAATGTACCACCAGCAGGTCATATTCTCCTTTCATAACCAGCTCCAAGCCCCTGGGACACCTCCCACTATCCCAGATTGCTCCAAGCCCATCCAGCCTGGCTTGGGACACTTCCAGAAATCTCTCTCCTCCTCCCCATCACCCCTCAAACCCCACAGGTTTGCACACAGGTGCTGCTGTTTTGTTTCACCTGACAAACACATCTGCTCTTTCACCAAGTATTTCTAATTTTAGAAAACTGTTTGTATGTAAAAATGGGGGGTTTGTCAGCAGGTTATTGGTAGCAGGAAGCCACCAGCAGCAAAGGTTTAAGATTTAACTTGGATTCAGATTGAACTTGCCTTGTGCCACATTATTCCCTGAGGTTTGGGCCGTTTGCAGTTGGTCTGGATAGTCCTGGTTGGAGTGAGGATGTAATCCACAGTTAAATCATGATCATCCATGAGCTCCTCTGCTATGTCAAGCACCTACAAGGCAGAGATTTGGTTAAGCAGCTAAAATTAAATCCCCTAAAACTGTGCCCCGTTCCTGATGTCCTTGTCACATGAAAATCCATCAGAGACAATGGGGATAAAGATGCCAAACCAGCATCATTCCATGTCTCCTCTGCAGGAAGAGCAGGAAATGCCCCAGAGTTCCCTCCCCTGCAGAGGGGATATTGGAGCATCTGGACTCACCTGGCAGTCGTGCACGATGGTAACCACAGGTGTGTCCTCCTGCACTGCACCCATGGACACCATCATTGCATATTCCATGTCTGCATAACCTTCCCCTTTGCCAATTCTCCAGCCTAAAGAGCAGAAAAGTGGAAAAAACCCCAAAAAACAGCAGGGTGGGAAGTTGTTGTTAAAATGGTGTAATTAACCGAGCAGTCTGCAAGTTGGAACTCTGGAAAAAAATCAGATCAGCATCTCTCACAGAGTGCAACTTTCCTTGAAATCAGCACTGAAAGGAAAATAAAAGATCAGTTTCAATGACTCCTAAAAGATCCCAGAAGCTTCCCATGCAGAATAAACAAATTTAAAGCAGTTAACACAGCAGTTTATTTAGTAATTGTATTTAGAGCCTTCTATTCATGTCCAACACAGGTTAATGTGGGCAAAGAGGAGTCTGGGTCACATATAAAAACTGTGTTATTTTAGGCAAGGGATAAAGTCAGTGGAAAGTTTTTTCAGCACCAGCAGGTTTCCAAAATACTAGAAAATGCAAAATCTGATCCCCAAATAGGTCCTGAATCAGCAGCTCTAACACATGTCCTTTCACACAGCCTGTGTGAGCAGAGCAGATCTGACCAGGGAGTCTGCTTGGATTCCTTTAAAACACAAAGAATTGCTGGCCTCGAGAGTTTTCCTGAAGGCCAAAACATCTCTGAGCTCACTGCTGGGATTGGGAGCAGGGATTTGTCACACACAGGCAGAACCCAAGACCACAGCTCAGCTCTAAGGACAAATCTGTCTCTGCCATGCAGTTTGGCCTTCCTGGACTGGGACTTGGGACCTTTCTGCTGGAAGTTTTTTCCTTACCTTTTTCAGAGACAGCCACTGATCCCACAACAACCAAGTCCACTTGTGCTTTCCCATCCAGCCCCACGGGCACACTGTAGTCTCTGACACCCTGCAGGAAAAAAACCAGCATTTGAGGTTTGCAAAATGCACAGTTCTTCCAAGCACTGAGGCAGAAATCCAGGATATTTTGATAAATCCAAGTTACTCTCCACATTTTCAAGTGTCTCTTCCATGTTTAGCCAAGCTGGACATGTCTGGGAAGTTATCCCCCAGGGAATCCTAGAATAGATTCCCTACTACAGTGACAAGAATTTTGGCACACTGCAAGGAGAGCTGAGGGAGGTGGGCACTTTTAGAAGCAAGGTTATTTATTTGGGAGCAAAACTTGATTATTTTGAAATGCTTTTTTGGAAATCTGCTCCTAAAAATGAGGGCAAGTGACACTTCCTATTTACACTTCCCTACTCTATTAAAAACTTGAGGAATACCAGAGTGCTACAAATGCTTCAACTAATTCTGAAAGACAGGTACAGGACAAAGAAATCTGAATTTACACAAAGTGACACAATTATTTTTTTCTTCCCCTCTCTCCTTGTTCAACCCCACCCACTCCTCCTCAGTCTGTTCTCAACTAAAATTCTGTCCAGACTGCAAAAATTAAAAATTATGTTTACTTGGGTTTTTAAATATCAGAGGTTTAGAACTACTAAAAATATATATTGTGATTCAATCACTCCCAATATACGTGTACAGCACACGGTAAATGCTCCTCACACCAACTCAACTTGGTGCTAATTATAAATTAACAATATTAAAATCACAATAAAGAGCCAAACGTTTTCTGTGCAGAGCACAACACCCAAGAATTCAGTAATTTGTGGCTGACTATCAGCACTAATGCCCAGCAGGCATTTCCCAGCAGTGTGCTGAGGATTGTTTGTGCAGTGCTTTGGAAATACAAGCTGCCAACATTGTCATTAATTGTCACTAATTGTCATTAGTGGGCTAGGGGAAACACCAGACACGCGGTGGTAAGAGCCCAGATCAGACAGCAGGCCAAGAGAAAGGTCTCTTTCAAAAGTGCTCTTCAGCCCTCAACAGCTTAATTAGTTAATGACTCCAAGAGAACTCCCAACAAAGAAAGTCACTACTAATTACCAGCCATTTACAACCTCGGTTGTTTATGGGGTTGCTGCAGAACTTTATTGCCTTTAGCAGGAGATAAAGGAGGAAATCAATCCATGTAGTAACCCATTTGTGCTGTACCAGTTGGGTTTTCATGCAAATAAAGATGGGTATAAAACCTGCCAGGGCTCCCTGGCCAAAGCCTTGAGCTGTGCAGTGCGATTGTAACACGAGAGGGCAGCAAGAGACCGCGCTGCAAACCCAAAACTCCCCACCCACGTGTCTGGGCCTCACTGCCTGCAAACACAGCAATGCACGGTTCTCTGGATGTTGTATTCTAAAATAAACCTCGTCTCTCCCATCTGGTAACACCTAAAGGCACTAAAATATTCCCCAGAGGGTTCAGCAGCTCAAAACTGCAAAATGTAGGAGCACAAATAAAGATCTAACTCACCACAAGTCACTAAAGATTTTCCAAAAAACACTGAGAAATATCAATCCTGTCCTGCTAAGACTAAATTTTCTCCTGATTTCAATATTACCAATGGCAGTTGTGTACACAAACCCAGGAATAACATCCTAACAGGAAGATATTTCAGGTTTTCCAACTTCCAGCTGCTCCATCCTAAAATGAGTGTCCCACAGATTAATCCAGCCCTCTCTCATCCCTCATTCCCACCTGAGATGTGGCACATTTTCTCAGGATCTCCTTGGTTGCACCTGGAGGGGGAACAATCCTATTGAACAGCCCAGTCCTCAGCCGTGGTGTGGGAACCAGCAAAGTCTTCCTCGCCTGGGGAAACCACATGAAAAGGTTCATTTTACACTGAAGAAATGTTTTTATTGTCACACAGTAAAAACTACATATGCAAGTATTAAATATTTGTTATGTTGTAGTTGGTGTTGTTGATTGTGCAGTGCTTGAAGGATTAATTTTCTTCAACACAGAAAAATTCCATAAAAAGAGTAAATAAGAGGAAATAAGAGTTAATATATACATTTGAAGATAGTTGAGGATATACCTTTAAAGACCTCCTTTAAAGCTGTCTCTAAATAGCTTTATAAGAGATAACAGTTTCAAACTGACAAAGGGCAGGGTTAGGTTGGATATTAGAGGGAAATTCCTCCCTGTGAGGGTGCTGAGGCCCTGGCACAGGTGCCCAGAGAAGCTGTGGCTGCCCCTGGACCCCTGGAAGGGCCCAAAGCCAGGCTGGACAGGGCTTGGAGCCACCTGGGATGGAGGAAGGTGCCCCTGCCCATGGCAGGGTGGTTGGAACCGAATTATCTTTCAAATCCCTTCCAACCTAAACCATCCCATGCTATCTGTTGATTCAAGGCCCACAAATGAAACACATAAAAACCCCTGAGGATGCAGTGCCAGGCTCTGCTGTCCCCTCCCAGCTCCTCCTTGGGGCTGCCGAGGTGCCTCTGTTACCTGCAGAGCCGCCAGCCGCGCTCCTTCCAGAGGTTTGTCAGGATCCACCTTCACCTCCCGAGCTCTGCTGAACACATCCAGCTCCCCGAGAGAGCTGCAGGCTTGGAGGGAGCCCTGAGAGAGGGAAGGAGCCGAGAGGAGAATATTTCTCACTTACTTCCAGCGTTAGGAAGCGGGCGTTCCTCTGGGGAGCATCGGGGTTTATTTTTACTCTACGGGCAGCCCGGAACTCCTGCAAGCCCAGAAGCCTCGTGGCAGCGTGGGAGGCGCCCTGTTCGCATAAAATATCAACGGATCACCCAGGAGCCCACAGCAGAAATGGGCAATTCAGAACCTTTCACCCTCTAGGGAGGCTGATTTCCGCAGGGTTTTAATTGAGGGGCTGTTAATTTTTTCTTAATCCCTGGAAATTCCAAGGCCAGCCTGGACAGGGCAACCTGGGATAGTGGAAAGTGTGCCTGCTGAATGAGCTGTAAGTTCCAATTAAAATCATTCTGTGTCTCGATAACTCACAAGGTGGTTTTGTTTTCTTTCCTTCGAGGGCTGCGAGGCGCTGTCCCAGGAAGCTGAGGGGGAACTGGGTGGAACTGGGGGGAACTGGGGGGAACTGTGAGGAGCTGGGAGCCTGTCCCGGCCTGGGCTGCAGAGCGGGCAGGGCCCGAGGCGGGGCAGGGAAGGAGCAGCAGCAGGAGGCTCCCAGCGCCGGCAGCCGCCGTACCTTGAAGTTGGGGATGCGGCCGCGCACGGGCCGCGGGAACTCGGCCAGGCCGGAGGCCTCCAGGTGCTCCCACACCTTCTCCCGGATGTCCCACTTGGAGCAGGGTCCCGAGGGCAGCGCCGGGAGCGCCCGGCCCGGCCCCGCCATTGCCGCCCTCACCCGCCCGCCGTGACGTCACCGCCATCGCCGCCCTCACCCGCCCGCCGTGACGTCACCGCCATGCCCTCCCGCATTGCCGCTCTCTCCGCCGCGCCGTGACGTCACTGAAGTCCCGCCCATCACCCTTTACTCAGCCGTGACGTCACGACCGCGCCCTCCCCGCACGCCTCTCCGAATTCTGACGTCACTGCCGCCAGGCCACGCCCATATCAGCGCTAAGGGGTGGGGGCTCCGCTTTGACCACGCCCCCTCCGGCGCGCGCGCGGCGGCTACGGCGGCACTGAGGGCTCAAAGCACTTCGAAGGCAAAGCTCGGCGGAGCACGGTGAGGGAAGGTCGTTCAGGGTCTGATTTATTTCTGGAATGAAATATAAAAAAGGCTGGGCTGCCTCATTAATGTGATATATCCACCCGTGTTATACAAATACCACGGGCTTTCCATCACGTCTTAATCCCACCCCGCTTTTTGTAAAATAATCCCTCATGTTAATTCCTTTTCCCGTTAAAATGAGCTGGTGGTGAATAAAACAATATCCAGCCTCTACGTGGGTCCCCCAGCCTGCCCGCTTCCCGAAAGTTCACTTCTTGCCCGCCTATAATTGGATAATAAGTTATTTCTTTGCATGATTTATTATTTATAGAATTAGCGTATTCCACTAAAACTACCCCAAGGAGAGGGAGGGGGCTGAGGATGAGCGGAGTGGGATGGAGGGGTCGTGGGAGCAATGACACAACCAAGGTTTGTTTTAAAGTGTGGAGGGAAGAGGGGAAATATCTTCAGGGTTGGTGCTGCGGGTCCTGGTGTCAGAGCTGTGCCTGTGCCAACCCAAAAAAGCGGAATAAATTCGGATGCTCCTCCCTGAGCGGCTGCAGATGGAGCTGGGCAGATGCAAGTTCCTTTTCCGATGAGTTTTTTTAATTCTACAAAGGCCAAGATTGCCGAGTTCAGAAGTCTTTCCCCTTTCAGCTCTGAGCAATTCCCAAATTTAGGTTAATGCCCTCATATCGCGATAAACGCTGCGGGGAGGCTTCACCTTTTCACTTGTAAGCATCCAAAAAAACATAAAATGAAAAGGTTTGGAGCGCTGGTGCAACGATGGGGTTTGGGAAGAGCCTTTCCTGAGCTCGGAATGCTGCTGGAGCCAGTGGGAATCCTTCCAGGCACAGCAGACCACCCATGTGCAGCTGGGCCGAGGTGTTTGAAGCTCATTGCTGCGCTTCCAACTCCTGGAAAAACTCCCGGAGACTCCGCTGGCCCTGCGGGGAGCTGGGGATCAGCTCTGGGGTCAGCAGCTGATGGGCTTGGGGCTGGCCTGGGAGAGGCAGCACTGTCACCCAATGTCCCCACCCCAGCTGGGAGAGCCAGCAGTGCTGGTAATTAATCCATTAACGATCCAGCAAGGCTGAGATCCTTCTAGACCACCTACATCTCCCAGAGCTGTTCCTTCCCAGGATTTGCTTCCAGGAAAGATGGCCTGAGATGTTTTCTATACATCAGGGTTGTCTGCCTTAAACAAATGAGGAGTTTGCTGCTAGGTGGCATTTTTTTCCTGCCGGTTCAATTCTCTGGTTTGTCTCCACAGGGCTGAAATTTGCCCCAAATTCCCTTTTGCAGGGTTTTTTTCTCTCACTGCAGCCTGGAGCAGCTCACACAGATGCCACGGGAAAAACTCCTTTCTTTGGGAAGCAGACAAGGCCACCACATCTTTATAAATGATTCAATCTTTGGATGTGCCTGGATAGCTTCTAAAATCCATTTTTTACCCAGCTGAATCAAATATGTCAGTGAAAGAGGTTAAAAAAGGATCTGGGGTTTGGAAACAATCAGAATGCAATTCTCCCTTGAAACACCCACAACTTGTGAAAACACCTTAAAAAAGGGAGGGACAGATGAATCAGATGAATCCAAACCCTGGGAAAAATGAAGAAGGAAACTCCTCGTGCTGCAGGAATCATTCATTGGAGCTGCAGGCTGAACATGCCAGGGCAGCTACAAAAATCAGCCCAAATGCACCCAAAAATGAGCTTTAAACCGGCCATAATGCTCTGCTTGGGGTTGAAATTTTAAAAACGCATCAAAATTTAAAGGGAAGCATTTTTAATGGCGTTTTCATTAATGAAAGGAGTGTGGGTGCCCATGTGTGAATAAAGAGTGTGTGAGTGCATTGTGTTTATGAAATAACCCGGTGAAGGAGGCACCTTAAGGCAGGTGGGGCTGGCCTGGGCTGGCCTGTTTGAGCCCAGCAATGTCTGGAAAATTGGGATGGAGCAGCCCTGCAGCCAGAGGTTCCTGCCCTCTCCAGTACAGGTGCAAAACCAGGAGAAATTCATGTGCATCAATGGGTCTTTCCCTTTCCTTTCCTTTCCTTTCCTTTCCTTTCCTTTCCTTTCCTTTTTCCTGCTTCTCTCTTCTCTCTTTCTCCTTCCCATTTCTTCCTCTTTTTTTTCTCTTCCTCTTTCCTGATTTCCTTCTCTCTTCTTTCTTGCTTTTTCTCTCCTTCTTTCCTTCTTTCCTCCTTCCTTTATTTTTGTCATCCTCTTTCATTCATTTCCTTCCTTCCTTCCTTCCTTCCTTCCTTCCTTCCTTCCTT
>VWYP01024111.1:18175-158066 GCA_013400435.1 Pycnonotus jocosus
GCACACGCATGCACGCACGCACACACACCCACGCACACGCCCCCGCCCGCTCGGCTCCGCTCCCGAGCTGCCTCAGCAAGGAGGAGCCCGGACGGAAAACACCAGGGCAGCAAGGTACCGGCGTGGGGCAGCCCTGCCTCTGCCTGCGTGTGTCTGTGCGGGTGTGCCTGCGTGTGCGTGTGTATATGTGTGTGAGTGTGTGAGTGTGTGTGTGTGTGCCCGCGCTCCCCCCGCCCGCTGCCTCGCACGGCCCCTCCAGGCGGGGAGGTGCGCGNGCGGCTCCTTCTCTCCGGCGGCTCCCGGCCCCGCGGGGCGGTGGGGCTGACTTGGTGGAAGTGCCGGGGTATGGTGGTGTGCCTGTGTCCGTGCCTGCCGTGCCCCCCTTCCCCCCGCAACTCGGGTCGAAACCTTCCACCGTCCCCGCGTCGCCTTCCCCGGGCACCGCGCCTCCGCCCCCCTCTTCTCCTTCTCTCCATCCTTCCCCCGCTGCTTTATTTCCACAGCTGTCCCCTCGCCCTCTGGCCGCCCCCCGCCGCTACTCTCAGAGCCCCGGCGGCAGCCCCTTTGGGGCAGGAAGAGCCCCACGGCCACCCGCGATTTGAGGTGACTGAGGGAGAGAAGCTCCGACACGGCTCTGGCGGCCTCCGCGGGCTGGGGATGCCCGGGTGCGGACAGGCAGCCCCCGGAGGCCTCTGCTCGCCGGCATCTCCGCTGCCCCGTCGGGCCGGGAACGGAGCCGAGTCCCGCCGCGCATCACTCTGGTGCTTCTGCCCGGTGTTTCACCTGGCACCACGTGCTCCTCCGCAACGCTGTTCGAGAATTGCCTTTATTCGTGAAACTTCTCCTTAGGGAAGTACTTTTCTCTTCTTTGTTTTGTTTTGTTTTGTTTTTAAGACCTTCTTTCCCCTCTTCGCTGATGCAGGATTTGGAGGTGGAGTTCCCGGAGAATGACCCTGGCAATGAGCGAACACAGATTTCCCTGAAAGCTGAGGCTGTTTCTTATTCCCTAGGAGACTGATGAGAGAGGGGACCCCGGATGTCAGCCCAGGTTTTTTATTTGTCTCAACTTTGAGGCAGATTTTCTCCTTCAGCTCTGGGAACTGACAGGTAGAATTCCCTTTGGCACCTTTGCATGAAACAAGACCAAGGCCAAGAAGTTGACAAGTCATTGCTTTTCCTAGTTAACCAGCAGTTTGTCCTTCTATTAATTGCTATTAGTAAGTTAACCTTGTAGCTCAGTTATTGAATAATCATTAATCCATGGAGGATACACTAGCCCAAAGGTTAATAATAGGAATAGCAATTAATAATACTGACCTTGCCAGTGGGGAGAGTATTTTTGTCACAGTTATTAAAAGGCACTACTATTTATACTAGGTACAGTGATGCAAATTTGGACTCAATATGTTGAGTACCAAATTACTGCAACAACACCAGAAATTAATTCACCCCTTTATCTCCATGTTATCAGTCCTCTGACTTTTTCTCCGTTTAAAATGCATCATCCCCTACTCTCTCATTTTAAATAGAAATGCTAGGTCTTTAATCAGTTCTGACATTTCCACTAGAAAATAACATTGAGCTCACTTACACAGATAAAAATTTATTTGCCTGCAACTGATTTGTTGTAGTGCTTTGGACCTATTCATTTCTCAGAGAGGAGTTAGCTTTTTATGGTCTTTTGATACCATGGGGTAATAAATAGGAAATCAGTACAAAGGGGACATTCTCACTTTTATGGGTCCAACTCTCCACTCCCTAGAGTTGCCTCCTTGCAGAGCTATTCTGACTGACTGACTGACTGACATCCTTCTATTGTCAAAGACAATATCCTTTATTTGTATCACATTTCTGACTGGCTGGT
Organism: Pycnonotus jocosus; assembly: GCA_013400435.1. NCBI lineage: Eukaryota > Metazoa > Chordata > Aves > Passeriformes > Pycnonotidae > Pycnonotus > Pycnonotus jocosus. Next base: position 20,040 of record VWYP01024111.1, read on the forward strand.
CAGTAAGCCCTAATAATAATCATGTTTCATGTCTCAGAAATCTAATAATCAAGTTACTCATTGCTACAAATTGCAGCTAAGCTATTTGGGTTAGTCACGTTATCCCCACTTTAAAGGCAGAGAAACTGAAACAGGAAAATTAACACATTTGCCTGAGGCTACACATGGATTTAAGACCAGATCCAGAACTGAAACTGAATTTAGACCAAGCTTCTTCTTAAGGATCCTCAAGTGCACTATGGAAAATACTTTCTTAAAATCAAAATGTAACATAAACTTTATTTTTCGTAAACTTTGTATATTAGTCAAAACACACACACTTTTTTGAGGCCACATTTTGTTTTTACAAGATAAGGTTTATCCAGCTTTAAAAATAAAAGTGTGCAATACTTTTCAACTACATCAGGCAGTTTACTTTGGAAACAAATATTTAATATCAGACTGTGAGCAGTAATGGGAGTAGAATTGCTTGTTATTAGGCTACTGTAAACAATATTAGCTGAATGGTGTGGTATTGTTGCAAACCAACAAGATATGATGGGCATAAGTATAGGTAAGGTGCTCTTTCTTACCTAGTGTGCATTGGTTTTCACCATAATGCTCCTTTAGTGCTTTCACTATCAAAGTACCTGCTTATGTGTCTAAACACTGAAAAACATATGGGACAATCATACACTGTGTTTGAGAGTTATGGCTTATATCATTAAGCAGTGAGTTTTACCAAGTTGTGTCATTCATGTCACTGAAGCAAGGCATATATTGCCTGCCCTTTAGCTGTGACATGTCATCAAAGCTATATGGTATGACTGAGCACAGATGGCATGCCTAAAAATCAGGTGTACAATATAACTTTCCTGTTACTGACACGTAGATATTTCCTCTTCCTTGGTGTCCCACCCTAGATGTTTGCTTGCCCAGCCTTCTACAGGAACCATAGAAAGTCCTGTTCATCCTGCTAATCCCTGATGCCTGGAATTGTGCAGTTGAAACCCTATATAGAATAAGTATTCGCATTCTTTTAAATTTTTTTTTTTATTTATGCTGACAGCTAGTTTCTGAGCATTTTTAGAGTCCTGATTTGAGGGAAGTGGGTGCAGATCTCATTCAAATAGTCATTCTCCAATACCATTAGCATTACCTGCCAAAAATGAAAGTGGCATATGAATCACAATAAGCCACTCATGAATTTGTGGATTTAGAACCTGCCAAGGAACAACAGATACACGATTTCAAAGACCCATCAGTTTTAGGTACTTCCAACAGTGCATAAAAGTACATTTATCCAAAGACCATCTTATTGATGGCACATTCTATAAGGCCTACAGACATAACTGATTTCAGGGAAGGATAATACTGACTGAAAATATTTCTGTTCCAATCTTTCTTTTACAAGCGAAATAGTGAAAGTGATAAATCTGCTAATCATAACCATGTCAGAGGCTCTTCCTGAGGTGTCCCTTATTGAAGTGCTACTGTGACATAATGATGTGTTTCTTTTGTATGAGAAGAGCTTTAAAATCCTCTGGGAAATATCACAGTTGCTTTCCAGTTCCTTTCAGACATGTAAATACCTTTATGTTTAGACATGAGAACAGAGGGGTGGAAAGTGAAGTTCAGCGAGGAGTAGAGTGGGGTTAAAAGCATCCACATGCATCCAGGAACTAAAAACATACATATGTGGGGGGTTTTTTTCTGTATCTGATATTACCTGAGGCTTGAAATGAAATGTTCATTATCAAGAAGAATCGCTGCAGGAACATGTGCCTACTTGAGAGTTATGTTGACCCATGGTTGACAGAGAAGGCCATATTCTGCCTGAAATTACAGATGAGCAACAGAACTCTCAGTAGTGCTCAGATACTTATGTTGTTCTTAAGTAATAGGTATATTATCAAGTATGGTTTATTTCCAGCTTTTGGTGTGTGGATAATGCTGTATCAGTGACTACATGCCACCTAGCATTCTTTTTAATTGCTTGCTTTCATCATGGTTTGCTTAAGCTGAGCACATCAGAAACTGAAAATAACATTTGAGTCTTTTTTCCATCTTAACATACAAAAACTCCAGCCTACGTTTGAAAACTATTTATATGTTATTGTTTGTGAAACATAGGAAAGAAACCTGCATATTAGTATGGTCTACACATGGATGTCTCAGCAGATTATTTGGAATGTTAAGATTTGGTTTGAATAACTGTGTTCCAACCAGTTGTAAATGTTGTCTGTTGCAGATGAAAATTGTAGTCAACAGATACAACCATGCTGAAGTAGCCTTCTGTGAATATTTTAAATGCAAGTGGCCATTGTCAGCTGCACCACAACCTTTACTGATGTTTCATCTTGCTAGTGGCTCAGTGGAAGATAGTCAGATGTCTTTTTCTGAATGTATCCTCAGTGCATTTCTGCAGTCTCTTGGTTATTCTACTCTTTGTTGGTTAGACACCAATCTCTTGAGTTCAGCTATATCACCTTGCTACTTGAATGTCTGTTCTGAAAATTTGTTTACTGAAGTGGGCATCATGTCAATAATAACATATTCATCTGTCTGTCTCCAGACTGGCTTAAATTCTCCCCAATCATACAGTGAAGGCCCATGTTTACAGGCCCATGTTTCCAGGTCCTTATGCTACACAGTACCTCTGTCCATTCAGCCTCTCTCCAAGATGGCAATTACTTTCTGCTCCACCTCTCTGTTACAGGAGATCTTTGGCTTATCTAAAAAAGTAAAGTGCATCCTGTAGATTTTCTCGTAAAACTTTGGTTTTTGGAAATGAAGATCAACTTTTTGCAGGTACATCAGTGATGTCAGATTCAGTTCTGTTTTGCTTGGCTGCTGTCTCCTTCTTCCATCAGTCTAAAAGTGTCATCTGTTGAAAGGATTGAAGGAGATATATTAATATTTGTGTGAACCACTTTTCCTGCACATTGTCTGTTCATTTCTCCTTCCACTTGGTGTCTGGTTTGTCTTGGCTGCTTTTAAAACTTCTGTTGCCTCTAGTGAGGGACTGCCAGATAAAACCAGTGAAGGGAAACCAGGTGACTGTCTACTTTTATGAATATAGGTTGTGTATAATAAATTCCAGTTTTACATCTATGCAAATTAAATCATCATATGATTCTGACTACATGCATTTTTTATCAAATATGGCATATATTTCACAAATTATATTTAACTTGTAGTCATGTTGCAATTTTGAATAGCTAACTAGGAGTTACAAGGTGTGCCACTAAATCTTAGTAAACAGGTTTACAAACCCAGAAGAAACAGGAGAAATTTAGCTTTTTTTTCTTGTATTCTTGGTAAGTCCAGTGAAAAAGCTTTTCCTGCTATAGGTGATAATATAAACACCTCACTACTGTGCTGTTTGGTGACAAAAGTACACTTGGTTTCTAGAAATGTAGAGATTTTGTAAGGGCCTAAACAGAATGTGCCCAGAATAAGGACATTTCAGAGAAACATGTCTTTGGTCTGGAGTTTACAGCATCTAGTTAGTGAGGCCTTTTATTAATGTTTCTTGTCACAGAGTAGAAGACATCAGGCACAATGTCAAAATAAACATTTTACTTCTGCAGAATTTTATTTTCACCACAGGAATATTGTGAAGCAAAACCAGGATTTAGCATAATTCTTCCTGCGGACAGACAGGGCAGTTTAAGTGTCAAGCCCTAAGCCTTGCAATATGATTCCCAACCATAGGTACACCAGACTTTGAATAATCAGTCTGTCAGATAAGCTGTGACAGGCATTATGCTGTGAAGGTAACCACTCTGTGCTTTCAATGTTAATGATCTTCAGTGACTGCTGCTGGTTTTTTTTCTAAATAAAAAGATACTTTGGTGAGCACAAAGATGTCTCTGTCAATACTTGTGTTTTGGTCAGTAGGAGGATCTGGATGGGTTGAAATGTGGGAATGGGGTGGAATTTAAACATGTGTACACACAGCTGGGATTCACAAAACTTCTAAGAAGTTCCCTAAACCTCAAAGCACTCGGTTTGCCTTAGAGTTAATTCCTTTTCCAGCTGGGACTCCTAAGTGGCCATTCAGGACTGTTCATGCCCACCCAAGTCCTCTAGACCTGCAATATTCTTCTGCTCGAGTGTCTTGGTCAGCTTGGCCTCCTGGTTACTTGTGAAGCATGCCCAAACTCCCTGACATGACTGCATTCTTGACAAAATGCAGCAGGGTCACTGTGGTAATAATCAGACTTATTCCCAGGACTATTTTTATTTTTACTCTTATTTTTGTTTTTGTTTTTAATTTTTTTTAGGGGGATGTTGTATGTATTTCACAACAATTTAACATAGTGAAGACAAAAATAATCCCGAGAAAACTCAGTGTGTGCCCCAGCCCTGGGAATAAACTAAACATAAGATTATGATCTAAGGAATCTTGAATTCGTTTGTGCTCAAGGGCACTGTTTCAGCAGAAGGGTCGAGACTGCCTCTTCTAGAATAACCATCAGCCTGGTGGTCAGAGTCCTCCCTGGGGTGAGAGGAGTTGTAAATTGGGGCCTTTCAGGGCAGCAGAGATGAATCCCATGATTGCATTAGTGCTCTAATCACAGAGCTGCTATATACAGGGAGATGGGAAGCCAGCTTCTCCTCCAGCTATGTTTTAATAAAACATAAGTTTTGAAGGAAAGATCACAGGAACCTATTTTCATAAAAAGAACGAGGGTGTAGATATTGAGTGGATGGAGGCATCTCTCAGACAGCCCTGGGTAGAACCCTGTCTTTAGAGGTAACCCTCAGGTAGAGCCTTGGCTTTAGAAGGAGGCAGGATTGTAGATTTGGGACAAACCTCGTTTTTCCCCTGGTTAACTCCAGTTGTCTTATGTTGAGGTCAAGACACGCTGTGCTGGCTGTTTTCCAGGCCACCCAGATGTCTCTCCTGGTACGCTGCAGGAAAGTCATGCTTTCAAAACGTGATTCTGGATACCTGCTGGGCACCATGGGACAAAAAATTCAGTGCTGGAGCACCAGGATCCTTTATAGGATTAGGCCATAAACTGTATAAATCAGTATCTAATTATTCATAACAGTTTATTTCATATTAAGAGCAATACTTGGTATCTGCTGGGAACTGTTCTCTTGATACAGTTTCTGGTCCATTTTTATTTTGCATCACAGAGGACAGCACAGGAAACTGTTGGATTGCATATTACTTATAATGAAAATTCTCACTGTAAGTGTTTCCCATTAGAAGCTCTAATGGCTAACATGGCTAGACACTCATATTTGTTTTGAGTCCTGTGGGATGCAAGGTTAGAATTGGAATTATTATGGAATTTATCTAAATTAAAATGGAAATACACTAAAATTTTCTAGGAAAAGGGTAATAATATTTAAAGATGCTTATTTCTTCTTTAAAAATAATTTCATTTTGCCTATTGGAAAACTTCCAAAATGAGGGGCCAGTATATTCCTCCAAAAAAAGGTAACTACTTGACAGCAGTCCCTTGCATGGATTTCCTCTGCCATGGCATAACTGACTGCTTTTGCCACATATAGGATGTATGGGCACAGTTCAGACAGTCTGCCCCATCTGTGTTTCCTTCCCCAAACCTGTTTGATACAACTGAGGAGTAGGTTACAAAGCTGTCCTGGAACCCTTCCACTTATGATCTACATCCTACAATATGGAATATTCTAAATATCTTGGGCTTTCCCTAGCTAACAAGCTGGTTATTCTGGCTAGGCATGAAGATACAGATTTGGGTCTTAATTAACATCTGCAGTTTAATCAAACCATTTATGATCCTGAGAAATCTGAACTGTAGACTTTCTGGTTTTTCTGATGACAGACAAATACCATGAACTAAAATAATAGTTTAGTATATAAAACATTTGCACCAGCTCTATGGCTGTGGTAACTTTTGTGGAAGCGTGAGAAGTCTGAAGATCATATTTTTCAATGTCTGATGAAGAATTCAAAGATAATAGATATGAGATCAGCTATACGAGGGACTTGACAAAAGTTTTTGGGGTTTAAATTTAAACAGCATTCTGTGCCATTTTACAGGGGCTAACTCCCCTGCGGTGACAATCCTGTAAATCTCCAGCTAGCCCCAGTTTTATTATAAAAGAAGTCGACCCAAAAGAAAAAATGTGGAATAAATTGTTGTGAAAGTGGCTTGGCTTGTTTAGTCTGGTGACCCAGTGAAACAGTTGAGGACTTTATAATCTGCAGTGCAGACAGGTCTTCATTGTTGAAGGAAGCAGGAAGTGCTAAGAGGGCTGTAATTGCATATTCTTTAATAAGAAATGTAATTGTTGCTTTCGCCAAACAGATCTCAGACAGATTTTAATAGTGTGCACACATTCAGAAGCCTCTGGAACATACCTTTTTACCCTAATTTGTTCATATACATTGATATATTCTAGTGTATTTACACCCTCCAAAAATATAGTCCATGTAGAGCATTTCTGAATTGCAGGGTTCCTTACTCCTTTTTAGGTTGACTATGATGACTCAGTAAGACAAAAGAAGATCCAGTAGATGTGTTCCTTTTAATACTTTGAAGTTTCTGTCCTAGAACAAAGGCTTATGTTTGCCATGATTATAGTGGTCAGTCTTCACTGCACTGTCAGGGCCTTGCCATCTCTCATTGCCCAGCATGTTTTGAAAACCCACAAACTCCTCAGTATTGCATATTTTTTTCAAAAACGTCAAATTATGAAACTACATTTGTGATGTAGTATAATTTTCTTTGTTGGATGTGAAGGGATAAAATCTTGTGTTACACCAGTATCAACATAAGTCTTGGTTGATACAAGGGAAAGCAGTGTTGTGCAAAGACTATCATAAGTACTGAATGTGAAATCAGCAAAAGGAGACATGATCTTCTAACACTGCTTCAGGTGGCTGAAATTCAGTTTTTCTTATTTCACATTCTATAATTGTGTTGTAGTCATTGCTAAACAAATGGTTTTCTTAACTGGCATTAGGTGTATGGCTTCCTGTGAACCATGGTAACCGAGGCTTGAGATTTATGAACGATTGTTTAGTTTTCATCAAACTCCCTCAATGTGTAGATCTAAGCAAAAATCACACCATATGTTGACAATGAGTTCAGTAGTGACTGTCTTTCAGCAGCTGTGCTAAATTTATATTGTTCTGCAGTGTTATGGACAGCTTTTTTCAAAACAATTGAGATCACACATATATACTTAATTATTTTTATTACTGTTGAGTATCACATTTTAAATGACTTGAAATCTCTCTGTGAAAGGTGAACCTAGGAGAACATTTGCTTTTTGTCCCGGAATACTCATGCTTTCAGTTTATTTGTAGAAAAGGTAAAGCATGGAAGATAGATGCTCCACAATGACCAAATTCTAGAATAATCAGCTAAAAATATAAAAGGTTTCAAGCTCTGCACCATAAATGTAATGTATTTTTTGCTTTACTACAAAAAAAAAAAGCTGCATTCTCTTGTAGATTGGACATTGGCTTTAGAATATAAATGCTTGACTGATAGTAACTTGTGTGAGTTCATCAATTCCTTTTATATTATCTGCTAATCAATCACACCCTGTTAAAGGCTTCCATTGCTGAGGTGGCTTATGTGTGAACTATCCCACTTTAGTCCCAGGGGGGTATTCAATATAATTTATCAGATCAAGGAAAGGGTAAGACAGTCTACAATGTCTGCTGATGGTATTCAAACAACTGAGGTCTTAGGAAGAGATTTTATTAAAAAGAACACCTACAGAAAGAAGAAAAGTACCAAATTACGGTTGGTCATAGTTCATATGATTTGTCTCTTTTAAAACCGCATGTCAAGGTAAGTTGCATCTGTGCAAGCAGGAAAATGAAATCGTGGTTTGCTACTGCTTGGCAATATTCATGCAGTGAGTCAAGTCAACAATACTGAGGTTGAGCAGAACACAAACCAAGGAGGCTGCCCATGCAAATGATACATCCTGGTTGCTTCCTCATGAACTCTTCCATGAAATCTTGCTGCACCCATCTTGATTGCATATGCTAATCCCGGCTTCTTAATTGACTCATAACAGATTTATCTGGATTTCCAACTTCCTGTTCTCTTTAGAATGTTAATTAAAAGAAAAAAGATTACATTTAAGATATTCATGACAGTAGCAGAGTTTTCTGCTAGAGGTGTTCAGAGGCAAATTTTGCTTTTATTTAGATCGGACTATTTAAAATCAATGAGCTTAAGTCTATTTTGCACTGGGGACCTTTTGATACCCATATAGTAAAAAATGGTCTTAGCAGCAACTGCAGAATTTATTAAGTTCATAGGGTATATTTTCTACATTTTCCTCATACAGTAAAATTGATGGGAAAAAAATTATGTATAAAGTCTCCAGCCTTTAATATAAAATACATATAACAATCCAAAGCCAGTTTGTTTGGACGAAAAGGAGCTCAGAACTGCTCATGTAGCCTTGCAGATTCTCCCTGTCTTCCCCTAAATCACTCACTATCACTCTTAGACCTGCAGAAATAGGAAAAAGAGATATCCTCTCTGTGGAATATGGAGATTTCAAGTCATGTCCTTAGCCTAAACAAAGAATTTTCCTTTGGTATTTGCTAAGCCAGATGCAGAGCTTGTTTATTTTTAGTCAATATTTAGGAACACTTTAAATAGTAGTTATGTTTTTCTGTCATATGGACAAAATAAGACTTAATTAAAGAAAAAGTAGAATGAAATTTTTTTCCCAAAAAAACGCTCAAACAAATAAGCAAACCTTGCTCCTACTGTGGAGTTGTTCAGGGGTCCCCCCCCACCTCCATTTTTGTTGTTGTTATTGTTTTTGTTTCTCCTTAGTAAGGTATTTTGTAGTCATACTCTTGGTTGGTAACCCACCATATTGTTGCTGGTAATTTGGGTTTTTTTATATTCAGTAGATTAAATCATACTATCCTATTTGGGATCTTCCCACCATTACAGCTTTTGCCACCCATAACCTTATTTCATGATCAAAGGGGAAATAAAGGGAAAGCAGTAATGTTAATAGGCTTTCCCATGCAGTCTCTCTGGGAATGGTCTTTTTATAAGTGTCTTGAACTTGACCTCTTCAGAAGGCCCAAAGGTCCAACACACATTTTTAAAGTTGCATTTAAATTTTAATATTTTTATTCTGTGAAGCCATTTAAAACCTGGCCCTCAAAACACAAAGCATAAATCTTTCAGGACAGTCATCCAGTAAAATTGATGTGTGCGGAAGAGAAATTCCGGAAAACCCCTACAGCTCTGTTGCTTTGCTTTTCATGTTGTTTTATAGATACGTTCCCTACAACACTACCAAATAATCAAACAAAATCCAATGAATAATATTGTGATTTCATCACTCTGGCATTTGAACTTGCAAATACAATTTAGCAATGAATTAGGAAAGGAAAAGTTTTGCATTGCCCCACCCTCATTATAAAAATGTTCTTCTGAGCCAAGCATTTGAGGCATTAGAAAGATTTACAGTAATAATATAAGTAGCAATAATGAACTTGGGAACAAGGGAGTCTTGTAAGGGATTCTCAGAATGAGAGATAGGTTTTGTAAGCAATTCTATCAACACTAAATAAATATTTAGGAAGATTGTCTTCTCTTAGTGAGTCTGTATAATAATTGTAGTGCTAATAGGAAGTATATGATTTGGATATGAGAAGATACGTATCTCTGAGCCCATTCAACTTGTTTGTGTGGGTGAATCTAGTTCTCATTAAAGGTACTGGTTTGACTGTCCTGATTGCTATGGTCTTCTTTCCATGAAAATGTCAGCTTTGTCACCTGCTGTGCAAGGTTTCCAGCCATCCCAGTTCATCTGAGGGCAAGCTCTTCTATCTGCGGTCTCTTTTATTTTGGGATGGTCAACAAGGCAGCCAGATGTGACAGGGCAACTTGATAACAGAGTTGGAAAGGAAAAAAAGCATGTGTTAAATGATTGAACTTGGCCTGTAGGTGGGGGTCACACCATTGCCCATCTCCATCATGTCAGCGTGCAGCCCCCACAGAATTCATGTTTAATTTTAATTCTGCTTGTGCAAATGTCCTACCCCTCTGTTCCTCAATTCAAGTCTCTGACCACACAAATAAACAGAAAAAACTGGGGATCAGGGGAAGGCAAGGCATGAGGGAAGCAGGTGGCTCCTTGTCTGCCTTACCTCCCTTCTCAGTGTCCTGCTGCAAAGGGAGCAGCCAGGATGGAGTGTGACTTCTTGCTCCCAACACTCACCCCGGCTTCCTGAGTGCATGGCTGAGCTGAGGATGTGGGCACAGAAACAGGGAATCCCATTGGAATTGCTAGAAAAAAACTCTCATTAACTTAATGAGATTTGGAACATTACAAGGGAACTCCAGCTGGAACCAGATCTGAACCTGAGTGCGAAACATTCCTGAATACACTACCACAAACTTGTTTCAAGGAGAATATGTGCTCAGACATACAAATGGCTAGATTCTGATCTCAGTATGCCAGCGTGAGTCTCTTGACTCATACAAACTGCACTCAGAGGACTAGCCCTGAAGACTATAAAATGAAGATGCACACATGCCACAGGAGACTGCAAAAGGAGGGTGGAGCTATGAGGATTCAGCCACACACCTTGCTGGAACACCTTAAGACAGGTAGACCTGGCAGCAGTTGGCTGAGACGAGACTTTCATCCTGCATAATCACTACTTTCCATAATAAAGTGCAGAGTCTGACTGGGTTCACACTTCGTTGTGCTGCAGTCTAGCTACACTCACATCCTCACTACCAGACTCCTTGCCCAGTTCTCTAACACTCTCCACTTTCATTTCTTTCAGATCAGTAGCTGAACTGCCATGACTGCTGGGCTTCTGGGGGAAAGAGAACTGCCTTGTGAATATCAGAAAGATAGATGGAGGAGAGAAGAAACAGATTCTCCCTTCAGCATAGTGTGATACAGCAGCAGGCTGGACTCAAAATAGACAGAGGAAGTGCTGAATGACCCAAGTGATGACAGGCTGGGTGGCATTCTCCCGCATGTATAGAGGACACTTGTTTTGTCCATATGTCTCCGCATCCATACTGTAGCTGAGAAACTACTGTAGTGATCTGGAGTGATATTCAGACCACAAGTTTAGTCTGAAGGAGAAAGCCAGTGTGTTTCCATCTAGTTTATAAACTGTTGAAAAATGTCAGTAGAATAAAGATCTTTATGTTAACGAGTGTGCATTTTTTTCCATCTGTGGAAGTACCAAAAGCTCTTGCTTCGATCAAAGTCAATGTGAGATTTCCTGGAATATTAATTGGCCCTTTAGACAGAGCTTTGACTTGTCACCTATTTAAGAGTGTTTTCATTATTTTCTGATTACTTACCCGGCATTGCCAAATTTTACTTTTCTTTTATTAAGTAATTTAATACGCAGAAAACTTAACATGTCATCCATCTCTTTCAGTTTAAGTGATTAAAAGCAAACTCCATTTCTTAAAGTAGATCCTTTTTTTTTTTTTTTTTACTCCTTGCACATCTGAACTTGCAGTGAGACTAATACCAAACAAATAAAAAACTTTCTTTTTTGAAACTTTTGAACAAGTTAAAACACATCAAAACCTCCATTCGCAGTAATTGATACTAATTAAAATGCTGAAGCTGCATTAACAAGAAATGAAAAGGAGTATTTTGGGTCTTATCTTTTGCAACCTGAATGTTTTTCAGGCTCAGCTTTTCATAAATGCAGAAATATTATACCTTGTATTATTCTGTGGAAAATGCTATTGCTGTTTGGTATTTTATGGGGTGTGGTTTATAATTTTATTAACACCATCTGTTGTTTAAAAGATAATATAGAATGTTTAAAAATTACGAAAAATGCTGGTGTACACAGAATCAGGAGCAACATTTGCAGTTTGCTCTTTGCCTGGCAATTCATCTGCACATAAAGCTGATTCATATTGAAGACAGTTGAATTTAACTCCTTATGGTTGACGGGATGCTTTAAATATCTCCATTGGCTTCTGTATTAAAACATTATTAATATCATGAACACATTCTGTATCTGAAACAGCCCCTGCTGCCAGATCTTCTTAAAAATGCTAAAGGGTAAGAAGGGAAATGAAAGGCCATATTATGAAAGGACTAAGAACCCTGAAGATCACCTTCCACCAAAATTACAGAATGTCTTTAAAAGGGAATGGCAGGCCAGGAAGATGGATGAGGCATAGAATTGTTTACATGTCTTATGCTTTGCTAGAAGTGCTTAGGCACATCCAAAGACAAAAAAGAGTTTTTAATTACTGAATAAACCTTTTTTCCTGAAGCTGAATGGAAACACATCATCATGGGCAGGTGGTTTTACACATTTCTCTCCACCCACAGCCTGAGAGCAGAACCAGTTAAAACACAAAGGCAGGAGAGGTCATAAATACAGGAGGTAGGAAATGCCTGAGTGAACTTGGAGAAGGATCAGTGCTACAAGACTAGGAGAGATGCCTGTGGTTGGCCGGTGTCTCGACCAGGTGGAGAGCTATTTCAGCTTTGCTTAACAGGCAAAGCATCAAGGCCTTCTCAAATCCTTGTCTATTACCTAATTGCTTAAAATAAATAGTCACTCGCATTCACGGAGAAAAGAGAGACAACACACTATTAGATAAGAGTTTGCCAGTCACAGTACGAGTCTTCTGGATTTATGGGGCAGAGACAATTGTTCTTTTTTCTAGAGAAATACAAAAAAGGAGACAATTTCCAGCTCGATCCCACAAAATAAAATTTGTAACACTTTGGCTTCCAGCTACAGGTTTCCTGCCTAAAGAATATGCTGGGGAAGACAAGTCCTCCTGTTACCAAGGAATGGAAAATCCTTGTCAAGGAAAGGCACATCAGCCTGTTATTGGCTGCCAACACAAATATTTTGGACTGAGAAAAACTACATTTCAAACTAACAAGAATCCATGTGACATATGTTTTATTTAACTCAATATCATAACCTCATCTATAAGGAAAAATGGAGTAACATAGCTATTCTAGGGGAAAGAGAATGTGTTCTAGCTACTCTTGTACAGAATTCATATTCTGTTGTAAAAAACCCAAACCCCAAGCAAACAGACAAGACCTCCTGCATGGGTGTATATACTTTATCTTGGAATTAGGCTGGTTTTTATTTTAGAATAATTATTCCACTAGTCAATGCATGGTAATTATTCCCAAATAAAGTCTTTTTTTTTTATTACAGTGAAATGTCCACAGGGAGCTATCACAGAGTAGTTATCCTGGAATTGTTATGCTGCTTAACTTTCCCCAAGTAGACAAGCCTTAAGAAATCATATCCAAAAGAAGATCGAGGAGAAAAAAATATGTCTCTGCATGTGTTACAGCATCAAGTGAGTGAGTGCTAAAAGTTATACATTGTAATGTAAATGCTGTAAACCACACATTTATCCCAGGAAGGTACACTGTAATAGCAGCAAAAAGGATTTTGTGGAAACGTGTAATAAGAATTCGTGCCTTTTCTTTTTTCTTTAAAAATTACTTTCAAATATTTCAAATTGGGCTTTCATCTTTATTCAAAGCAGATACACTGTTTACTAAACAATTTCATGGTATTCCCTCTCTGGATCTGCTGGGAAGCTGTGATTAACAGCAACGTTCAGTCTTTTGGAATACGGTAGCCATGGTATGGTGCTGGGGCATAACTCCTTAAATGAGCTAAAATGTTCAACCTGTGACATGTGCCTCAACAACAAATTAAACTCAAGTATGAGAATGAGGAATGTTTTATAAGCTAAGCTGGTACATCTCCTATTATATTAATACTTCACTGAAGTGCACAGCACCATCCAGCTCAGTACTCTTGTTACAGCTTGAGTGATGTGTAGTATAGTTGTAGCTGTATTTATTATATTTAGGTAATATTTTCATGCTCTTTGAACTTGTAAAAAAAGTCCATAAAAACTATGTAAAAGGCACAAGACTGCTGGAGTTTGTGGTTCTGGGCAGAAGTGTGACTATCCTGTCACTATATGTCAATCTTAAGGTATCTTTAACTATTGGTGACCCAGACAGGATCATCTCTTCTGACTCCTGTCATTTCATTATGAGAGAGGTACCCTTGCAGTGTCCTGGACTGTTCCAATGTCATCCCTGGGGCACACACTGTGTGACATACCACTGGACATGTCCCCACTCCCATAGTCACTGTGGTATCCTTGCTAAACATCATCCTAACGCTTGATCCCACGTGAAGATCCCACCAATATGTACGGTCACTGCAGTATGTGGCCACTCATGGGGTTGTAGAAGGCAGGGAAGAAGAACACAGTGTTCCAGCCTAGAGTAGAAAATGCTAGTTCTGCTGGGAGCATCAAAACCAGTTGATCAGGCACCATATCTACCATCCAAGGCCCCTTGACAAGCACCAGTGTTAACTCCATGCCTGGTGCACAGTATCTGGCCAGTGACAGCTGCCACCTCTGAGCTCAGATCCAATATTCTCAGCTGCTCTAGGTGCCTATCACAAGCCAAATAATGCTGCAGTGGTCTCCTAGGTAAGGAACGACTGATTTCCTACCTGTAATTTTGGGATAGGTGGAGGAGCACCACTGTGTTTTGCTTTGCTTTTTCTTTATTTTTCCTGGAACAGGCAAGTCGCTCATGCCAGGGCAAAGGCTGGTAGGCAGTGTCTTCTGGAAGGTCACCAGGTAGCTCTCCCCAGCTTGGGGGAGAGCAGCTTGTCGCTTGCAAACCCACTGGCCTTCCAAATCCAAGCAACTGTGGGGGGAGAGGGAGGTCTGCAAGGTCCCTGCCAAGGCTTGCCGTGACCTTAGGTGCTGCCTCAGTAGCCACGGCTCGGGCAAGAGGAGAGCCATGTGCAATGCCATCTGGACCCACGCTGGCGAGGTGACCCTCCCTCCGGCACTCTGCTTGCGGACACCTGTGCCTGAGTCTGCCTCCAGAGCCCCAGTCCCTGCTCCTCTCGGATCTCACCCCAGGAACTGCTCAGGCATCTCCCTCTGTCCCTCCTCGCTGCAGACAATGGTGACAAGCTGCTGTCTGTCCACCCCAGCTCATCCAGGGCTCAGCAATACGCACATTTGGGATATGGATCTCTGTAGTTCCTGTACGAGGAGATGCTTGTGCAACCTGCTGGGACCCTGGCTTGCCTCTGCACCCACCTAGTGGATGTAGGCACCACCAGGTACTGGCTTGTCCTCTCTCCCATAGCTCTCTACAGCTGTCCCAGAAAATGGGGTGAAGCAGGGGAATTTTCCTGAATGCCCCTTTGATTTCAGTCAGTTTGAGAAGACACGCTTGGCAAGTATGAATAAATAATATTCTAATAAATAATCACTATTGAGAAGAATACTTGAAATAATGTAGGAATATTATCCTCAATATACAAACACTTCTCCTAATTTCTTGTTTGGGGAAATGGGAAAAAGAAAAAAAAAAGACCCACCAAAAAGACTGTTGGGAGGGGTTGTTTGTTTTTGTGAGTCTTCTAGCTCTTCTTGTGTTTTCATCTTGCTCAGCAGGACTGCCAGACCTTTCTCTTCACGTTCTGATACTTCTTCTTTGTGATCTGGATGAAAACAGTAATTGCAGAAACATTTGAATTTTTTAAAAACATGTTACTGAACGTTTTTTAAAGAATTGTCAGTAATGTTTGGACTCAAATTTGAGAGCTGGCTCATGAATCCCATGCTGGAGTGATAATATTTGTATTTTTTTGGCACCAGATACTTGTTCCTATTGCTTTCAACTATTTTCAGGCAGGAAAATAAAATATTTGTGCTGTTTCTGATAGTCAGCCTGTTCCTGCACACTTTCTTAACTGGGATATTGCTGAGAATAATCTTGTTACCCTTTCAAACACCATGAGAAATGTCCCAGTTAATGCCTTTGCAATAAATGGGGCAGTCTGTCCACAAACATGGAGGTATTCCCATATTGGTTTGCACTTAGTTTATGGTCTTCATAGTTTTTCTTCCTGCAATCCTGATCATTAGCACTAGAAAAATGAGCTACTCTACAATTCAGACTAATTACTATGTTTTAACACATTTTAAGTAAGAGTAGCGCTGTTTAAAACCATGTCAGCAGGTTGCACACTGATGGAAATACAACTCTCTTTTTCACTCTTTTTCTCTCTGTATCACTTGCATTACTGTCCACTCAAACTCTTCTCCATGGTGTCCTACATACCTCACCTTTTTATGAGCAGCCTGCCCTCACAATCCATCAGCCATTGTGACTGTAAGAGTAAGAATGTTAATTATTTAGCCATTAATTCCCTTGTCTTGCTTGCTCTCAATTTTAGGGTTTCTTTGCCACATCTTTCCAAGCCTAAAGCATTTGGGGTAAACACGAATAAATGCTTTTCTTTGTTTTAAAGCTTGTTTTGTTTTGTTCTGCTATAGATCAGGAAGTATATAATTCCAACACCTAAAAGGTCCAGGTAGTACAGAGACCTGGAAGAGAACACCTGCTGTGGTTTTACTTGGCATGCCTGAAAGAAAGGACTTTTCCTTCCAGCACATTCCCTGCATTTCTGTAGGAGGCTCATTTTCAAATTGCAACTTCTGTTGGGATTCATGTCCCCGTTCTCTTCTACAGAGACATGCAAAGTGATCAGCCTGACACCTCTGGGTCTCCAGTTGAATCAGGGGGCTTGTGGTTGGTGTAGACGGAATGATCTTGGCTGCATGAAGATCAATATGAGAATTGCTACTGAAACTATATTCCTTTTTTTTTTTTCTTTAATTTCAGAGAACCTCATTGGTCTGAATTGTGTTTTGATCCTGAGATGAAACTGGCTAAGAAAATTCGGCCTGGCTTTTCAAAGTTGTGAACAACTGCACAGAAATGGTGGCCAGGAATCCCTTGGTGATGGACCTCACACAGTTAATTTCAGTCTTAAGTTCTCCTTAAGTTGCACTTAATTTAAAAACAAATAAACAAACAAAAACCAAAACAACCCAAACAAACAATCATAAGTCTGATGTTTTTTGAAAACAGTGTGTTCCCATGTTAATCTACTGGCCCAATGAGAGTTACATGGGCTACCTATGTAGCATAGCTGTATGGAGACACCAGAGTCCCTACGGATTGTCAACCCCACCACATAGCTAAAAATGGGATTAAACCTGGCATGGCATCTCATGTACAAAAAAGTATATTTGTTTTGGTGAAATGTCTGTGACTCCCCTTTATTCCTTATTATTCTTCATATTTCACCTCCTGATGCTGAGGTATATCAGAGTATAAAAATGAGTTTCTTTTGTGCTCTGGATATAAACAGAATTGATTTAAATGTGCCATTTCACTCTCACAGATCCAATGAAAAGTCCCCTATGGTTTAGCTTCATCAGGTGTGATTAACTTTACCCAAGACCCATGGTGCTGACAACTGTGTGATTCATAAAGAACCATACCATCATGAACCTCAAGGAGAAGAATTTAGATGTGGCTTGAAATATAAGACAGAAATTGAATGTAATAATGAAAAGCATTTGATTTTCCCATAAAAGTGCAGATACAAGGTCAGCAAGTGAAATATGAATATGGGTACTAAGTGCTTCAGTCAGGCTTCCAATCCAAAGTTTTTGTTCAGAGGCTTGTGACTAATTTATAAATATTTACCAAGGTGGCAAAACTGCCACTGAAGAGCTTGGGAAGTTTCTCTAAACAAACATTTTATCAGAAGAATAGGTGTTCCATCTTGAGGCTTTGTGAAATTGTGTGGGAAATTTCTGCTCTGGGTTGGAGAATCCTAATGCAAAACGTTTGTAGGACTGCAAAACAAAAAATTCAGAAATGGACAGTTTTGCATTAGGTCTATCTTGGTTTTCCTTTAAACCAAGCTTGGATCAAAACAGATTTCAAAGAGGAAAATAGCCAGTTTTCAAATACTTAAGAATAATTTAAGCAGAATTCTACTTAAAGCCATCTATCTTGAAAATGATCCAGTCCAGAGCTAACAAGGAGATGTCTGTACACACCACTCTCAGCTTTCCAACTAGTTGAGCTCTGAATTTTCAGGGGGAAAAAAAAGTGTTATAATAAATCTCAGAAGCATTATTTCACTTGGAAACACATTTGAGAGAACTGCATGTCCTCAGAAGTGTAGTCACATTAGTTGTAGTTCATTAAATGGTTCTAACTTTTTGAAGCGTGTTAAGTCTGCAGTATCTATCCATGTGAGGTAAAATTGCAGACTGAAAAACTTGTAGATGTCTGATAGTACAGAAGTTACTGTTGTTATAAATCAGTCTTTTCTGTGGTTAAATGATAGGGTGGAGAAGGGTGAGGGTGAAGCAAGTAACTTATCTCACCTCTCCATCTAATTTGAAGGAACATTAAAAGATGAATGAGAAATGGGTTTTCTTAATTTTAATTTTACAGCAGTTTTCACAGCTCTCTGAGTTTGGTTTTTTGTTTTGTTTTGTTTTTTGGGGTTTTTTGGGTTTTTTGTTTGTTTGTTTGTTTGTTTTTTTCTTTATTTTTTAAAATTTTCTGGTAAAATTGAAAGAATGTTGTATGTGTAAGATAGTGCTTTTCCAGAGGCAGCGTGTTCCTAGACTGAAGAAGCAGGATTTTCAATCGGCATCAGATGCTGTTAGGGAGCAGAATCCTGACTCTCTGCTCTATCTCCCATATGTTGGCTGCTCATGTTGTAGGACACTAATGAACTCTAATAGACCTTAATGATAAGGAAGTTCTGCTGACACCAAATGTATACACAGGACAGCACCATTTCTCTCCACAGCAGGGCAACAATCAGAAGTTATGTGCAAATGGCCACTGGCAGATGACTTTTTTTCCCCTTTTTCTTAATTTTTATTCCTTTTTATTTTTTTTCCCTAGCAGTCCTCAGTGGCTTCTTAAATTAAATGACAAAGTGGAAATAGAAAATGAGTCCTTAATTGCAGGGCTGCACATCCACAATCCTCACTTTTAAAGAACAGCACATGGCCAGCATCTCTGAAAATTAAAAAAGATTTTATTTACATGTCTCCTCTTGGGAAGATGTAAGAGTGTTATCTGATTTACCATGATCTGTGAAATTGAACTCAGGAATTGCCTAAACTTTTTTTTCCTTTTTCCCTCCATGAGTGTATATTTATTGTTTAACTGCTGTGGAGCATTTGGTCAACTACTAAGATCATATTTACATTCCAGCAGTGATATGTGGCCTCAGACAAAGATCAGAGCTAGATCAATGGGCTTTATTACAAATTGCTTTGGTTTTATTAAATTAATAGGAAAAGAGATTATTCTGACCCAGAAAGTTTATAAAATCTACATCAGGATACAACAAGGTGCCGAGACAGATGAATAAGAAGTAAATGTGTCAAGAGGAAAATGAGGAGGAGGAGAAAAGCATATTTTTTCCATAAGAAATAGTAGTTTCCACTCTTTACCTGTTTGGTCACTGTTCCTTCTGGGATATAGATTCCAGGACAGATTATTTGCAAGTGAATGAGTCCTCCATCCTGCAAAGACCTGCACAGGTGACTTAATCCATACATTTGCTTTAGAGGATTGAGGCTTCAGGGTTTTATGCTTTTGTAACTTCAGCCTCACGTTGGATTCTGCCTTTTGATTACCTTCTTCTCTAATGTCATAATGACAAAATGGCAATCAGACACTTCTGCTTTTATATTTACAGTAACTTTGAGTGATCATATGGGGACTCACACAGGAAAGCATAACTTACTTTGAACCTCCTACCCTTTCCTCATGCATGGCTTAAAATAAGTAGGCACAGTTATCAGACTCTTGTCAGGACTTGTAACTTGTCTGCAATAACAAGGTTAACCAGCAATAGCTGTCTGTGCTCTGTGGTTGCATGCCAGTAAAACACTGACAAATTGAAAACTGTAATGAGAATAAACACATTATGAATATACCGAGCACATTGACACTTTTACATTAGAAACTGCGGTCATGGTAAGTTGCCTTGTCCTAACCAACCCCTGCTATTTGAAATAGGGCCCCATTTTAAACTTATCATGTGCTCTAAAACAGTGGTAATAAACGTGTCCTGTGTGCCATAACCCTAGGTTTTCAAGACGTGGTTTAAAATGATTTGCCTGCTTGGTGTATTCCTACTTCCCTCAGTAAACAAGATTGAAAGTTAATAACAAGAATGGTTTCATAAATGAAAACATAAATTGTCACAGAGCTGAATAGATTTCTAATTTATAGGCAATCAGAATTTTCAAGCAATAATTGTTCTATTATTTTTGTTTGGGCTTCTTTTAGAATTTTCTTTTTCCACTGCAGATATGATTTGGCACATGTAGATTAACAAAAGATTCACTGAAAATCATTTTTCGGCACTGAATTCTCTTAAAATGTGCTCAGTGATGCTCTGTGAATCACACAGAGGACTCGACGGACAGAAAAGTGTGACTTCCTGGTTTGGGATACGGCACACATACAGGTGGTAAGGGTGCAAAGGACGTGTTACTACATCAGGACTGAGAGCTGTAGGCCTGAATTTGGCTCTTTGCATTTCAAAGGGGAGCGGACGGGGTGGTTTGGCTCCCCCCAGCCGTGTGCATTGTTCGGGAGCGGCGGGCAGCCCTGGCACGGGCAGCGCATCTCTCAGCAAGCAGGTGTGTCGCAGTCAGGAGCGAGCTGCGTTGGCAGTGCTGTGCGGGGAAGTTTGTGCCGTGGCTGCCAGCGCTGGCTGAAGCAGTCATTATCTTTCTGCTTTATGTGAGCCTTCTCAATGACTGTCTAATTTCACCCTGCTTCCTGCCCCTCCAAAGGGTGAGGTTTGGCCAGCAGAGGACATGTGATGCAGGAGCAGAATGGCAGGGTAGGAAGGAAACTTTGGACCCTGCAGTAATTCAGGTAGCCCAGGGTGATGCTGCCAGTGGCTGGGAAAGGAAGGAAGAAGCGCTTTTGCGTCTCCAAAGCCGTTCGTGTTGCGGAGGATCTGCTCCCAGCTGAGCCTTGGCATCCATGCAGGACCTGACAGGCTGCCATGTGGGTGTCCTAGGCAGTCCAAGAACTACGGTAGCCTTTGTTGTCACTCAGATTTGGGGAGCAGGATGTCAAAAAGGCAAAGGAAGGAGGTGGGGCTGTAGACCTATTATCCCTCTTTATCAGCCAGTGGAGCTGGGCCAGTACCTGAGGGAACAGCGTGGCGTGTGATTGCTCACCTCCCATGAAGAGAGGGTGCATGCCTTGAGACTGTAGCTGGGTGGTTTTACTATCCTGCCAAAAAATTCAGAAATTTCCCTCTTTGTATCAGGATGAAATAAGTTTTCTAAGGCAACTCTGGAGAAGCCAGTAATGTATAGGATATTAGGACACTCACTTAGAAGATAAAGACCCATGCTTCAAGCCCTGATTTTGTGTCATACTAATTGAACACCTGAAGCTGCCAAAGGCCATGTACAAAATGTGCCTCCTTTTCACCATCCTAGCATTTTTTCAAGGGTGGGATTTCCCCCACCTCTGTGCACAAATATCACCTCCACCCTGTGAATTTAAATTAAGTGGAATTCACAGTCTGACAGAGGCCAAGCACAAGAGGTGAGATACAGCAGCCTGGATTAAGACAGGCTGAAGCTGCATGCTTCATGCAGAGTTTTGTCATTGCCTCACTTCAATAAAGTTCCCTCCTGGAACTTTAAAGTTTCCTCCTGGAGAAGGACAGGAGTCAGCAGAGGGAAAAGGACTCCAGCATTCCATGACAGTAGACTCAATCTCATCTTAGTCTTGGTGGCAGGAGTGAAAGGTCACTAACAGTGAGGAGAGGATGTGAACTTCCAAAGGTGAATGCACAAGGCCACCTGTCAATGTAAATACTTTCTGAGGGTTCTAATTATGTTCTCTAACTTCAGCACCATGAATTAACTGATGCAGGTACCTACATCTTTTTTGAGAAATTAAGCTCTTGGATCAGTTTCCCGAAGGCAGGAGATACCCTCCTGTCATCTGCCTGGCCTGCAGCTGCTGCAGCAGAAGGGCACCGCTCTCCTATAGTGACTGTGTTACACTTCTCAACCTGGGGCTGATATCTTGGTTACTCTAATTTATTCCACGAACTTGATGCCTAATTTGGAAGAAAGTAATTGAATCCTGGGCTCCTACTTTTAATTACCTTGAATTTCAATTGGTCTAGGTGTCTAAAGTAAAGCATGCCTATGCTTTACCTATATGACAATCTCCTCCCTCACTGAGGTCTGTGCAGATCAGCTGGGAGTCCTAATCTTGCAGTCCTGGCACTCTTGAGAAGAGCAAAAACTTGGTTTGGAAAACTCACACAGGTGCTCCCATCAACATTGGGCTCTTCTGGCAGAGGTCAGATGGCAGGACTTATACCATGTTTCCATTCAACCTTGTCTTATTCTCCTGTTCATTTTCTCATCTCTCCCTAGATCTCCCTCACAGATGACTAGACTCATCTGTGATCCTAGGCAAAAGCTTACATTAATGCAATTTCTCAGATCACCTTCATATTTTGCTTCTTCAATAGAAACATTCTATTTGCTTTTATCCCCAATCAACAGACTTAAATGCTTTTCATTTCTGTAATTTACAGACTCAGATGGCATTCAACTGGCTCTTGGAAAATACTAAATGAAGTAGATAAAAGTGTTGAAGCAACAGTATTCATTTACGCATTTTCCCATCCTAAGGTGTTAACTACAGAAATGATGCTCTAGAATAATTTTCTTTTGAGTGAGCTGAGGTTTGAGCTTTTACCCCAGGAACAACATTCCTAAGAAGACTAAATTGTTTTAACTACTGGTTCTGTCAGGTCATCTGCCATATTGATGTGTTTGGCACACATGTAATCTTTGTTGCTGCTAAAGAAAGCCTTTCCAGTGATTCTCTGCTTTTCTACAGCACTGCCTTTGGCTACTTTTAGTAGCCAAGCTAAGGGTAAACCTGTGCTGCAGAGACCAGCATCGCATGGAGCTGTGCAATAATGCAGAGCTTCATGGAGGTTAATCTACTCTGCCAAGTAGACTTTGGCTGAACTAGCCAATAGCCACCTTCTCCTATTTGATTTTATATGATTTAGTCCAAAACCAACTGTCAGTCACAGTAGGGGCTGTGTTACTAAACTATCAGTGCACTGTCAAGGAAAAAATGCTTCAGGTGCATGGCAAAGTGGTACCCACTCACTGCTTTGCTATAATTACATGGATGTAACTAACGAGGGAAAAGGTGTTGTAAACCTTTTTCATCCAATCTTTTGCTGTTCTCTTGTCTTTCTCCAAACAATGGTCACAAAAAGCCTAGAACCTAGATAAAAATAACAAGGGTTAAAATTAAACATTTAAAAGAAATAAACACCAGTAAACTGAAATGAAAATCAGCCCTTTTAAATTTCCCCTTTAACTGATGTTTTCTTCCCAACATTTAGGACTATATTAGCATTTTGAAACTATTTTTGATAAATATGGATGTGGGAAAGAAATACTGCAAAGGGATCTACCACATATAGCTTAGTGAAACCATGTACGTATTCATGTACGAAGGAGAAATATATTACCTGGCACCGAGGCAAAGAGCTTGCAAAGATATGAGTGCTCTAATCTGAGTTCAAATTTTTTTTGATTTAAATATTGTTTTGTTCGTGTTAGATTAGGTCTTAAGAAGTTATGGCTGAGAACAAGACCCTAATGAATATGCATAGAATAAAATGACACGCTAAAGAAAAAATTATTATTAGAGCTCAGCAATAAATGATTATGAAATGGCACTAACATTCTAAAGTTATATTTCTGTTCCAGAAAAGGCTGAACTGTCATAATCTGAAACATCTGAAACATCTCATTACTATACTGCATTGTAGATAAGCCCTTCTCCTTTACTCAAAGCTGTGGCAAGCTTATAAAATTTTGTGCAATATAGAAGAGTTCAGTAAATCTGGGTTTATTTTCTGTTTTGTAAAATAGAGAGAATCTTTCACTCCTCTCCTAAAATTTCTCTAGAAAACAATGGAGGTTTTCCCACCACTCTTTTTTTGTAGCCAAACAAGTCCCAGCTATCTACCATGTGGGAGGAGAGAATCTAAAATGTAAACAGGTTAATACTACATCATGCCATCTGGTAGTGATGAAGCTGGAAGAAAGAGATGGTTGGAATGATGCTGATGAAAGGCTGCTTCATCTCAAGCAGAGGAGAGAAAGGTGTTCAAGTAAGTGAGTGAAATGGAGAAGTAGATGAGAACATTATGCTGAAGCCTTCTAAGCTGCAGGAATCAAAATTAAATTTCCTTGAATAAGTGCTTTGTAACCGTGCTCGCTAGTCCAGGAAACTAAGCAGACTGAAAACAGAAAGTTGCAGTGTTCAGGTAAAGGGCCAAAACCCCCTTTTGAGACTACTTTCAGTCAGGGCACTTTTTAATGGTTTTTTTCTGATCAGCTTGACTTTCACAGACAATTAAAGTGTTCTAGCATAAACAGCATAATTTGCACATGTATTTTGTGAAAGTAACAGAATTACAATACAGGGCAAGTTATACAAATAATTTAGGAGTCAAAATTCCATGCCATATTATTGAAGGACCTGTGCCATTACCTACCATCTCTTCTCTTTTGCATTACTTAGAGCACTGGTTTTAAAAGTTATCCCTGCCAACCATTTAGACAGACATTGATTATTAGGCAATCTGCTTATTCTCTTGTTCACTGCTTCACTTGTATGAAATGCAAAATTTTCCATTTCTATTATTTAGCATTTTTTCATCAATCTTTTTTAACTAGGCAGAGACAGCTTTAGCAAGCAGCAGTAATATTTAAGTGGGATAAATTTATCTTTCAAAAGATTACACTTGGTTTTGCATGTTTTCTTGTTATTAAGGTTAGATCTCACTCTCTTTCTCTTTTTAAAATACTCAGTATTGCATTTTTAGATATCCTGCCAATCTAGTTTTAACTTTAGGGTGTCAATTTTTACTTTTCACTCAAAATTCAATTCATTTGTTCTTCATGAACTTGAAATCATCTCCATAATGCTTAGTCCCTTCTGGCTGCAAAAAAAAAAAAAATCTATTAATTGATGAAAGGATGATACACTGCTTCATAATGCTTAACAATAGTGTTTTACTGATAACACAATTAATCATTTCTGTCTTATTTATTTTAAATAAAATAAGCATTAAAATTGGTCTCCAAGAGCTCTGCTAGAGTTATACTTCATTCGCAGACTTCTGAAGGATTATTTTTACTTGGATCATTTCAGAGATCTGGTTTGTTTCACAGCCCAACTTCTAGTTGTTGTCAGCATGACCAGGGGGAGGCAAACTGTGAAGCGGGGGGTGGGAAGAAGGAAATAGAAAGTTTCTTCCCTGTCAGCTCCTCTGTATCATTTAATGACAACTTGCATCACTCCCTAATTTTTTCTGCACCTGAACCCTTTAACTCTGAAACAAGGGTTACTTTTCATAAAATGACCAGCTGAATTAACTAGGCAAGGCAGGTTAAAGCCTGGACTCTACTTGCATTAACCTTTCTGCAGTGAGGATGCAGTCTCTAGCACAAGCATTATGTGTTTCTTCTCAAGCCTCCCCACACATCCACAAGGTCAGATAAAGTTTTCCTGTGAAAAACTGGGAACAAACCACAAGATAGCCAGCTCATCACACTTTAACTAATATTTTCTATGTAAGTTTTACCCATAAGAACAAGGAGGAAAAAAAAGCCTTCGGTTTTGTGTTGTTTTGCAATGTGGTTCTCAGAAATCTGAGTCGTCAGGTATTGGTCATCAAGACTAATTTTGATAAGGCCTCAGAGTTTCCATCTCTGAAAGACACTGATTTAATCACTACTTACCCTTCACAAACATTTGGAGGAGAAGTTTTACAGTAAAACCCCTAAGTGTAGCCCAACCAATGACATATACAGCAACAATGAGGAGCATGACAGAAGCCACCTCTGACACAGATGAAAATGTCAGCTTGTGGGTCATACTTTTTGCACATAGTGGACACTAAGGCTGTTACACTGCCTTTTTTTTCCAGGTTGCTTTTTAAAAATTGTATACGTGACTTTGTATACATGACTTTGTATTTAATTTGCTGCCTTACTGCAACTCTTTATAGGAAGCACGTGAGAAAAAGAACTTTTCAGAAAGAAACAGCACCAAATTTATATTCTGTGGAAGAAACTACAAACTTGTCAGCATTTGAAGAACCTGTAGGATAGCTTTAAATGAAGCTGCAAAACTTGGAGAAAGTTTAATTCAATCAAGTGCTGATGACACTTCAAACTTCTTGCAGCAACTAGGGAATCATACAAAAATGATGCTGCCTTTGTGTTTCTCAGTGAAAAGAACACGTAAATATGGACATAGTTCATTACTTTTAAAAGGAAGACTATCAATTACTTTCAATTACGAAGTAGTTCCTCACAAATACAGAAAGTTCATGTTTTTTTTTTAATTTGCTGCAAGTCTTTCTGAGCCTAGTTTTTCAGCCTCTTTAAATCAATGGAGAAGTTAACACTTGGGGTTTTTTGAAATAAGAAGGATTTCCTTGTGTTGCACAACTACCACACTTTTAATTTAAAATCAAATAGTTGTGTATTACCTCCTTTTTGACTCCTTCCTTATGTAAATGTTGGTAATTAAGTGTTGCAATGGTATTATTGTCCACTGCAATGCTGAGAAATGCTGGTCTACATGACCTAATCACTTTCCAAACCTAGTGGTTGTGATTCACCTCCGAAAAATTATTCAAAGAGTTTTCCCATAAGACCTTTCACAAGCTGGCAGCATTATCCTGATAGCAGCAAAACCAGCTAGATCTGTCCTGGTTCCTAATGTTATGGCAAACATGTATGATATATATACAGATACACTGTCTGGTATTTCCAGCATAGTGCGAAATAAGCAGGTCAACTGGATCCATATCCTCCTGGCAGGTGAAATACATTGTGCTAAATGATCTGCATTGGCTAACAACTGACAACACAGGGATGTGGGCATGGGGCACATCATGGAGAATAATATTCACTTTCTACATGCCCAAAAGACAGTGGAAAAGGCATGTTAGGAACCTTAGTTTCCCAGAGCAGACTTTTGGGAATGTGAGTTTAACACCACCAAACACATGTCCAGCCCAAGTAACATAAGGAGACAGGGTGACATGAGGATACAGATGCAGTCTGGTCGTGGTAAGACCAGGCTGTGACTGAGCTGCTGTTGACAGTGCATCACTTCTCTTCCTTATAAAACCGACAAGCTCTTCTCTGATGCATGCTGTTGCAAGCATCCTTTTTACTCCATGCAGACTAAAATGATGCTGTGTGCCTTTTCCAATGATTACAATTCTTCAGCAGCTATAACTGAAATTTGATCCTGAACATATATGTGTAAAAATGTGGTTTATAATGATTCTACGTCATCTTTCTATAAAATATGCTATATTAAGGTTGCAGTACTAATGACATTCCTGGTTTTCATTGCCCTTTTTCATTCTTGGGTATTTGAAACTACAGCTTGATCCCTAGATTTCTGAGGTCTATGAGGGTCTTCCCTTGGTATCAGAACACTGACCAGTTGTGTCAGTTCATCAAGAGAAAGGCCTTATCCTTTGAATTCATCAGTGCTCAGTAAACAAGGTGAGTTTGCTGGGTCAGGGACAAATGGTTCATGTGAATTCATAACTCATCTCAGCAACACAGCGGAGACCTTGCTCAAATGCTGGTTCTATGAATACAACAAAATAGTAAGTGAAAATCAAACTCTGAAACTATGCAATTAACTTCTGTTCTGGAGAACTAAGACACTCCAAAAAGAATGAGTTCTCAAGTACTGAGGTGACCAACATTTCTAAAATACACCAGCATGCAAGCTTTTGCTGAGTAAACTATAAACTCCCACGCTATTGCAGAATGACTGTCAGTTCCTGCCTCATAACATCTGAACACCATTTTTTTTCAAAGAGTTAATCAAAGTACACCACCAAGAATAAGTAATTCCAAGAAGTACCATCAACGAACTCACTTGAACCCAGCCGAGCTGCTGCCCTACAACTTCAAGCAAATGCACCACTTATGTCAAGCACTCTCCTGTTCCTCTCTGTCCATCACACCTCTCTGGAGCAACTGTCACAGGTATAGAGAAGTCTAGAGAAAGATTGACACCAAAAACATAGTATTGCTTTCTCAATGTACTTATCTTGTTTTTGCTTTTACTAACAGCGGCTGGTATACAATTTGGCAGTTTTGTGTTCCTGGCTTGATTTTAGATCACCCATGGCTAAGGGCCGTTGATATTACAGTGAAATAGTAGTTTTGGTTTGTTTATTTATAACATTTCCTTTTCTTCTGGACTTTTTAAATTAAATTAAAATCTCTCTGCCCACAGACAAGCTGTAGTAACTTTCGATGGGAAAGTAACTTTCTGTCAGTAGTTTTTTGCACTTTTTCTCTTTAAAAAAATATATTATGAAAAAGCTGCAAACCCCACAGTTGCTTGAAAGGAAAAGAAGTTGTAATTGATGCCTACAACAGAGAAAAAGTTCTTTGATATTTGCACTATTCACAAGGAGTTCATTAGTGAAACAACAGCACATCTCATGAAGCACACCCCAACATTGTCAAAGTTTTTTATAGTAAAATAGACTCAGGGTGAAGGATTCATGTAAGGGGACAAAAATATAACTCATACATTAATCAGTGATTGTGAATCAAAATTATTCTGGGTAATTAAGTAACTCTGAAGGTGTTTAAATACACTAAAATAAAAATAAGCTAAGACAGTATAAAATACCTTTGGCCTGAAGAACTCATAGATCACACGAATTTACCCTTGAATTCAGCCCAACTACTGCTTAAGGTATAGTACTGTGTAAAACTACAAAGCCAGCTACTACAGGCTCTCAGTTTGTTGAATGTTTTAATTAAGGGGATTCTGTCAAAGTATTTATCACTATTAGGAGAATATTGTATACAACACAACTAGAGATGGGTGAACTCATTTTACCTCATTACAAGCCCATTCAAAGACCACTTCTAATCATGAAATATTATTAGCTTCTTGTTCTTTTCAGAAGATGATGACATAGAATAATACCTAATGATAAAATAGGGGAAGTTACAAGAAGAAAGCAGCATGGGAAAAGAAATACCAATACCATGTGAAGAATGAATTTGATAATATGGAGAGAAGCAAGGAAATACTAGTAAATACTATTGGAGGAATAATATTAATACCTTCTATTCATGATCCAAAGAAATATCTGGCAGATTAAGTAGCTGTGTGAGGTTTTTTTACCATAACCTACCTGCTAAGTTATGATACAGTTCCAATTCCTACATGGGGAAAAATAAAAGGGTTTAAGTTGCATCAAAGAAATGTCTGCAAAGTCAAGCTAGCTCTTCAAAACCTGTAGTCCACAAGAATAATGTAAGATGTTCACAGACACTGAGTTTGCTCAAGACTGATGATAATCCCTTGTGAAATGCAAACTGAAATTTGTTTGCCTACCAAAACAAGGCCTTTTTCCTATCCCCCTTTCCATTCACAGATGTCGGCATGTGTTGGCTTGTTATTGTAGTTTATGAATGTTGGCCTTTATTTCTGTGAAATAAATGTTATCAACTTCATTTGACAAAATGTAAAATTATATGTAAAGCTGACAGACTTGGAAAAAGTAATAGAAATTAAAAGGAGATAAACATAGCTTTAGGAATATGTGTTCTCTTGAACAGTTCTTTTACTCTGAAGGGCTACATAATTATACCAAGCCATATGTGTGTCTTTTTTTTTTTCTTTAATAAATATTCCTGAAACTGGACAAGTGCTAATAACACCACTCAGAAGAATGACATCTATCATCCAGAAAGTTCTCATTATAGCTTACTTTATCAGTTCAATGATGAAAAAGAAAAAAAAAAAGCTATAAATCAGAATCTCTAACTAATGTTTTAGCTGAACTTAAAATAATATTCTAAAGTCTGACCAAAAAAGTGTGGGATTAGGCTACATAGGCACACAAGACGTCACTTTTGCTTTACCTGGAGATCTACATGATGAATTATACTGTTCTCTCACAGCACAGGACAGGTGGAATTTGAATGATACATCCCATAGCATATAAATCATATAATATAAACACTCCATAGGTTATGGGTCTTAGTATTCTGGAATCAAGAATTCTTATGCCAATTGGTAGCTCTTTTTGTTCTTCATTGGTCTTTTAATAACAAGGTATTTGATCTTTCTGTCTAATTGCTCTCATGCTAATAATGATGCAGGATTAGGAAAGCTCTAATTCTTAACCGTGCATATGGGAGGAGGTATGGTTATGACATCCCTGTAAAATCTTTATGAGAAAGACATGACCCAGGGCAGTGAGGAAACTCTCCCTTCAGAGCTGACAAGCTGGGCACGGTGCCACGCTGATGTAGCTGCCCTGTGCCAGCTTGCTGTGCCAGCCGGGGTGTTGCCACCCCTCAGAGCCAGAAATCTGCCCCAGAACCCCTCGCTTGAGGGTGGCAGGGGACTTTCTAGCTCAAGTACTTTCATGGGTTCCACTTTAACTGTATCAGAATATGCCACAGTCTTTTGCTTACTTGCTGTCTCAGGCAGGGAAGCTGATTTTGCAGGTGTCAGGCAGAGGCTCCAGGGGGCTTTGCAGGACTCTCTGAGAGTAACCAAGCAGAGACTTAAAGTCCACATCTTTGTATCCCACACAGAAATTATAGGAACATTTTCCCTGTGACTCTGATGGTTCAGCAATGCTGGAAACCAGCAGACATATCATCTTGGAAAAGCTGGCTAAAGAATGCTGCCTTTCTGCTTACTCCAACAGCTCCATGAGGCAATACACTGGATACAAATCGTTTGAGGACCATCACCATATTTTCATTTTTAATGCATTTCTTTAGGCTGGGATACTGCAGCTACTGCTTTGCTAAGCAGCTCAACAAAAACTTGCACAAGCATGATGGAGGGGCAGAGAATGATACAGAGGTGGGAACATGTCAGGCCCACTTTGTTCCTAGTCATATATTAGAATAACAAGATCCTGCTGTTCTTGTTTAGCCACACTGATTATTGCACAGGGCAAGCTGGAAATGGAGGAGGAAGGAGAAACTTAATTTCTTTGCCTTCTCCCTGACTGCACAGGAAGCTGAAGTTCCTGGTAGGAAGATTCTGCTCCTCCCTGAGTCTCATGGTATGGCTGTAATGCAGGCATGGCTTTCAGACATAAAATTTTGTCCCTCGTGTGGAAGACCATGTCCATTTTATCTGATTATGGAAGGATGGATCTAAGGACGAAGAAAAGACTAAGCTGGACATAAATGTCAAAATAGTTTGGGAAATCAGCTTCTTCAATCTTGCTCCTGTTTGAAGATAAGGGGTCTGGGGAACTCCTGTGTTAGCTCTGTGTGTGTGTAGGAAGCCATTTCTGTGCTTGAAAAACAGGTCTGACAGGGTACTGGTCTGCAAGGCTCTGGAAGAACATGAGGCATGATTTCCCCATTTCCCACTTCCTTATGATTTTTTGATTCACTAAGTAAAAAACAGGGCTGCAAGCACCCTGGTGTACTTGGGAGTGAGTTGGTTTCCTTCCTGCAGGCAGCTCAGGTGCTCATGTGCTGGCCCCACTGTGAGGAGAGACACAGGGCAAAAGCAGAAGGAACTCCAGGTGCTGCTCTTCCTGCCCCATTCCTTGCAGCCCTTCCACATGCCCACTGGTTAGAAAAAAACATATGAACCACACACTCACAAAAAAACCCACCTAGCCCAGTCAAGCCTTTTCAGCAGACCAAACCCTTTTTGACTGAGCCATTCTTAAGGTGTTTTTTTACTGCACTCAGTTTTGGGCCCCTCACTTTAAAAAGGATTGAGGTGTTGGAGTGTGTCCAGAGCAGTGCAACAAGGCTTATGGAAGGTCTAGAAAATGTTTTATGAGGAAGAGCTGGGAGAGCTGGAGTTGTTTACCCTGGAGGAGGCTCAGGAGGAACCTCGTACCTCTCTACAACTCTCTGAAATGAGAACGTAGTGAGCTGGGGGTCAGTCTCTTCTACTGGGACTGCAGTGAGAGGACCAGAGGAAATGGCCTTCAGCTGAGACACGGGAGACTCAGGTTGGATATTACATAAAATTTTTCACTGTTAAGGTTGTCAGGCACTGTAATAGGTTGCTCTGGGGAGGTTGTGCAGTCATGATTCCTGGAGGGGTTTATGAGGCATTTGGATCTGGTGCTGGGCGTGGTTTAGGGGTTAGCCCTGGTTTAGTGGTTTAGGGGTTACAGTGTTAGTGCTGGACTGATAGCTGGACTGGATGACCTTAAGGGTCTTTTCCAACCCTGACGATTCTATGATTCTGTGATTTGTCAGTGTAGTCACTACTAACTTTCCATGCAAAACACACTATTTTTTTCATACTTTTGTACTATTCATCATAAGACGTATTTCACAGAACAATTTTCTTTTCCCCAAGAATGGTCTTTCCCAAGCTGATCTTTTCTTCCCTCCCTCCACAGCAGCAGAAAGGGATGGTGCAAGGATGGGACTTGTGAGAGCTCTCTCCTGCTTCTCGTCTCAAGCAGGCTGTACTTCACGAGGACAGCACTTCACCTAAGGACAGCCATTACCTTTTTCCACCCCAGCAGAAGATATTTGTGTCACCGTGCTCTGCCTGCCCCTCCGTGTTCCATCTACAGTGTGGACTGGTGTGTACCAGCACCGCTCTTGCCAGAGCCACGGCGAACCAGAACCACAGAAGCGTTCGGGCAGCGCTCTCAGGCACATGGTGTGATTCTCGGGGATGTCCTGTGCAGAGCTCAGGGCTGGACCCGCTGAGGCGTGTGCGTCCCGTCCAGCTCAGGCTGCTCTGTGATCCTGTGCCCTCCTGCGGGCTGTGCCTGCGGCGGCGTGCCCGCAGCGGTGCACGGTGGGCGCGGGGCGGGGCGGGCGGAGCGGGCAGGGCCGATGGATCCCCTCACGCCCGGGCGGGAAGGAGGAGCGCGGGCACGGGGGGCGGCTGCTGCCGTTCCCGGGGCGCGCCACGAGGTGGCTCCGCGAGGGTGACCCGGGTCCCACAGAGCCCCCGGGGCCGCGCCGGCCGGCTGGCAGCACGAAATCCGCCTTTCCCGTTCTGTCACATTTTACTGGCGCTTGCTCATCGCCGGGTCTGCCGGCGGACGGGCACGTCCCTGCGGCAGAGCTGTGCTTGGGACAGGGGGAGGCGGCCCGAGCTGCCCGGGGAGGGTTCGGGGCCGGGGCGAGGCTGGCCAGCGCCGGGCCCTGCGAGGTCACTGGCGGCCGCCGCCCTCCCCTCACTGCTCCTGCCAGCGGAGGAGCGGGCAGTGGTTCCCACAATATGGGTGCCGGTAGCTTATTTGGAAAATAAATATCCACCGGTAGGAGATGAGAGGGGTGACTCAGTAGGTAAAGGTGAAAGAGGCACTGCAAAGACTTTCAGGGCTTTAAAAGTTGGAATAGAAGTTTTTTTTGTGGTTTTTTTTTTTTTTTTCCTCTCCGCATTCCTTTGAGGTGGGCTATTTCTATGAAGAAAATTCTGCTCACATTACAAAAGGGGGATGTCAGGGGGTTTGACTGTCATTGAGGTTGAAATGAACTTTGTCACCCTGTTTAAATATTAAAGTCTCCTGACACAGGCAAATACATCACGAAGTGCTAAAAAATATATTTAAAAATACAGCTGCCTTTGAGATGAAGCATTCCTATTTCTACTGTATCAGTTCACTTTGCTCAAGCAACCCTGAGGTACAGAGTATGGCAAGAAACTGTGGACTGGATAGGAAAGTCCATTATCCGAACCTGTGCATTTGAATGGGTAACATTTTGTTTTATACTGTTTTAGCCGCTCTGTTGATTGAACTGATTTCCAAGAGCTTAAACATCTTATCAATGTGCACATATATCAGTTTTCTTTCTGCATCCAGTCATACTATGTCCCATTCTCTTAAGTAGCTGTAGTTTTATTATAGTTTCATACTGGCAATATTTAGGGGATTGCATACTGGTAATATTTAGGGGATTTTGCATACTGGTACTATTTAGGGGATTTTTTTTTTTTTTTTTCTTAACAGTCTTACCTTCCCTGCACACACACAATGTTTCCACTTTTATATCATTACTTTGATTGTATTAAAAGTGCTAATTTAACTCAGAAGTCTGAAAATGGTCTTCAAACCAACATTGAGGAAGGTAATGGATGTACTTTAAAATAAAAGTGGGGTTTTTTTTAGATTGACTTTGATGAAGTAATTGTAATGTGAAAACTGTGATGTGGTTCAGGGCAGAAACCAGTTTTATGTTGGTGCACTTTGTCTGAGCTGATCTCAAAGGGCAATAGGTTCCTGGGCAACTGTGAGTGTGCAAGGCTAAAGCTGGAGGCACTTGTGTGAGTGGGAGCCCTCAGTCATAATTTAAAGTGTTGTCTCGAAAGCAAACCACATGCACCATGTTGACAGCAGGCAGTCTCTTTAGTTTCAGGCAGTCTCTTTAGTTTCATCCCTTCACATGGAGGTGGAGGGACTCGTGATCAACACACTGTTTTCATCTCCTGCAGACCACAGAAGTAACTCTCTGAGAGGCTGGAACTGGGGACTGCTGTGGAAAAGACTTGAAGGAGATGAAGGAGACCGGCTCATAGTGAAAATGGTACCATAAAGTTAGAAGAGCCCAGCATGAACAACAAGCCTTCATTTTGCTGATGGTTTCTCCAACTCTGGCCCCATGCCAATTTGGTTTTGGTGGGCTTAGCCGATAACACAAACAATTTCCAAACTCCAAGTGTGTGAAGGATGCTACCAAATCCTACAGCTGATGAGAAGTGAGGCATTTATACTTCCTTATAGGTTGCTTTGTAGATTTCTTGAAGACAGAAAAATATTTCAAGATAGGTTGTTCACAAACATTTTGAGTAAATTCTTCCATGTCTGAAGGAGAAGCGCACTCAGGTTGGGCCCTATCCTTAGAACTTTTCAGTTGTTTTCAGAACAAGTGGGAAGTGCAGAGCATATGCAGCACCTGTGTGGGGATAAATAGAGGCTGATAGTTCTCCTAGGTCTTGAAAAAATAATCATTCAGGTTTCCCTACTACAGTTCTTTTTTGAGTCTGAAACTATATAAACTATACGTCACATATTGACATTTATGTCCTTCAGCAGTGTGACATCACTTGTCACTTAATGTAAATTTGTCCAAGTCATAGAAAAGCCAAGTGTCTGAAATCTGAGCTCCTAGTTACAAAGAAGCATACACTCTTACTGACTGACTCTTTTTTTTTTCCCCTCTTATGTTCAAGCTTGTGGGAAATGAATATGCAACTAGGAATTAAGACAGCAGTTAAAACCTACATAAAGGGATTTTAAGCAAACTGTACAAACTCTACATATCTATGTCCAGACCCCATCTGCTCTCAGCCACAAAAATATTCAGTGTATGAATAAGCCCTTCCAATGAGAGTAGTGGAATAGGGATTCCTTCAATGTGAGGCTGATGTGTTTGACTTGTGTTTGTCCTACAGATGTGTGCCCATGTGTGAGCAGTGTGGACACTACCTGCCTGACAAGGTATATACAGGATAAACACATTGGGCTGGTGTTTTAAGGAATTTAAAGATAAGGTTTGGGTATATTTTTTAAAGCTTCAACTTTTGTGAAGAAAGCAACTGACATTTTTAGTCTGTCACACTTACAAAGACATCTCTTTGTCCTTCCATCTGGCTTGCTTTGGTTTCAGGCTGTTTTGTTGTGAAGTGGGATACACCGTGGGATATATGTTGTGGGATATGTGGGGGAATATATGTTATGTTTGAGGTGATGACTCTGTGGTCTTTCTGTGCATACCAGAAGTGAATTCCTTTCCAATTATGCACACCAGCTGCTGACCAAGTCCTGTCTTCTGCACTAACACATTTCTGCATTGGGAGAAACACATCTGGAGAGTAGCTGATACAATGAGTCATGATTGCAGAGGACAAATCCTAAACATAATGCAGACTAGTTATATATGTATGGATTTGAAAGTGCAGGCTAAAATCTTGAATATTACCTTGTCTTCAACAGGATGCCAGCAGAGGAAATGAAGTAATAGTGTGATGTCTTCTCAGCAAAGAGGCGGTTCTCGTGTAAATCAACATTCTTGAAATTAGCTGTTGGAAACTTGGTTACTTGGATTATACTTGTGAATTTTGGTCACCATATATACTTGCATTACTCTAAGCCCAGAGGGAAGAGAGCATTTTTGAAAACAAGGATGAGTTGTGCAAGGAGAGAAGTGTTCAAAGGAAACCTGAGTCTAGGCTCATCTGTGGTGGTCTCAGAGGAGATGTGGAAGAGGGAGACATTGTGTGGGTTATGGTGATGTTTACAAACTCCTCTGATAAGCAATGTGATCACTTCTATGTCTCTGCATGGATGATCAGAATTAAAACGGAGGGAACATTTGGGAGAGGGCAGATGTGAGTAGCTCAGTTAAGATAATAGTAGAAAAAGAACTAGGAAAATATGAGGAGTGGTCTTCAAATTGGAAAAGGGTAAAGATAAAGTGTTAGGTCAAATTATTTTGAGTCATGCATGGTTTGTTTTTTTTGTTTTCTTCTATTTATTGGAACAAAAAGAAGGTAGAAAAGTAGAAATTCTGTGCTGAGCTCATGAATCCTCATCTATAAAACAGCTGCAAGCTGGGAAGGTGTTCTCAAGCTCTAGATTTTCAACTGTGATAGAGGTGCAGACAACATGAAGACTGTTTTTTATTTTCAGCTTTGGTCACTGATGCAGATAAGAGTGAGTGTATGTGAACATCTGTGTGTTTGGTGAATATGTAAGTAAAATATTCACATACAGTGAATTTACCTCAAGTTTTCATGAAAGTGTCACCTAGCTTTGCACAGCAAATGTAGGTGTGAAGAAAGTTAAAAAGGAACAAAACCCCCTTAAGTTGTTTTACTTCATTTTATCTAAATGTTTTTGCACTCAAACAGCATAGAACATTATTTATTGAACTTGAGATGTATGGGGGAGGGGTTATGACATTTTGTGGATCAGTTGCAGAAATCACATCTGTGGATCTTCCAATTTCTGTCCAATTTCAATTCAAACAATTCTCTATCTCATAACATTTTATATTTTTTATTTTAAAAAAGGAAAATATGAAAAGATTTGACAACACAGTTTAAATAATGTATTTGGACTAAGTTACAGGCCTAGAGTATTTGAACTATTGTTTGCACACCACTGAGAACACAATGCCTCCTTTTATATAATAGTGATATTGTCCTGAAAAACAAATTATTATGGTGGGACCTGGGTACTGTCCAGTATGATGATATGGAAAAGAGTATCAGATAAGTTATTCCCCTTTTGATTTGATCCTGAGACAGGGGAAATTCAATCAATTTGTTCAGTCAGTAACCATGTGGATGTGGTGAGATTTCTGAGGACGAACATGGTGAGAAGATGTGCACATCTATATCTGTTTCAGAGTGCCTGCACAAGTACAGAAAGTCTAAGATACTACTCTTACAGAAAAAAAAAAATCCCATTCCTAAGTAAACTCAGCAGCAATGGAATCTGTTTGGACTTAGGAAAACTAAGTAGAGAGCATAGGATTGGCTTCATTCATAATCTGAGTCAAGATTTTTTCAGTGGGATAGTCTGACAGGTGGGAATGCATTTCACATCATGGACATGGGAGATCCTGTGTGGCTCCATGACACTGGAGACTTGGTAGCTTTACTTGGCCCTGAGATCTCTGTCTTGGTAGGAATTTTGCCTTCCACAAGTACGAGATCAGTTTCTATAACTGTGCCACTTGCCTAAGGAAAACTGATTGTGTTCTTTATGTAGCTTTGGAAAACATACTGATAGCCAGAATACTTCATACCACTTACTACAGGAAAAGTGCGTGAAAGTGAGGAAAATGACCCTATTGGCTTTGGCTACATGATCTTTTGTAACCAACAAGAAATTTGACCAGCAAAATCAAAAAGCAAAAATATACTGGCCTTTCACAAAATGAAGCCTGTATTTGGGTAAGAAAAGGCAGAAAAATCTCAGTATTTTGGCTTGATGCAGTCGTAGTTACTACAAGCATAGATGAGGTGTGAGGTTCAACACTGACTACAGTCACTGCAAGCAAGTCTCACACCACAGGGGCTGAGATGAGAAGTAAGCCCAAAGAAGCTCATGTCCTGGTTCATCATGTTCCAGCTTTGGCAGCTTCAGGGGCAGCATCCCACTTTAGGATTCCCACCATGGAAGTTAGTATTTCTGCTGGATTTCTGGGTGCTGGGTAAGCAGATGGCCTGTTTTCTTTCACATCTTCCTTCCTGTCCTGTCCAACATAAAGCAGGCTGAGGTTACTCTCCCTTTCTTCTTTGCTGAAACTTGGAAGCAGCTCCACCTCTGCCACCTCCTTCCACCCATTCTGACTCTGAGCTGTCAGAGGTGTTGCTGCCTGACTTCCTCCCTCCCTCCAATGTGACAGCAGGCTGTAGAGGTTGTGTATGGACAACCATACACATGTGTATGTGTGTTTCCTTCTTTCCTCCTCCTTCACCCCCATTTCCTTGTAATGATGCAGTGACCTGATGGTCTGCGTCAGCCATGCCTTTTTACATCCCAAAATACTCCCATCCTCTCTGAGGAAAAGTCAGGCTGACAAATGAGAGTTGGGTACTTCCTGTAGACCAACTCTTGGATCAGTCTAACCACATGAACATGGTACTTACTAAACATATTAGGGACAAGAATTTGCTAGGAGTCTAAAGTGAGGAATTGAGACATGCTCAGCTCTTAGTATGAGAGTTTTCCCTAGACTTAACAAAATATTCCCTTTTCTTGAAGCTAAGCATATGCTTCTGAGCAGAGTCCTGTCATTAAATGGTCAAATGTGAGAGCTGTGTCACCTCTAGCAATAAGAGGGGAAGATTTTTTTGGTGAAAATATCATTACTCTTTAATATTGACTTATAGAATTTAGGTTGGAGTAATCAGTTTGGCATTCTGTGCTGTATTCTTCTTTTGGCCAGACATTTTGCTTTGTTCAAAAGCTTAACAAAAGAGAAATATTAATGAAATTTAAAATTCACTTTCCAAGGGAGTAAGGTCCGGTTGTATTTTACTTTTTTAGAAGTTTTACCTAAATAAAAGGGCATCAAAGGGAATATGCCTTTTGTTAGTTTGATTTTGTTATATGTTTTATAGCTTTGTCTGTTATTCAAAGACCTAAGCAACTTTACTGGGATCAATAGGAAGCACTGATCCATCCCTCAGCCTTGCCCAGACTTCTCCCTTGTGGCAGGTCCAGAGCTTTAACACTCTAGGTGGACTGTGTCTGGCTCCAGGTGAAGTTTGTCAATATTCTTCATCTGACACAGTATTTATATTTTTCATATACATGAAAAAGGGAGGTTCAGCAGTATCAAGCAAGTCTGAGAATTTGATTTCATTTTATCAAGTTACTTGTCCAAACCAACCAAACAAAAAGTAACTAACCTTAAACTTCTTAAAATAAATTGAAAGACATATTTTGATTTTTTTTGTTGCAATACTTTAAAATAAATGGTGTAATTTTCTGGTTTGAATATACTATTCATGTTCAATTTTCCTTGAAATGTGTTTTTAATAAATAAAATCACAATTAAATGTCCAGTTCAGATTAAATTAAATATTTCATGTAGTTTAAAATGTTGTTAAAAAAAAGCTTATATTTGTTCAGTGATTTTCACTTTTTCTGATTTTTCTGCGAATGGAAGCATCAACAACCACAAAACCTTAGTTACTGACTCTTTGATTTAATTTTATTGCTAGGATAAAAGGCTGGTTTTCTGTCACTTATAAGTAAGGTCCTACAGGCAGTATTAGTATTTATTTTCCAGGATCTTGAGCTGCCAGGTACGTGTATTTAAAGGACACATAACAGATTAAACATACAGAAGGCAGAGTGCAGATGGCATGTAAACCAGGCTTCTTTCCGTTTAGACAAGTCAAAAGATGGACTTGTTCAAAGCAGAGAAATACCTACTGCTATTTCCTCTCTTGATTGATTCTTCTCTTTTTCTTTAGGACTCAGTCAGCCTTTTGTTGTGGACATCTCTGTTTATTCTGATCCTCCTACAGTTTCCCACACCAAGTAACTTTTGACTCTCCTCATCAACTCTAGATCAAAGTAACATCAGGGAATTCATTGTTCTGCAGTCTAGACTAAAAAAGAAACTTTATTTTTTGGCATGTCCCTACTGATCATACTAGTAAGACACGGATGCTTAGGATGATTCTTTTTCAAATTAACCAAAAAATCAGACACACACTACACCCCAAAGCCACCATAGTGTCTGAAAAAAATCAGTCTAGAAGTTGCAAATGGCGTGATGGGTTAATCCTGGCTAGCAGCCAAATGCCCACTGAGCTATACTCCACCTCCTCAGCTGGACAGGGGGTGAAAATAAGAAAAACACAAGAATGAGAAAGCTTGTGGGTTGAGGTAAGGACAGAAAGATCAATTGTCAATTACTGTCATTGGCAAAACAGGCTCGACTTTGGAAAATGAATTTATTGCTGGTTCAAATAGATTTGGATAGTGGGAAACAAGAACACAAATACTAAAACAACTCCTTTCACAGGCATAACTTTCCCCCTTTAGTCCTGACTCCTCTCACGGCCCCACTGAACATTGCGGGGAGGATGGGGAGTGCACGTAACAGTTGATATATAACAATTTGTCTCTGCTGCTCCTTCCTCCTCACACTTTTCCCTTGCTCCAGTGTGGGTCCTCTCCATGGACTGCAATCCTTCAGGAGGAAACCTGTTTCAGTGTGGGCTCTTCCTGGATTGCTGTTCCTTCAAGAATACCTAGCTGCTCTAGTATGGTCCTCTCCTCCGGCTGCTGAAGAACCTCCACCTCTGACGCTGGTGTTTCTTCTATTGTTTCTCATTCTTATTTTCCCCCTCTCCTCCTCCTCTGGCTGTCCAATGTTTTCTACCCATCCCTAAAAATGTTTTCAGAGACAGCCCAAATTCCCTGACGGGCTCAGCTGTGTCCTGTGGTGTGTCTGCTGGGGAGCTCACTGGAGCTGTCTCTGTCCAGCATGGGGCAGCCCCATGCCTCTTCTCACAGAGGTCACCCCTACAACCTTTCTGCTGCCAAACCCTTGCCAAACACAACCAATACTGTGGTTTGTATGTGGGTTTGCCAAATAATCCTTTCCTGTTCCTTTCTTTTTCCCAGGAAGCTGTAGGAACACTGCTATGAAGTCTGGCAGTGCTTGAGATGACTCCAGCATTATATAGAGGGAAGAGAGGCAATGAAAGAGGCATTTTGTGTATATGTCTGAGACTTAAAAGCTCTCCAGATCTGGGAAAGTCATAAGTTGCTGAAATTAGCTCATGCTGAAAAATGCTTGTTCACTAATGGCAATAACAGCTGGGTCACGTGTTCACTTCAGAGATGCCCAAGGACACTCACCTTTAGTGTACTAAAAAGGAAGAGACCAGAAATGTATTAGTGCTGTATAGATAAAATATTTAAATGGCTATAGCTAGATGGACTATAAAGATAGTAATCTGATATGTGTGCATGCACTGTACATTTGTATACTAGAGTTGCAGCATAAATGACCCCATTAAATCCTGTTACTTTCCTAATCCAATAAGTGCTTAATCTCATTGCAAGTGTTGGAAATAATTATTCATTTATACACTTGTTTTTGCCACACATTTATGTCAACAAGGAGTGTGCCTTTGACTAATCAGTTAAAACAGCTGGCAGATAAAGGAGTGAATGAGAATTGAGAATGTGCTATTTCTGCAAAGACAACTATTGCTAGTTTTTCTGAGATGTTATTGAGTCTACAAGAAATGTGGTATTAAACACAAAGGAAAGGTTCTACTCAGTGTTAACAGTCACCAGGACAAGGGTGAAAAGTAAAAATCTTTGTACTTCTCAAGCTGCCTCACCCTGCTGCCTTAGTTGATCCTCACTCATTGAATTTTACAGCTGTGAGGAGGTAGAAGGACTCCACCTTTTTGCAACATTCTGCACTTCTCTTACCTCTCAAGTGCCTGCCATACTGAGTTGGGTGAAGAACGTTGTACAAAACACAGATGTGTGGGTTTTTCTGGTTGACAATACTTTCCCAAAAGTGGAAATGCTCTTGAAGACCATTGCAAAGATAATCTTGTTCTTTTGTATTCCTGTAGTAGAGTGATTTTATTCTGGTTACCAAGGACCAGTTTCATGGTCAGATTGTAAGTTTGTTCAGTTCAATGCTCTCCCACTCTTCTTCACTCATCTTGGTAAACAC
Organism: Pycnonotus jocosus; assembly: GCA_013400435.1. Taxonomy (NCBI): domain Eukaryota; kingdom Metazoa; phylum Chordata; class Aves; order Passeriformes; family Pycnonotidae; genus Pycnonotus; species Pycnonotus jocosus. The sequence goes on from VWYP01024111.1 coordinate 62,231, forward strand.
TTCACTCCTCTCTTTAAGAGCAATTCACATGCATTCCAGGACTTAGGCTGGGCTTACTGCTGCACCCCAGCAGTGTTGTAGGACACTGGGGTGGAAGTAGAGGCCATGTCTCTTGCTGGGTGAAGGCATTTCTCCAGACCAACATGGTGATGCCACTTGTGGCAGCCATAACTTACGTGAGGGCAAGGAAGCAAACACCAAATGAATAATGTTGCTGTGGAATTTTTTCATTCCAACCTGCCACATTTCTCTCTGTGTTTATTACAGCTGTAGGTGCAATTATTTGTCACTGAAGAGAAGTACTAGCCCTAGTCAGAAGAATGGGAGAAGAAAGATGGTGCTTTTGCTGTCACAGTTGTGGTATGGAACACAATGCGAGTATTAAAGCATGGGGTAAGAAAGGAAGCATTTTGAAGCTTAAGGAATACTTTGGAGTAGAAAAGCTTGAAGTTATTTTTAACACAGGTGTTTCTGTAATGGTGCTATACGGTATGAAGAAACTTCACAGTTCTCCATGGCACTCACAATAGGTGTAACACCTTTGCAGAATAATTGCTTAGTAACTCTTGCTGGAATGTAGTAAAATTAGGAAGACTTGTCAAATCTACTCCTGCTAAAGATATTTCCCTTTTCACAGTCTGTGTTTCTCACGTAAGTGTTTATTTCAGTATTAGTACTAACAACCTTCTTATAAAAAGAGTAAATCAGATTTGAAATTTTAGGTTACCTTCTACTTCTCAAGTAGCTCCCCTGCAAATGTTAAGAATAGGAAATGAAGGAGATGTACACATTGAAAAAAATGTGTCCCAAGGTGTGTTCATTAAGACAAAACAGCTGCAAAGAATCCTACAACTTGTCCATCTGTTCCATCATTTATAACCAAGAAATGTAAGGAAAGATCCAAACCTCACCTATCTCAAAGTACTGTAGGAATGCCCATGATAGATATGCTATTTCAGCTATTTTAGCCTTCAAGATCAATAATAACGATAGGAGAGGGACTATACTGAGAAATGTTGATGAAAATTTCAGGAAATCTTAGCGCTATTCTTATACCTTTGAGTAGAAAAGTTGTCTTTGAATCTTTACATTGTCCCATCACCTTTGGATAATTTTTTTCGAGTGAATGCTGGGTAAAATTGCAGGTTGTCTTCCTTACCTTTCTGCCTTCTGTCTATTTTAGCAAGCCATCTGAAAAAGGAAAAATTACATTTTCCTTAGCAAAAATTACATTTTCCTTCCTGGAATCCATAACATGTTACGGACATGCCTCCTGAGGATAAGTGGTGTGACAATATCTCAGATCAAAATCTGATTGCATTGAAATCTAGGAATATGCTCTGCTGAATCACATATTCTCCACTGCCAGAACACAGTGGTGTGACACTTGAAATGACACTGAAAATTGTTGAAAGACCCTGATCAGGCCTTAAAATTGTGAAATGCTGGAAAATCTTATTTGTGTTCTTTGTAGATGTAACTGACTGCTTTTCAGCCAGAATAAGCAAATAGAGGACCAGATTTGAGTCGTGGGTCAATGAGATAATTCCTCCAACCTCCTGGCAAATTTAGCTGAATTATGTTATTGATAATGTGGTCTGTGAGTGTTTGTTCCTGTTTTAGGATACTTAAATGGCAATTTAAAATAATACGGCATTTTGGAGACTTATGGGCCACTATCATGTATCATCTGGCATCCTTGTGGGTCATGTTTCTGATGGATAGTTCCATATATACATATTTGGATCTGGAAAGGTGGAATGCTTGGGTTTGCATCTTAAATCCTTTTATAGGCACATATCTACCTATTGCTTCAATCAGGACTTGCCAGTGCAAGTTACACAATTAAGAGAGTCAATTTTTAAATTTGTCTATCCTTGTGCAAGTATAAGAGTCAGGAAGCAAATTATGAAAACCTAAATTGCATGTAAGAAAGAAAAACCCTTGACATTAGCCTATAAAAAGTGATTCCTCTCAGTGGCTTAAGCAAGGCTATTAGAGGGACTAGGTGTCAGAGCTCATATTAAAAAGAAAAATGGAAAGACTATGTGATTGATTAGTTAATCTGCTGAACAACATTGACTCATATTAATAAGGTTAGAATCCTATGTGTGGCCTTATAAAACCAAATCTGTGTTTGCAGCTCTGGTCTTCCCCTACTGGGTGTTCTTGTGCATGTAGCATTGCCCAATGCGTGAGTTTTCCTCTTAAAATGGCAGTAATATTTCCTCACCTTTGTAAAATTCTATGAAAGCAGTTAATAAAAAGCTTTTCACATGCTTGGGCATTATTCTTATTACTGATGCATTACTGTGGCAATTCTTGTAGGTTATGAGAGAAGAAAATTCCTCTGCCAACAAGCAGCCAGGAGAAAAGTTGTAGCTGCTGAGTGGTTTGAGGTCAGATCAGCAGGAACTATAGATTTTCAGAAGTCTTAAAAACTGCTTCTTGTAGCAGAAAGGGCAATGAGTATCCCAAGAAAAAAAAATGGTGACAAATTTTCCTTGTAGTTGGCTTGCATCAGTCAGAATATGTGTGAAACACAAAGGTCAAGCAACTTATTTAAAAAAACCCCCTATGTGAATCTAATATTGGTCTTGACATTTTCAAAGCCTCAGAAAATTAGGGGAAGGTCTGCAACACTGAGGATTGTAGTCCCTTAGGCTGACTGGAGGAAAGATTATACTAAACATTTTGAGACCTGAATGATCCATTCTGTATTAGAGAAGATTTACAAGATCCTCAGAGAACGCTTGAAACATCTGACTGGAGACAGTCTGTGGACTTTCTGCTTTCTTGGTAGGGATTCTCAAGGGCACCATTAAGGAATCAACTATTGTGATTGATGGAAAAATAAAGAAATCGAAGAAGAAATGAAGACAAACTACAATGTGGACTTTTCCTGCAGTCCCATGATATCTTCAGCATTAAGTGATTTTGGCAGATAATTTCTACTATGAAGCATGTGGATAGCCAGAAGGCTATTAAGAGAGAATGATGGTATAATATAAGCATGGAGGATTCTTATAAAGTGTATCTTTCTCTCGTTCAAAGTACATGATGAAAAATGATGTGTCCAGAGTGCTAACAAATTATAACAAAGTATAAATTTTCCACATATCTATTTTTATGTGTGTGTGTATATACATATATATATATATAATGCTAAACCACCTTTACTTTCATAAGCTCTCATTCTCCCCCCAACCCTGTGCTATTTATTTCCTGTTTATAAAAATAATTCCAACTGTATCTTTTAGCTAATCCTAGCTAGCTCCATATGCAGGCTGACAATATGCCTGAGGTGATAATATGTCTGGTCAGTTAGACCAGTGTGTGGTAGATGTAAAATCCTTAAATGGGAATGCAGGATTCTGATGGAATAAGACCCCATGTTCACTTTGCACAGATGAAAATGATCTCATCATGTGCAAGATGATAGGGGATAAGGCTCCTCCTTTCTTACTGGTACAAATTAAATTTTGGTGATGTAATGAATATACACATGCAGCTAGATGGATTCGCTCTCTCTCCCACCCATCTTTATAATTTACAGACTCATCTTACTAGTTTGTCTTTCCTTGTTCTATGAATTATTTGTGAATATATGAATTAATGTAATTACTTTTGTTAATCGATAATTGTGTTTGTCAAACCTTGCTGGAGAAGGGTTGTGAGCTTTTGGATTACTACAGGGCTGTGCTCACTGTAGTATTACTGGTCACCTCAGCAGCCCAGGAGAATTACCAGTTTCTGCCTGAACAATTGGAAACATCATGTAAATATAAAGCTTCTATTTCTATCTTTAGAGAGGTTTATGTGCCCAAAACATCTGGGCTTTTTTCCGTGCTACCATAGGCTTGTTAGAAGGCTTTCCTTCTCCCTGTTAGCTGTGTTGAGTTTCTGTGCTCTGACTATGATCATTATGAGAATATATCACACCCCAAAGCGTGTTCATTTTCCACATTTTCATTTTGCCCAGGGAAAGAATACAAGAGCAGTTTGCAGAGCTAGATGATGCAGACTGGCATTCAAAATGCCATTTTGCTGGTGCTTATTTTAAACCTTGTTCTTCCTTGGCCAAATCAGACTGACTTAACTCTGTAGTGAGTTCCTTTCAAGGTGTATCTACTTGCATCTGTGCCAGTACTCTGGGCAGGAGTGGTGCTAGCTGCAGTAATGTCAATAGTGGTGCCAATAATTTTATCTGTGTTAAAGCCAATGCTGTGGCCTTGGATTTTAAAAGCAAAAATCAAACACAATTCTTCCTCATGGCAGAGATGATGTCAGACACAGTACAGAAGTATTTAGAGTGCCATTTTATGAGTTTATTGGTACACATTTTTTCCTATTGCTATTACAGAACATGTACTGAAGATATCCATGGATCAACATTCGTGAAAAAATGCCTAATGCTTATTTGGATGTCCTAAATAGGAGTAGTTCTGGATACTAAGTAAAGGCATGTCTAAGACCCTATATTTGCAGGTGAAGAGGGAATCCAGCAAGCAAATCCACCCAAGCAAATATTTTTGTGCTGCCTTTGTTTTGATCAACTTTGTCTGCTCTGCTCTGTGTGTCTAGGTTTCCAGTCAGCTTCACACACAGTGAATAGATGTACAAATCTTAGGGAGAAATGCAAAAGATTTATTCTATTTGCTTTCACAGAAGGAAGATGTTAGTGTATGCAGAGTTGGGATAGGTTCCTATCGTGACAGAACAAAACTGGCTTTTGAGCTAGTGCCTTACCATGGCAATCTGCTTCAAAGGAACAACTGTCATTTTTGATAAGGATAGTGAGAATTACTGTCATCTGGAGAGATCACTATGCCTCTGGGTTGTATAGTATATTACAACAGAAGAATTAATTCTTTAAGAGATGAATAATTATTCCACTAAAAATTGTATTGCTGGCTTAGAAAAGATGCAGTTCGTACCCTGCGTGATTATAATGTAGCTCCTTAGCTAGCTCTCTTTAAATATAAACTTGTGATACACTTAAAAAAAATTATATATATATATATATATCTGGCAGAGAGTCAGGCAGAAAGAGCAGCTAGTTAGTGGAAACCTTCACAGGGCAAGTGGATTTGGGGAATGTGCATGCACACCACATGCCTCCCCACAGCCAAGAGCCAAAGAAGAGGCTTGTAGTCTTGCAGAAGCTGCGCAGCCGAGTGAGTTATTATGGAGAGCTTCTCTGTGGCTGAGCCAGTGAGAGCTGGGTGCTAAACTTGTTTCCGCTTGAAGTTGCTCTTTGCATACTTGTTAAGGCAGAATGTTCTACCTTTTCACCTCTGCAATACTGGGTGTGAAACATGAGCCTCTAGGTGTTTCCTGGCTGGCAAGAATTCAATGGTAATAAAATTACTAGTAGAATAAATGTTTCAAGAGGCAGTTATCCTCTCTCACCTGTTTGTAATTTTTTATTAATTATTACAAATGTGTTTAAGTACTCTACCTGATTTTAATCTGCTGTATTCCCAGGATTTACATATAAAGGTCTTTTTCCCACAGAATAATGAATAATCACATATGTCAGGGTGTGGTGTTAAAATACTGAAGGCTGGTGATACACCTACTAGCAATCGCTCATTTTGTAAAAGGCTGGGTTCTATAAGTAGTTTGCTTTTTATGGCTTTGATCCAAAATTCTGTTGAAATCAGACTCTTACTGAGTTAAAAAGTTACGGATCTGGTCCCAAACGTTCTTTTATGGGAAGTGTTTGTAGTGCCATTGTTAACAATATATGCAGCACTGGGCATGTGAACTGTGTAAGTAGAAATTTTACTTTTCCCAAAGCTCCTGCTTACTTTTATGCATTCTTTGCTCAAGCAAACAGCAGGTGGCTTACATGAATAGTGGGGTTAATGAGACTACTTAAGTGAGCAAGAGTGGAAAAAAAATCACAAACTGGTCCTCTATTTCAGAGAATTTAGGACTTGCCAGATAGAGCTGAGAACTGTAAAGGATTAATATTATTATATATTGAAAGGAAAGCTGACCAGGATGGAGGTGGCAGAGGGGGGGAGGGTTTGTTTTTCCAAGAACAGCAGAGCTAATGAGATCTAATGCTTTTGTTTCTTAATCCCTGAACTGAATTAATCTCCCTCCCTTCCCATGTGACATCATCCCCTAGGTGCAGGGAAGCCGCAGGGCAAGATGCAATGCTGCCTGGTCAGCCAAACAGAGGGTGAAGGAGGCAAACTTAGCAGTGCCTCTCTACCCCTAGTAGAGATACTAGCCTTGTCTCTGCTCTCCTTCCACTTTCAGTTCTCATGGGCTATATAGAAACATAGTTAGCTTTGACATTTCAGGTTGGATTCAAATAGGACAGTGAGCTCATAAGTTATTTGGGAGGAGAGAAGAAAAGATAATACAATTGTGTAGTCCATTTTCTTATCAACAAAAAAATTTACCCTGAACTCCACTTGGAGAGGGTTGAACTTAACTTGTAATTCCGCATTCAGATCCTATAACAGCATGGCCTTTATGAATTTTTGAACACTTTACATTCAGAATAATTTACCTCAAAAATAGTAAGCCCTAATGAGATGATAAAGTAATTGTATTAGGAACTGGATCACGTGGATAATATTTGTCACTATGCCATCTTTATGCCAATCAGAATATTACCTTTTCTGCCAAATTGGGAGGATGAAGATGAAATATTTTATACAGTTTTAGGTTTTGTTCTTTTTTTTTGGTTTTCTCTTCCATTTCTATATTACCGATTTGACAGGACACAAACAACAGAAACACCAACATATTATAAGAAGTAAATTTTACACTGGCTCTATAATATTTGTAAAGGAAACAGTTTGTAAGTAACTGAAGTCTTGATGGAATTTGAGAAGGTTGGATTTTGAATGTCAATGGATGTCAAACTGCAGATACACAGCTGGATGCCAGTGTTATCTGGGTGAGTGTCAAGTAGGATTTCACAGCATAATGGCTACTCAAAAAATTCTTAACACTCTTGCCTAGCAGACAAGATTTATAAATATGAACAGCTAATGTTTGAAAGTTAAGGAAGTCACAAAGACCCAGCAACGAAGCAATCCAACAGAGGAATCTTCTTCCCACTTTTAAACTCAGAAAGTGACTTCTCTCAAGCAAAAGTGACATCAAATGCTTTTTTTAGATAAAAGGCAGTACAAATAAGAAAGTTCCTCCAGGAGAGGCTTTCATGTGTCTTTCAAAATTAGCAAGCACAAAAAGCCCATAGGTCAAGAATCAAGTCCTCTCCTGTAATCCGTATTCACTCAGATAGCATTTCAAACTCAAGCTCCTGAAACTGACCTTCAAAAAGTCATTTCTTCATGAAATGCGTGTTATACTATTGTCACTATTCATCCACCTCTAAACACCTGGCATCAGGCAAAGTTCGAAGGAATCAAAAAATGAACTGACCCCTTGAGGAGAAAAAAAAATCAGAACAGCACCAGGACTGGTCAGAATGCTGGAAAATGGACACTGATTTGTGGAGCAGTGAGTATTCTGTGGTCACTGATCTTGACAATTACTAAGTTTGGAATAAATTGTGCTATAAAAATTAATATACTCATTGTACATATATTATGTGTAAACGCAAGCATTTTCTTGCTGATGAGCCATGCATGTTGCTTGGAATTAACTAATATAAGAATTAGTAGAAATTGTATCCCTAACAGTGCCTCCTTCAATTTTGTGCTTGAAAACAATTTCAACAATTTATGAAGTGGAAATACAGAATAAAGTTAACTTGTAAAAATTACTGACTCATAAAAGGGAGCAGAGACAAAGAATGATTTCTGAATTTTATATTTTATATCCTTGCCATGTGAATTGCTATTTCTTCTTACTGGAGGCTTTCCTGATGCACAGAAATACAAGCCTCAAGTGACTTGAGTCTGGGGAAGTCCTGACACAGTTTTCTGAAAATCTCTTTCTATTTTCCATTAACAATCATGACAGCTCTGCTCTTCCCCACAAGATCACATTTAAGTATTCAGTGGCTATTAATAAAGACTTGATTGGATTCTAGTCATAATAGCTGTCATAAATGCAAGGTTTGAAGACTTTGGGTTAATATGGATTAAGATGTCAAAGGTCAGGAGACAAACGAAAAACAAAGAAAATTCTTCACAGATGTAAATTTTTTTTCTGCAACTAAAAGCTATAGTACAGTTATTGAGAAATCAGATTCATGAATATGTAAAGAATCCCAAATGATCTGAGGGGCAGAAACCAAGCTTTATTTGCTAAGAATCTAAGGATGGGATAATTTTGAGCTCCTGGCTGGGAATGCTCTGGAGCATTTGTCCTTAGGAAGACTGATCAGTCAAAACCAGAGGAATGTGTGTGCAGCTCTCGAAATGGGTACAAAGATTGCCATTTTTCTCATTGACTTTTAATGTACATTAACTTAGGAGGCCTCAGAAATTTCACTTTACTACCACTGCAGCCATAAATTAAGTTGGATTTAGAATATGTTTGTGGCACTTACAGCCTTGTAGACCTGTGGATTTACAGACCTATAGAAAAGGTTTTGTCTTGAGTAAGTGCCCTTTTATGCGCTACCACCATAGGAAAACTGACTTCTGTGCTGAAGATTTGTTTGCTAGCATCAAGTTGGTAGATATCTTTTGCACTTGCTGCCTTCCATTTTCCAACAGAAAGATTTCACTGTGGATAATAGAGCTGTCTTAGGATGGTAGGACATGATCTGCTTACAAAGAGCAGAGCTTTGCTGGCAGAGGCCTTGGTAAGCATCTGTGCAAGGAGAAAATTAAAACAGCTGGTTGGCTCCTCTCAGTCTTGACCATCTTGGGTGAAGACTGAGAGGGATCTTTGACCAGTAGGTTCAAAGACTGGAGGCTCAAATTCTCTCACAGTCTCATTCTCAGCAAGAAAACCTTAAACAGTGGAAGAAAATGTAATTTGGAATATTTAAATTGCTGGTTGCCGCATCTGTCTTCCTCTAATGATACAGAAACATCTAGAAAATCCTGGAGACACATCCTTTAAAATCATCAGGCATTAACATTTTCCTGTCTCTGAAAAGTTGTTCATACCTTGGGGGAATTTGATAGGATTTGTGGGCATGACCCTGGTTTGTTAATAAGATGGGCACTTTTAGGTTTTCATGAAAAGCTGGGGCTTAGTTATATTCCTCAAGAGGGATTTAAAGGAGAATTTTTTTCGGTGATACAAACAGTATTTTGGTGCTTATGTTCCCCACTGAGTAATATGTCTGGATTCCCTATCATTTAATGAGAAATTAATGCCTCCAAAGAATCAGAGTAGTAAATGTCAAAATAGATAAAGCTAAAGGGAGACTAATATTTTTTATGGACATCACGTATCTTCAGATATGGTATGTGTATTAATGCAATCCCACAAGGTGTGGATTAGGTGATTAAGACAAACTGAAAAATAAAAAGAAATGTATATAGAAAAATTGCCAGAACTGGATTTTTCTATAAAGGTTTAAATGCAGAGTAAAACTGCTGTGTCCAACAAAGTTGCTGAAGACTCATTTGGGTGTAAGTTGAATTGGAGTCTGTCTCTAGGAGTGATTTAACAGTGACTCAACATGCTGAATTGTTGCTCCAAATAGTAGTTATCAAAGGCATCTTGCCTTTGCGTAAATGACTAATATAATTAGCTTATAACATCACCATAGGCATTGGCAAAAGTAATCATCATTACTATCCATTGTGTTCACAACATCTGAACCATTCATTTCAAAGCCCATGGAACTGAAACTTCTATCCATCTCAGGAGAACTTTGTTTTCATCCTCCACACATTTTCTGCAGGGGCCTGTTTTCCATGCCTCCCCATCCTCCTGCCCATTCTTACTGCATACAAAATGTAATTAGCATTGTTCTTGCTTGCTTCATCTTTTTTTTTTTTTCAGGAGTGAGACGGATATAGGGAAAAAGTTTTTTTTACAATAAAATCAAATACAAAAGTCCTTTGTACACAAAACCTTGTCCTGCTTGTTTAGCTCAATTAAACATATGTAGAAAGGCTCACAAAGTTGGGTCTATTTCGTTCTTAGTTTCATCCATACAATTCTGATGTTATATGGGTGTAAGCAAGGTCAGAATTTAGTCCATTGTATGCTTATAAAGGAAAAGAAAGCACTGTGAGATTTTGATGTTTCACTTTCCTAGTAAAATGATGTGCTTCCGTAGCCATGAAATAAGGACATGATTTGAATGAGTTACCATCTCTGCGATACTGAGATAACTAATCTGAGATTGAATGCTGCTCTTTTTCAGGAAAAATGAACATAATGATTAATAGTATCATGGCAGGACTATTATTTGGTATGTAATACTCTCTTTATATTATTAAATGTTTGTGAAATTGCAATTAAAAGCTTGCCTTGTTTGCTAATGTGCTCTCTTATTTAATTAAAGAACTCTTGCTGTGAACTTTGCCTTTTGTGAACATGCTTAGCAGTGGTGTTAAAGAAGGGTTTAATCCTTTTAGACAAAGCGACACCTGTTCACAGGCCCCTAAAATGTTTAAGTCACATCTCATTTAAGACTAGATTGCTCAGCACCTTGTAGTATTAAACATAGGTTTAACCTACCTGTTTCTGGTTTTCCTAACATGTAGTGGAATAACTCAAGTAATAGCTGAAATAGTGCTTCTTCAAATATCTAGGTAGGAATTCAGGTCTATCCACTCTGCCAGTGTTGACTGGTGCTCTAGTCCCTTTATCAACTTCATGGCCCTCTTCTGTACTTGTTTCAACAGTTCCATGTCTTTTTCTGTTGGGGCACCAGACCTGTACACAGCATTCCAGATGAGGTCTCTGTGAGAGCAGAGTAGAGGGACAGAATCCCCTCCCTCGACTGCTGGCCACACTCATTTTGATGCAGCCCAGGATTCCACTGGCTTTCTGAGCTGCAAGCACACACTGCCTGCTCATGTTGAGTTTTTCACCAACCATCACCCTCAAGTACTTCTTTTCAGGGCTGTTTTCTATCATTTCTCTGCTCAGCCTGTAGGTGTGCCTGGGATTGCCCTGATCCAGGTGTGAGACCGTGTACTTGGCTGTGTTGAACTGGTTTAGACTTCAGGTAAGCTGCATGTGTGAAGTAGGTCAATGTTGTCTTCTCTCAGATCTGCTTTTACAGCTGTGCAAGCTCTTGTCTACTTTGTACTCTTTTGTCCAATATTTGTTTTAACTCACTTCACTTCTCTTTCACTATCTCTTTGAGCCTTTCAGAAAAGGAAGGTGTGATGGATTTCTATGGCACAAGAAGCCCACTTGGGATTAGTCTCCCTATTGATTAATCACTCACAGAAAACTCTTGAGAGTAAACTCTGCATGTAGCTTTCTGTCTTTCAGCAATCTCCATAAATTAGAAAGCAAACTTTGTTTGAGGGCAGGAGATGTCCTTTTTTCCATTATTTATAGTACATGTGTGGTGATTAGAGAAACTGCCACTGAGGTGAGGCTTCCTTTGTATTACTATACAAACCATTGACTTATTGGTTTGCTTATAATCTGCTAAGATTTTTTTAAATGTCAAATAAAAAAGGCAAAAAAAGTTTTGAAAAGGTTTTGAAAGTTCAGAGAAATTACCAACAGATAGGTGCAATGAAAAATTAATTTTACAGACCTCTCAAGAAACCTCCAATCCTTTGTCCAACATGCCTATTCTTAAACATCTACACTTTAAAGACTGGATATTTAAAGCTGTATTCCTGTGTTACAGATGCCAAAACTAGAGACCTTACATCCAGACTTGCAAAATATTAAAAATCTACAATCTGAATAATTCTGAAAAGAACTCAATATTCCTTGAAGCATCCCAAAAACCACAAGGATTTTTAAAATTGCATTTCTCTCTATAAACAGAATTGGCAGATTTAGGATGCAAAACTTCCTATTTTCTTGGGTTCTGCTTCGCACCCTTGTTCCCTTTAAATAGTAAAATAGTAAACAAAATATTTGTCATGCAGCCCAGTCCATGGCTGTGGTCTGATGGTAGCAAGCCAGCAAAGCCAAGGCTGAAGGATCCCTCCAGTTCAAGTCCTGCTTGGTGCTGAGAATTGCTGCATCTCTGCTCACGGCCAGCAGCACATCCCTCCATCCCAAGACACCCAGCTGTCTCTGTGGGCTGATGACAAGCAACTGAGCTTAGAGCAACCTCAGTTAACGTCACTGAGAGATTGGTTTAGCTCTCAGTTTAAGAGTTGGGAAGTGGCAGTTGAGATCAATATGCATAGAACAGGCGTATTTTTTTATCTTTTTTTTTTTCTTGAGCTGAATATTTGAATACAAAATCTGATCTTACATATGAGCTCAACTGTGGAAGTGTAATGCAATAGCATTTAAAAATAGTGACTGCCAAGAAGCAAATTAACACAGAGGAAAACCGTTTAGAGGTGTTTGGTGATGGTTTTCACCAGGCAGGCTATGCACAGTTTTCATATACAGTAGGTTAGCATTTCCAAAGGGCAAAGAGAGATGAAGAATAAAGGATAATCTTTTGTCACTTCCAGGCATGTGATCTTTGTGGATGCTCATTTGCAGTTGGAGAGCACAAGCAGTGCTATCTTTCAGTCAGGTCTTGCTATACTCTGAGTTTTCCTTAAAGTGTCATGACAGAAAATTGACATTAAGAACATACCTATTTATATGCTTTTTGAAAAAGAAATAAATTAAAACTCCATTCCATTTCAAGCTTTTATTTTGATTTCCATATCAAGCTGTTTATGGCTCTGACAAACAATGCAGATATTTGAAACCTTCCCAGAATGTGTTTAAGAGCTGTACTGCTGTAGATTAATAGATTTGTAACATATTTTACTCATATTTAGCTCTGCTCATATGCAATGATGTATTTTTCCCCAAGAACAATGGAGATAAAAGCTGAAGATTACAGTTTGTGTTAGAGTGGGTATGCACAGATAAGGATGTTTCTCTTTGTGGAAGATGAAAAAAGGAGAAGAAGAGCCTAAGAACAACAAAGACGATCTTTCACAGCAGGGAATATATTTGATGACCTACAGTAAATATTATAAATGCTTGAAAGTGCTTTTATATACAAGTATTGCTTTGTAGTAGGCACTTTGTAGTAGGTATTTGCTATTCTCTCCCAATACGAATAAATATCAGGCTAGAGGAGAGTTACAGAACCATGAGATTAGGAGGATGATGAAAGCGAAGCATTGTCATTAGTTACTGTCAAAGACCACAGTGGTCTAGCAAAGGGACACAGACTCCTCATTGATTTGCTTGCTACACTGATGTTTAGGACCAATGTAAGCAAGTAATAGGCAGGTTAATTTGGGCAGCAAATATTAATTATTGAGTATATGTTACAGTGGAATAGAACGTCATGGGACAAACTAGTATAGCAGTTACAAAAAACAAATTGGAACTCAAATGTAAAGTGAAGGTCTAAACTGCAGAGTGAGTTTCTACCTCTGGAGTCATATAGGAAGTTCAGACTACCAGATCCTACCAATAATTCAGAAATCTGTTACTGCTCTAGAAATCTCTTTCTAGGGACCAGTGTGAAGATGTTTCACCTTTGTCTTGAACAAGGGGCAGTAAAAGATAGCCTTATCATTTGGGAGCTCTTGGAGAGCAAATTAGCAAAGCAAATTCCTCAGTGGTGTAGGGTAGGCATCTAGATGCTTTTCTTTGCATTGTGGGATATTGTGAATCAATGAAAAGGAGACAGAAAGGAGCCTCTTTGCTCCTCCAGCTGTAGGACATCACATGTCTCAGTTTTGTGACAAAGCAGCCTTACTTTTGAATTAACTGAATAGATCCTGTTCTCTGGCAAGATGCTTCCAGCAAACTAGAAAGAGAGGACAACATTTGAAGACTCATGAGGAGGTGAAGGACTGGAGGAATCAGAGTCTTAATTAAAAAAAAAAAGAAATCATCAAGAGTGCTTAAGGATTTGAAGCACTGTATTTTTAGGATTTCCAGTTCTGATAACCAGAAAGTCATTATCAGGGCTCAGACCTGGTAGCTCTGGATACATGTTGAAATCCCAGCAAATGAGCACGCTGGGGAATTTCATCCTTTTTGTTTGCCCATATATTTTAAAACTAAATCACCTATGTCTTTTTTCCTGCATTTCAGAGTTTGCTGCTCTGCTCATTGTATTCAGACACACGGCAGTGATAAGGGACTTTGCGTTCAGAGTTTCAATACCCTCTCCACTTGGCTCCTGGAAAGAAGTTGAGGTTTGGCTGTCTTTGAGGCTAGTGGAAGATGACATGGTAACAAATGGGTTGCAAACAGTGATGAGAGAAGGACAGGGTCAAACTGAGTGAAGTTAAGCATAAATCTCTTTGGGCCATCTTTCAATAGCCCATTCTGCTCCTCTGCCTTCTGAAGCAGCAGCAATATTATAGTAGGCTGATCCTGGCTGGGTGCCAGACATACACCAAAGCTTCTCTATCACTCCTCTCCTCAGCTGGATATAGGAGAGAAAATATAGCAAAAGATCCATGGGCTGAGATGAGAACTGGAGACATCACTCACCAAATATCATCATGGGCAAAGCAGACTCAACTTAGGGATGTTAATTGAATTTTTTACTAGTAAAATCAGAGCAGGAGAATGAGAAGTAAAATAAGTCTTAAAAACACCTTGCCCACATTTTTCCTTCCTTCCCAGCTCTACCTTCTGCTCCTCAGTGGTGCAGAGACACAGGGAATGGGGATTGTGGCCAGTTCATCACATGTTGTTTCTGCTGCAGCACAAGAAGAGGAGTCTCCCCTGCTTCAGCATGGGGGCCCTCCCATAGGGAGGAGGAAGTTCACCTTCCACAAACTTCTCCCACATGAGTTCACCCCACAGACAAACAGTTCTCCATGAACTGGTGCAGTGTGGGTCATTTTCCCATGGGGCACAGTTCTTCAGGCATGGGCTGCTTCAGTGTGGGTCCCAGATGGGTTCACAACCCCTATCAAAGAAACCTGCTTCAGTGTGTGCTCCTTTCTCCATGAGTCCACAGGTCCCTGTCAGGAGCCTGCTCTAGCATCCCAAGGATTCCCAGCTTCTTTTCAGGCACCCACTTGCTCTGGCATGGGTCTCCTCCACGGGCTGCAGGTGTATCTCTGTATCCTTGTGGTCCTCCATGGTGTTGTCTTCATCATGGGCTGTAGGGGAAGCTCAGCTCCAGTGCCTGGAGCACCTCCTCTCCCTCCTTCATTGACCTTGGTGTCTGCAGTGTTGTTCCTCTCACAAATTCTCACTCTTGCAGCTTTTCTCTGGCTGCAATTACATCTGTGCAATAACTATTTTTTTCCTTCTTAAATAGGTTCCCACCATTTCTGGTTGGCCCAGCCTTGGCCACTGGCACGTCCATCCTTGAGCTAGCTGGCACTGGCTCTGTTGGACATGGAGGAAGCTTCTGGCAGCTTCTCACAGACGCCACCCCTGTAAAACTCCTCTACCAAAACCTGGCCATGCAAACCTTCTTGCTTTACCATTTCCCCAGAATAGAAGGTGAAACAGCCCTTGGGCAATCATTATTGATTATAATCCTAAAAGTCAGCAGCCTACTGGGATGGATGTATCTGTAGACAAATGGGGAAGTGTCTGGAGGACTTTCCCAGTGACAAGAACAGAACTGAGGCCTCAGTGGAATTTCCAATGTCTCTGTGGAACGTGTCACTCTGGTAAGCCAGACCCTCTGGAGAGGCACCTCCACAGAAGCCTGGAAGTAACGCACTGTGCGATTTTATCATGTAGGTGTGATCATATCTTGGCCGTGAACATAACAAAGATGGCACAAATTAATCCATTCTTAGCTTTTTTCCTGCTTAAATTGGCATTGTATGAGAGAAGAGAATACAGTATTAGACCTGTAAGAAACATTAAATTCTAGTTTCTCTGTTCATTTTTTTTCAGTGAATGGCTTTATTCACAGTATAAGAATAACCACGGCTTTTGCTGATAGTCTGAAAAAAGCTTGTAATTTATTTCCTAAATGCTAATGAAAGCTAAATGGTCACCAGCCAAAAAATCTTCATACTAATAATATTTAGTTTCTGATTTAAAAGATGCATTTCTTTTTGAACCAGATCTGATCAATGCACACAGTGCCTTTTGCCAAAGACTTTTTAAAATGCTTCACTTAAAATTGTCCAGATTTTCGATCAAATAATTTGGAAAAACGTATCTGGTTTGTTCTCACATCGGGGAAGGCTTTTCTCCGTTTTCTCACTTCCCTGTTTTTCCTGTCCTTTTGACGAATCCTGACTCGAGCGCTCCGTTTAAAGGCTTTGAGCATCCCGGAGCGTGGGAAGCCTTCTGGGGCTGCCGATACGCAGCAGAGTGCGCGACCCTGCGACTGCTCCCTTCTCTTCTCGCCCACTGTGCAGCACAGCCTCCCAGACTTCTCCTGAGAAGTGTTGAGGCCCTGCCAGTTCTAGTCTGGGAGCTGGGTCTGTTTAGTACCTCTGAATACTAACTAGGTTGTTTTTACCCAGCAGTAATATGTGACAAATTAAACAATATAAATTTTATCTTGGTCTTAATTAAGGCAACAGCAATGTTCCCATTAACTTCAGTGGGACCAGGACTATATCAAATATTATTTAAACATTTATAATAGCATTAGATAATGGGGTTAGAATAATTAAGAGTCTATTGAAGAAATTTAGCTTGATGGTGGAAAGGCAAATTATGTCAAATGAACGGGAACTGTCGTTTATGGAGGTCTATTGAGATAGTCTTGTTTATTGAGGGAAGAGAACGAAGCTCATCGAAATCTTTCAGGGGCAGAATCTGAAGGTCTTTTTGGGACTGAGAAAAAAGAGTGGGAATATTAAACAGATGTGTGAGGTGGGAACAGTGTTTTTCACCATCGCACAGACTCAGCAGTCAAGAGTACCTGAAAATTAATTTTCGATCGGCAAAATGAGATCCTAGAATCAGTGTAGGCTGTTTCAATTAGGTCTGTGCAGATAGACAAAATTAATGGGTCAAATAAGTAATTAATGGTGTTAATATATCAATCACTTTTCTAATAAAAGTGTCTGAAATGAGTCAGGGGAAAAAAATCTAATAATTAATTTGAAAACTGCTATGATGCTCCAATTGATTTGGGGCTGGGAAGAAAGGGAGAATAATTAGTAAGGATCAAAAAACAATATCACATTTAGTCCCCCCAATGGAGAGGAAAATTAAACAGAGGTGGGATTGAAATACCATTTTTTATCCTCTTAAGAAGATTGGGATTGTCAACTATAGTAGACTCCTATTCTTTATTTTAAAAGACCTATATATGCCCTGTCCTTCCTCACTTCTACTCATGTGCAAGATCATGTCAACTCAATGAGGAAACAAGTGGCTCTGTGTCTACATGTTCTAGACTTTCTCCTTAAACCGGAACTTTAAATGTTGAGAAGCTCTTTTCTCTGTTTGTTGCTGTGATAAAATGATGAACTAGCACAAAAGCCGTAAATGTAGTTCTTTTTTGCCCCAAAAGCATGCTCATTTCAACAAAAAATGAAGGTATTAATTCAAGTGATCTCTCCTAGACTGCCCACTGGATAGGAAGTGAAAGAGAAGGGACATTGCATGAAAGTGTCTATTAGTCATAAAAATATGTTGTGTGTGATTTTTTTGAATTTTGGAGGATATTGTTGAAACTTGTGAGTGTGCTCATTTTTTTAATAAAATACACTTATTGAATACACTGGTGGAGGTGCAAAAAGCATAAGTTCATAAGGGTTAAAAAAAATAAACCTGGGATTTCCATTGGGAAATTTTTTGACAGGCCACACAGTGCTGCTGAGCTTGGCTTGGTAAACCTCTGTGTTATTGAACAAAAATGTACTGCAATTGTTATGAAAAATAGCAAATGAGAAAGAAACAACCACAATTCCTTTCAACAAAATATCAAGATTGAACCACCTCTTTCTTGCAAGAAGTTGTCTAGCAAAACAATTCACAGAATTAGACCTCCTTTAGCTGACACCCTAAAGCTGTGAATGAAAGGTAGTAGTAAAAATTACTTAAAATAAAAGGAAAATCAAAACAAGTGCAAGCTAACTCAATGCTTTTGAAAATGGGACTCTTAAACAGAATGTGGACAAGTCTGTTATCTGCCATTACTTTAAAACTCTAGCATGGAAGCTGCCTCGTGGAAAGCCGAGATGTAAGTGCTAAACATCTAGGAAGCATTAGAGGAGTGGAACTAATCAGATGACTGAGAATTCATACTGTGGTTGTTCAGTTTGTTTCAGGGGATCTAAGTAACCCTAAAAATCTTTTCAGCTAAGAAATGCTTTTTCCTTGCAGTAGGAGTAGCTATTCTCCCTTTATTTTACCATGAGTTAAACTTACTCACCATACACTTTTCTTCTTCTTGGTAATGTCTGTTTAAATGACACATGCACCAGTGTTGGTCATTGTGTTCTTTGCTATATTGAAGTTTGCCTTATATTTATTCCAGGCCACTGCTGCTGGGCAGGATTTGACAAGCATGCTGGTTTGCAAGGCTGTGGTGTACACAGAAGAGTGATTTCATTCAAACAAGAAGTTGTTGCTAGGTAGGCATTTTATTAGCACTCATGCAGAGTAGCAGCTTGCTGTAGTCTGCAATTTTTTCATCTTTAAAGTACACTTAAAACTAGATCCCTGAACAATGGGCCAATAAGTTGGAAAACACAAATGGACTTCAGAAGAAATGCATGAAGCAAGAAAAAAAAAAAGGAATCAAAAATACAAAGGACAATATTTCAAATAGCCCATGATAGTATGGCATTTAATAATTTGTCCTCTTTTTACCACATAGTTCTCGTATATAAATTTTTTATTCTTTTTGTTCTTTGTAAATTTACTAGTATGCCCTCCCTATCACTTTAGTTGCTCTTCTCTGTGTTGGTTTTTTTTTTTTTTTTCTTTGTTATTTTTCTAATTCTACTCTGTCTCCTGCTCTGTTCTGTCTTAAGATACACAGACCAGAACTGCAAACACATTTAAAATATGGGTGGAGCCAGGTGTCCTCAGTGGCAAAATGATTTTCTTGGTTTTGTTGTGACTGACTTTCCTAATGAACACCCAACATTTAAAGACTGGTGTTGCAAACTTAACTCAGAATTGCAAAGAGCTGTTATTGATGACTCCATTAACATTTCCACTAATGAAAACTGTTCTGAATACAGCATCAGGTAAGCAAAGTTTAGATTATTCTTCCCTTGATATAGAACTTCACAATGATCCACATGGAAGCTCACTGGGCCCTGAGTGTTTTGCACACTCCCTGGATTGGCTTTTGGAGGTCCTTATGGTCAGTGTGGTACTTGACTATCTGAAAAAGGCCCTGCTATTATCCATACACTGCATTCTCTACATCATTTGCAAAGATGTTGACTAACTCTGCTTCTGACAGTGATCTCTAGGGGTTCCTGATGTGCCTTGCACATGCTTATCTATGCATTTTATCACAAAACACTTTTAAATTATATTCTCTATTTATTACGTTGTATTCCATTTTAAGTGTATTTGAGGTGCAAACACATGGCTCTTTCAGACTTTAGATGCTTTTCCTGTAATTTACTTCTAAAACATTTACAAATAGTTTGGTTTAGTGGTTAATTTTACAAAAGCATTATCTTCTGTGAAAGACTGTCCACTTCTCTAGGACATAAAACTTGCAAACAAAATTTTCCTTTTTTGAAAATTGAAAATGCAAAGCATCTACCTCTCTCTGTCTCAGCCAGGGCATTGTGTGATATGCCCCTATCCTGGCAACAGAAGTAATATCAGAAAGAGACTCATTTGATAGTGTCCCTTTTTCCTGGAGTTAGGAAAACATCTTTCCAATTTGTTACTTTTGACTGTCATTTATTCAGCAATTATATAAAATGTGCTCTTGGACCTGTTCTTTGGGGAGCGTCAGTCTTCAGTGAATGATATTTCCAGAGCATACCTCAATCCAAGTGATTTATTGAGGCAATATATCATCCAAGTAAGGTCCTTGAACCATGTTTTTCTCGCCAGATGATACCATCCAAAGAGAAGAAAGTCTGAGTCATTGTTTAGTTGTGTAATAAAGGTATGTCAGGAAGCAAGAAGCTCCTGAAACACTAAGCATGTTTGCCTCCAGCTATACTGGCATCCTTGCATCTTCTTTCACAAGCATGTTAGTGAGCTGAAAAGGCCTCCATTCCTGGTCGCTAAGGTCTTGGTCTCCTTGACAACTAAACTTTTCAAAGATTGCATGAAAAAATGTTTTCCTTACCCCTTGAGCTGTTTTAATGCTTTAAAATGTCAAGGAAAAGATCCTTTTGTCCCAAGAGTAAGGAAGAGGTGGTAATGGAGGAGGAACAGAATATTTCAAAAACATGTTTACAGAGTAATAGAGTAATACAGCCCAGACAGAATGCCCTCAAAAGGGATGATCTGAATTTAAACTTATTAATGAAAATACATTCCTTCAGAATAGATTGGGCTTTTTGTTGAAAAATGAAACCTTTCACCTTTAATTTGTCTCACTAAATTCGGCAAAAGTTGGTAACAGCAGTGACATGCTTTTATGGCTGCTACCACATGATAAAATTCACAGGGAATGAGCTTCAGTGTTGTTTTCTTGGTGTTTTTTTGTTGGAAATGTGGAGTGGAGTTAGCTGGCAGTCAGAACCACTCTTTGGGTCAGGATTTAGGGTATATTTGCCTCTGTGGTATACTAATTTAGGTATTGCTGAAACAAAGGGTTGGTTGAAATAATTACTATTCTGTGTGTTCCATAACAAGCTAAATATCCCTGTGCTCACTGTTGGGCTTGAGCATTCACATGCAGGGGCAGTCCCTAACTGGACATTGCTGAAGGTGTAGGAGAGAAAAGAGTGAAATGTTAGTGGAAGGAGAGACATCAAGGTGTTTAGGAAGTGGGCCTGGACAGTGGCAGCCCTGGGCAAAATTAGCACTGTGGCTCTTCTAATGGGTAGTGGAGCCCGCAGCACTCACCAGCAAGTGAGACCTTCCCAAGGAGTAACTTGGAGGGCTGACAGGGAGAGAAGGGACATTGCTTGTTTTTGTGACTGGGAAACAGAGGAAATGAAAGCGCAGGGAATCAAAAAAAGATGCTGCACTGAGGTACGAACAGGCAGCACAACTTTGGGCTTCTTTTCCAGCAGGCCTTGCATACAGTCAAGGGAAGCCAGTGGTAGCCTCTTTTGTGTAACTGGTTACCCTTGCCTCAAATGGCCTTCATTTGAACCTATATTTACAGAGGTGATTAAGAAGGTGGTGGTGAGGAAAACAGCTGAAGGGAAATTTTTGCTTGGGGTTCCATATTTGCAAACTTGGGGGAAGTGTCTGTTGTCTATAACCCACAGGTCCATCTGTGGGAACAGTAGCCTCATCTCACTGATTATTTTTCATACCGACTTGCCTATTGGTTTATCTCAGATTGTCACTACAACTTTGTGACTTCATTTTTCCTAGTCTCCAAATGCTGAGAGTTCCAAAATTAATTGAGGTTTTTGTAGTTTTTTCAGATGAAGGGCCATGGTCTAAGATCTAGGAACAGGAAGGTAGGTGAAGGACATAAAGTTCATAAATGGTTTGCTCATCTGCATCATGATGTCTTTTTTGGTTGGTTGGTTGGTTGTTGTTGTTTGTTTTTTCAGTTAAAGTTTGTCTTGTTCTGCGTATGTGATGAAAGCTGGTGTAATTTCGTGGGCAATTGCAGTCCATTGTCTGAAAGAAGACTACTGTAATTTTTGACTGATACATTGACTCTCTAAGTTGCTCAAATACCATAATTCAGGTTAGTGGAGTGCCACCCACTGGGTAAACAGTAAACCCTTGTAAATCCTATTGCACAAGATGTGTGATGGACTGATGGCAACTAATTCTGCTTTAAGAAGTTGATTTTCAACCAAAGTAAAATTTGCTGATGATTCTTTCTTTCACAAATCTTACTCTGATCAGGCACCTATACTTTGTTGATGGCTAAGTTCAGTGTAGAATCATAGAATTGTTAAGGTTGGAAAAGACCTTTAGCCATTAAACCAGTGCTGCCAAGTCCACCACCAAACCATGTCCTTAACTTGCAAAGGGTGCGCTCATTCCCCTTATCCAGATCATTGATAAAGATATTAACAGGCCTGTCCCCAACACTGAGCATGAGGAATGACTCCTGTGATTGTCTGCCAGCTGGATGTAATTCTATTCACCATCACTCTCTGGGCCTGAACATCCAGGAAATTTTTTACCCAGCAAAGTGTTTGCCTTTTGTCCAAGCTGTGAGAAGTCAGTTCTCCAGGAGAGTGATAGCAGAAGTGATATCAAAGGCTTTACTAGTCCAGGTAAACAACTTCCATAGTCTTTCCCTCATCCACTATGGGTCACCTTGTAATAGAAGGAGATCAGGTTAGTCAAGCAGGACCTGCCTTTCACAAAGCCGTGCTGTCTGGGCCTGATCCCCTGGTTGTCCTGTGTGATGGCACTCAAGATCTGCTGCATAACCTCCCTGGCACTGATGTCATGCTGGCAGGGGTGTAGCTCCCTGGATCCTCCTTCCTGCACTTCTTGTAAACAGGTGTTGATTTGTTTACCTCTAGTCAGCTGGGACCTCCCCAGTGAGCCAGAACTGCTGATCAATGATTGAAAGTGCTTGGTGAGCATTTTGGCCAGCTGCCTCAGCAACCTTGTGAGATCCATCCATGCCCAAAAATGTGTTTGTGTCTAAATGGTGTAGCAGGTCACCACTAAACATTCTGGAGGGTCTTTTCTGTTCCTGTCCCTGTCCTCCAGCTCAGGAAGGTGGGAGCTGTATACCCAGAGGACAGCAGGTCTCACTGTTAAAGACTGAGCAAAGAAGGCATTAAGTACTTGAGTCTTTTCCTCATCCATTGTCCCTGCATCCAATGAAGGATATCCCGGAACTTTTTGAATGTAGATTGAGTTCTGTATTTCTAAGCAGTCTATACTGTGCTTTTTTTCAGTTCAAGTGTAATTCTGGAGTCAACTGATAGCTCTTGGTTCTGCTCATGCCTGTTAATTTTGAGACCTGTATTTCATGATTCACTATTCAAAACTAAAGTAAATCATTTGTGTTCTGCATATTACCCCATCATGCTCAGCAATTCTGGGTTCATCCACTGCTCTTTCCACAGATTCTGGTTCAGTTCAGAGTATTGCTCTTGGATTTCTTTTGATTGGCATATTTGAGAGAGGCTTGAATTCCCTCATAACAGTATGCAACAAACGGAAGGTTTTATATAATAGCTGGTGCCCCGCATTGGAGCTACAAGCTGACGAGACTGACTGCCTGTGAGATATTAAAGTCTTTGTGGTATGAATATTATCAGAGGGCAGATACCATGCTTCGCCTGTTAGCTTCTGGTCTGAAGCAGTGATTTTTTGGCTCTAGAAGATATCTGCCATCTGAGTCAAAAGCTGGGGATACATGGGACTACCTCATTTAAAGGATTGCCAAGGAATTCCTATTTTGATGCCTTAAGTGGATAACCATGACTTTGTAAAATAAGGTTCTGGCCTCTTGAAGTTTTTTTGTAGGTGACTGAGCCCTGCTCTACGACAGTTGAGAGTTAATAGCCTCTGCATCTTATTAATTAACTATTTAAAGCTCTTGAACAAACATGCCTTTTCAGGGAGCATAAACTCATCTGACAGGCCGCTGAGAGCAGATCTCTTTCTGCAGTTGGTACAGGTAAATCTTGTCCTCTCCTTGCCATTCTAATGCTCTAGCAACATTCCAGCATTTTATTTACAACTTTGAGAGGAAGATGTTAGACTAGGATATAGCAGCATGTCTGAATGACACCCACATTTATTTTGGGAACCCAGAAACAACTCAGTTGGCATGTTCAACTTGTCCTCAAATGCCTTCACCATAATAACCTGTTTGCCAAGCTGGAAAAATGTAAATGTGATCAGACGGTTGTGGAATTTGTGGGCTATGAAATTGCCCTTGGGGATGAACTGGGGAAGGTTCTTCATGAGATTGCTGCTGTGGTTGGCTGGGCTTCCCTGGGGGATATGTGAAGGATATCGTGTCTGCAGCTCAGAGCTCTCTGACAAATCTCACACACATTTACCCAAAATGCAGAGATCTCAATGGGGGGAATCAGAGCCTGGATAGCAGTCTCACTGCTCCCTCTGCTTAGGATAGTGGACACTTTTTGTTTAGATAAACTCAACCAGACCCATAAAGAGCCAAACAATGTTTTCTGTTGTTCATGGAATCTCTTGCTTTTTCAGTGTTTTCCATGTTTTCCTCTGTGATATAGAAGATCACGACAAAATTTGGGGTGGCATTTTCAGAGGGAAAATATAAATTAATATGTAGTAGCAGAGAGGCTGTTATCTAATATGCTCTCCTTTATAAGGAGTTACAGTCTCAACTTTGGTGTTCTGGAGCATTGCATAAAAGTATCTGTAATAGTTGACTGTTAGTGAGACTCTGGGACAAGCAAGGGGTAGAGGGAAAAGGAAGAATTACCTTTCCTTATGTTTTCTGCATTTCCACTCCTATTGCGCTATTCACTCTGTTCAATAATTTCTCCACTTCACATTTCATTTGAAGCCTGTGTGGCTTCAGGAGAGATAAACACACACATGTTGCTAGTTTTTTTCTCCTCAGCAGGACCTCATTGAGAAACTTTACCATTCACTATTTTCTAGGACATCTCATTGCTCATAAGTCCCCAGCTTCTTCTCACTCCTCGGCCAGGATTTTCCACCTGTCCAGGAACCATCAGATTGGAAGCATGGGAAACTGAGTTTTTTTCTTTTTCTTTTTTTCTTTTTTCTTTTTTTTTTTTTTTCCTCCTGTTTTTGTAGCTTTGATATTCTGAGTGGAAGAAGTTTGAGAACCCCTGAAGGAGGGGAAGTGTCACTCTGAATATGGCTGTATTGGGAGTTGCTCATGCTTCCCATCAATTTACATCTGGTTTAAAGTCCTCTGAGAGGGTTATGGGGTTTATCTGATAGAGACAGAGGGTAAAAATCTTCTACGTCTGAATTACTGATTGATTGCATACAGTAGTACAACAAATAATTCTTATTATGACTCATAATTCACCTATGGGGTTTCCCGTGAGGCTTGAGGATAGATTTATATGAGTTGCTTGGCTTTCCTTTTCACCTCTGCTTAGGAAGGGGAAAAAATTCCCTTCTATATCATTGTTTTCAGAGAGGCACTTCTTGTAGAGAACTACTATTAAGGCCATGTTTCCAGTTTATAAAAACTGTCTGGTTTATATTGCTGTGACATGGAAAGCTATTACCTCTGTTCTGTGTATCCGTCTTTCTCAATATAAGCTGTGCAGCAAGGGACCCTGCCCCAGCTACAGAAAACCTGTAAAACAAGGCATATTACTGCTTATCTACAAGCACTTCATGTCACAAGGAAATTCTCTGTCTGATTAACACCCAAGTATTAACTCCTTCTCTGCTACTGACACTGGAAACTGAGCTGACTGTAGCATTTAAGTACTTTTGTGACTCTGCCACTCTACTCCTCACTAAAGACATTGTTCTCCTTGGAATTCCCTTTCATATCAATTTGCTTGATCACCTTAAGCTTTTCATTAATTTAAGCATCTTTGTTGCCTTTTGGTGAAGCGATAATAAAATTTCAGATAAAGTGGTAGCAAAATCATTCAGCTAAAAAGTGATTATTGTTTCTTCTGTGCCTTTAATCAATAACATTTATCTCTGAAATAAAATCATATAATGGACTTTATTAGTAACTAGTGGGTGGGCGTTGCTCCTCTTATGGTTGATGGGTGATCTAAGAGGTGTCAAAGGGAGAATAATACCCGCCAAAGACAGCATCAAAAGCCTGGGAATATACTTGTGTTCATCTCTTTTTCTCTAACTACCTCACTGATCGTTCACTGTAGATTAGATTGTATCTTGTTGCCTTGTTAGAGGTACTTTGGAGCTGCAACACTAAAAAAACCTCCAGGAGATATTTTCTCTGAGTCCCTACTTTCACTGTGAAAATGGACAGCATAGTGTATTCTGCTGCTGGACAGTACAGCTTAATAGCCCGTAGGAATAGCCAGCCTACTTTATGTCTTATCTTTTAATTTTCTTGTAAGGACCAAAGCTGAAGGAAATAATAACTTCTGTTTTCACTGGTGGTGCACTAGGAAGAAAAGGAAATTGAGAGGTCTCTTCCTAATCTTCCCTTATAAATCCTTATAATCTCTTCCTTACAAACAAAACTTCTTGGTAAAGCTTCAGGGTTTGGTAAAGCAATAGGTTTACTCTAAACAAGGGCTGGCTTACAGTTTCAGGCTCTGTTTCTGAATGGAAAGGATGAGTCAACAGAGCAGATATAAGAAAAAGCCTACATCACTGAAAAAGTAGACTTTTCTCTCCCCTTATATCTTCTGAACAGGAAAGCCAGGGAATTGATGCTCAGTGTGGTTGTGCTCCACAGCTCATTCCTCCACTATCTTTATGGCTGGTTGGAACATAAAAAAAGTTCTTCTCCACTCAGTTCTACTGAAGACTTAAAGCAATACATTGAAGTTTCGTCATGTTTGTCTGAGAGTGAAAGTTTGATTAAAATGCAAGGATTCCTTGACTGATATCCACAGGATCACAAGCATTTTGGTGCCTGTAGATCTGTTTTAGTATTTTGGTTTTGGGTTAAAGTGATTGTAAGGGATTCAGCCATTGTGAGGTTTGCATCTTTTGTTCAGCTGTCTCAACAGCCTCTGAGAAGGCGTTAACTTCTGGAAAAGATTCCTATCTTGTGTCAGAATTCTCCATTAAATACAGCCCACAAAACTTCCTAAGGCTTTTTTATGTTAATAAAACCTGCAAGTTTTCAAAGGGAAGGTGAAATGGAAAAGGCTGCTGAAATTCAACAACTACAGGGATCTCTAATCCCACTCCTGTTAGGTACATGCTCTGTCCACATGAAATTACCAGCTTCTACCTTCAGAGGTCTACTGAGTCAAAACTCTGTTTCTGAACCTAATTGCAAAAAATGCTCAAACCTGCCTGTGGAGTCTTTGCACCTACATATCATAAACAGAAAGACAAATAACTTTTCATAATTTAAGCATATTTCCCTCCTTGATCTGCAAATATCCCACCAAATGCTTCCTGTTCCCATTAAACAGCAAGAGGCACAGAGGCACTACAAGGTAATGCTGGGGAACTGAAGGGAGTTTGCCATCTCTCTGGTTTTCTTGTTCCTGGTCACATAGTGAGCCAGTAGTTCAAATTTGGAGTTGAACTCTAGTCCCTTGACCCTTACCTACTTGCTCTAAACAGTAGAAGTGGAAAAATATCTCCAAATGAATATAAAGGGAAACAATACCAGCCAGTTTATTTTCTCTGCTCACAAATGCCCATGCAATATTCAAACTTCATAACTGGAGAGTGGCCAGTGAAGATTTTTTACCATTATGTGACTGTTAAGATAACAAATGCATTACTGTTTTCTCCTGAAGTTTACCCAGAGATCATGGCTTCCCTTTGTCTGGTGACTCAGTTACACTGTGAGTTTGTGTGGAAAACATGAAAAGTTTACACAAACATCCCTCCTCCTGCTCTAGCTCCCCTGCCTCTGATCCTGTCTCCCACTTGCTTCCTGCCTGCTCTTCACCCCTGGCCTGTGCTTTCTAGTAGCTGTTCTTTCTACAACCCCCCTCACACCTCTGACTCCCTATTGCTTCTGCCTCTGCTTTTTCCAAGTTGTCAAATAAAACTTGTTTTCAGCCCTAATCCTGCCATAAAACAAATCCTGAGGTAACTGACCCTTTCTCTAGGATATAGATAAAGTCAGTGCTTGGTTAGTTCATGGAAGTATTGTGTATACTTTCACAGTGTATGTATCTATCAGAGAGAGGTTTCTTGCAGGGCAAATGAGCATTTTGTCTCTCCTAAAAATGTTCCTGTGCAATGCCTACTCTCCATTAGCTTCGATGGACCAAATACAAACCAATAGCAACAGATAAAACTCCAATGCTTTAGCTTTGGCCTTACACAGTTATCTCACTGTGATCACCTGCCTTGCTTGTGCAGCAGTCACAGCAGTGAAGTGTCCCAAAGAGTTGTGCAGAGGGTAGAGAGGACAGGTGAACCCTGTGATGCCTCCTGACTGCTGATGCATCCTTTTACACTAAGTCACACTTCCATAGGTCATGGCAAGCAGCCCCATGGGAGGAGGTGCAGGTTTATGTCCACAGGGTAATGAAGAGGTTAAAGTGGTTCTTCAAGTTCAGGGTGTGACCCATGAGGTGTCATATTTACACATCTGATACCTGTACATTAGTATGAGCAGAACAAGTAAAAACCTGCTTAAGAGAAATTAAATTAAGCAGTTGAAGGAAACAGTCATTTTAATAAGGAGCTTCTATATACCAAAAAAAAAAAAAAAAAGAAAGAAAATTCTGATACTTCATTGTCTATTTATTCCTTTCAGTCATTCAATTTTACTTTATCTTTCATCATTGAAAAGGAGACAAAATCAAGTCTTTAAAAATAATCTGATGACATGGTTTTGTGTAAACAATACTGGCGGAATGTAGGACTGGATGTCTAAATTCCCAGTCTCTAATAATATTTTAGCTTTCTCTTTATTAAACTCAAAAGTATTTTAACAGTCATGGGGTGATATTGCAGTGGCTTTGCTAAGGTAAAGCTTCAGGGGCTTGCTCTAAACAAGGGCTGGCTTACAGTTTCAGTCTCTGTTTGTTTCTGAATGGGAAGGATGAATCAACAGTGCAGATATAAGAAAAAGTCTACATCACTGAAAAAGTAGACTTGTCTCATTCTCCCCTTATGTCTTCTGAACAGGAAAGCCAGAGAATTGATACTCTGTGTGGTATCACAAGCTTTCGTGCAGATTTTTAGATGTTTCAGAACATAATATATTGAAATAATGGAAAAAGGTCACTATTCCATCAAAACTGTTCCTGTGGTCTTGTGTTACTGGACATGTAGTCCCATTGACTGTGCAAGATAAAAGATCCAGAAGCTAAGTAGAGCCCTCAGGAGAGATCTCATTTTCCACTGCCTTTACTGTCTGTGGGCATCCCCACTACTGCACAGGCAGTGTGCACAGCTCAGGGCTGGATGCTGCCTGTGTGTAATCATTTTCCAGAGGAGTAGTGCTTAGCAGACTTGAAAAGCAGGGGGAGGTTAGGCCATAAACACTCTTGAAGGTCTCACATCACTTTCTCCAAATCTTCCCTGTGCTTGTTTGAAAGGCTCCATGGTGAGCTGGGCTCTGAAGAGGCACACGGGGAGAGGCAGCATCAGGAGAGGATGATGGAGGAGAGATTTTTGTGAAGTTTCACCTTCTCTGAACTGGAATAATTATGAAGTTATATCAGTTTGCCATGGCTGAAAGCCTGACCCAGATGAGCAGAAATGCAAATTGGACATGAAAACCCAAACTTAGCATTCTTGTCTTCATGCATGAAGGAGCACCTGGCAATGGGCTGGAGGGAAAAGTCCTTGAAGCTGGTGAGAATCCTCCTGTCACTCTGCTGCCTCCTCAGTGGTGCTCCAGCAGAGGCACAGGGCACTTGGCAAATTGCTCCAGCAGATTTGTTCAGGAAAAAGATTGTTCTATTTTGCAAAGTTAATATTCATCAAATGTTAATGAAAATACATAACAAATAATTATGACAAACATACCATCTGATTAAGATGAAAGAGGATGACAATTCTTGTGAATTTTTAATTTAAAAAAATAAAGAACATTGCATTAATAAGACTTAATTATATCATTAAATATTTAAATTTACTTTCCACATTTTTATTTAACATATTTTGTTTTTAAATATTGCTAACATTTTTATGAGATTTGTTCATAAAACATATAAACAGATATGGTTTTGTGAGGCAAGAGGAATTTTAATGTCATGTATTCATTATATTGATCACAATTTCAATTTTATTTATCTTTAAAAAAGCTAATAGAATCCTTCCACAATTTATTATAATTCACAATAACTCCAGTTATAGATAAATATTTAATAGCGTTACTAATGCATCATGCACACAGTATTTATTAATTAGAAAATATGAATTACTAGTTGTACATTTCAATAATTTGCATTTAAAATTAATGCTACATTTTTCCAGGAAACTGTGGTTAACTTTGAGAATCTGACTTGAGCTGTCCGAAGACAGACAACCAAAAGTGCACACTGCAAATCTGGCTGTCACTCCACGAGGCTGTGACCAACGAATGAAGAGGATTCTGAAGATGAGGAGGATGCCACCAGACAGATGCTAACATGAACCCTGCAACACAGGCTTCAGAGAAAAGGAGGAAAAAAGACAAAGTTTGAGCACTCCCTAGTTTTCCTTGATAAAGCCAGTGGCTCTGCCATGTAGTTCTAGGTATAAAACTCACTCAGGTGTCTTTGTCTGTCCAGCAGCTGTAGGGAGCAGACTGCTCAAGCTTTCCTAGGCAAGAGTGGTGGCTCAGGGAGGCAGGCCTGGGGGCAGAGGTTGAACAGGAGATGGGGCAGAGCTGGCTGATGAAGAGGAGTTTTGCTGGTGATGCAGAGGAAGCCAGTGATAAAGATTCAACCTGGGTTTCTCCTACTGTGTCAAAATTATGCAAGGTAGCCTAAGACTTTTTCCTCCAAGGTATTTGTTTAATATGTAAGCAAGATATTTAGGTCAGGAGTTAGACTGAAACTTTACCTTCACTCCAAAAGGTCAATATCTGCCAAATCTCCGTTTTCTGTGAAACCAGATTTTTATTTTTTTCCCCAACTAAACTACTCTTTTTCTTTTGGTGTATTTATTATTTTCAGCTGAAGTTTCCGGAAAGTCAGCAACTTCCTGATTTGTTAATTTAAGAAAGGGGAAAAAAAAAAAAAAAAAGTACTTTTTCTAAAAGAAGAAAATTATGGCACCAAGAACAACTTCTCAGTAAGGTATCTTAAATACAAATAACCTTCCTGGAACTGTTTGTCAGCAGACATAGACATGACAGACCAACCAGAGACCAGAGCCCTTCCTTAGGCATATTAATCTGTTAGATTAATCTGCAGTAAGTGTACATTTTACTATATTATTAAGTAATAGCATATATGACTTTGTCTCCTAAGGCATGGATTGAGTATTTTTAAACCCCAGAGGTGGCTCAGTAAAGGAAGAGTTTAGAATGCTTCACATCTTTTACCAAAAGATTTAAAAAGGCTTTGTAAAGTTTGCATTTTTACAGTATTTACAGACTTTAGCTATCAAACACTGGACTGCATTTTCTGATAAAGCCACTAACAGACCCATGCATGTAAAGATTTCTATTTTGCTTTGCTTTTGCCAATGTGTTTATGAAATACTATTGAGTACAACCTACCACAAATAGCTGTACAACTACAGAGAACTGTTTGCAGCTACCACAGCTGTATCACAAGGTATTTAAGTGTGCATATTGCTCTGTGTGTGTGTGTGTGTGTGTGCATACACAGACATACAGATACACCACAGCACTAAAATCTGCACGTGCACATGTACACTGAGCATTTACAGTCATTTGCACTCAGATACATGAAAAACCACTAATAAAATTTTGCAATAAAAATCCTGCATATGATGGTCAACATACCACTCCCTCCCATAATTTTATAATTACAGTAATAAAAGAAAAAAAAAAAAAAAAAGGCTTGCACAGACAGGAAACAAAAGAGAAAAACCTCAGGTTGGTTACCACTTCACTTCTGTAGTGACTCTCTGTTCACACATACAAGCACACACATGCAGTTTCTGATAAAATGAGTTGTTTCTCAAAAGACAGTGAAAAAAAGGGCTGATGAAACCCTCAAGTTGTTCTTGAAATTACACCTATACCTGTTGTCATTTTCAGGAAATCTGCTTTGTTTAGTTGGTAAACTTGTTTTGACTTTTCAGTGGAAACACTTTGCTGGCACTACTTCCTTATCTGTAGGCCAAATTCTGACCTCGGTTTCATGTGCAGTTGATATCAGTTGACTGTGTAAGGCACAATAGGAACTTTATGTCTACAATTGTAAGAGCACTGGAAGGTGTTTTGCTGTTATTACAGCTTGAATTGCTAGAACTGCATCTGAAGATGTCTATTTTAGGCAAGATTCACTCCTCAGATATGGTTAACCTAAAATTCTCAGAAATATTGAAGTGCATGCGCAGAAAAACTGAAGAGGAGGAATCAACACAAGGGATTTCATTTTAGCTGAATACGCTGTATCGCATCTTGATTTTATACTGGTGTGTGGAAGCATTGACTTGCAATGATTTTGGTGTAAATCACAGGCTTTGATGTGCAGAGGGGTTATGGAGCATTTTATATGAAGTAATAATATTTAGTGATTCTATTGAACTAATTACCAGTTACTTTGACATTTAATGAAATAAGTAACACTAAACATGATGTGAGGGCAGCTTTTATGGACTTAAACTTTAATCAATTGAATGCAAGTCAAAGGTGCCATTTTTGCTGATGGTGGTGAACAATGGATGATGACATTTACTAAAGGGTTTCTTGTCTTCATTATTCTAGATTGAATAATTGCTCCTAGGCAAGCTGGGAAGAGCTGTTCATGTTCTCAGTGACAAGAGGAAGCTGCGAGATTCTAAAACCACCAAATCTTTGTTATTTCTTGTGGCTACTTGCTTTTGCTATGGATATACCTGTTTTACAGGGTTCTGATTTGGAGCCCTTCTACAGGTAGGACTGCAGTTCGGCTTTACATTAACTTGAAGCTGAGAATCATACCTCATGCTGAATGCTTGTTCCCAGCATCTACATTTGCCTCTCAATCTGATTTGAGTTAGGAGAGAGGCAGAATGTCCCAGGCAGTTCAGGTACAGATTTAGGGCTGGTTTGCCTTAAAGGCAGGATAGATTCAAATGACTCAAGATGCTTGGCTCTTCAAATGCAAATCCAAAAACAACATTGATCTGTGACTCATATAAGGTCTCCTTGTTTTTTTGCTTCTGAAGTAAACTGTTGCCTCAAGGGCTGGCTGATCCACGTAGTATTTTCCTTCTCTCCTCTCCACTTGAGAGTAGTTGGTACTTTGGTGCAGTGTGCCATTTGTACAGTGTGGTTCCAATATCCCATGCTGCACAAAAGTACCATTGATTTATTTTACAAATTCAAGAAATGCAATTCTGATTTTACATTCAGAATACAAAAACATAGGCTGGGGAATTTCTGACAAGAGCCAAAGGTGGGGCATGACCTAAATTAAAAAAAAAAAAAAAAAAGCCTCATAGTGTACTATGAAAACAAAAATACACCACATGGAAGAATAAATAGTTGTGGCAGAGTCAGTCATGGTATTCTCTTATCATGTTCCTTATTCACAAGTTGGTGGAATTCAACCCGGTTACTCACATTTGATCCAGCATTGCTGTATAATTGATGATTAAGTGAAACTGGAAAAAAGGAATAGGTTTGTTTTTTTTTTTCATTGTGGAAAGAGATTAATTTTCACTTACTTGGTTTTATGTTACAGATAACTGGCACAGCAGTATGGAGAAGCTTGTATGAAAGCTGTCTGCACAAGCCCAGCCCAACTCACTGCTAAAAGTTATTAATTCTTTTAGAAATTTTTAGTGAGAAAATGAAAAACTTGCTCAGACATATCCTTTCTGATGTTTTTGGAACATTCTGTGCCACACAT
Organism: Pycnonotus jocosus; assembly: GCA_013400435.1. Taxonomy (NCBI): domain Eukaryota; kingdom Metazoa; phylum Chordata; class Aves; order Passeriformes; family Pycnonotidae; genus Pycnonotus; species Pycnonotus jocosus. The sequence continues at coordinate 95,848 of VWYP01024111.1, forward strand.
GTGGTCAGGAGCAAACTATGAGTTACATAATTTAGGACTATTCCCAAATCAGGTTGGATTGGGCTTTAAATTACATGAATTCCTTCAGCAAAAATTCTAAGGCCTGGCCAGACCAGAAGGACATACATTAATAATAGTGATAAGCTCCTTTCTGCAGCCAGTTTGTAAATCTGGGTCCAATGTTACCAGGCCAATAGTAATGTTGTGAATGAAGTTATTGTGTTGAATCTGTTCATGGAGCATACTGTTTGTGTGCCATGCCATTCCTCCAGTAGACTCCATCAGCTGCCAGGCCAGAGGAGTTCATGTCTGTGGAGAGTGAGATGCCAACCCTCTCAGAAACTGGTTTAGAGATTGTGATAAAAGAGAAGGGAAAAAACACCAAATGAGCACATGGGTTAATGGCTGCTATTTTAGTCTCTTGGGGACACTGCCAGCTGCCATTAAGTCAAAGTAACCCTCAGGCTCTACTTGGTTTCATGATGAATAATTTAGACTTTCCTGGTGCAGAGCCAGGTTGCATTGGCTTTGTATGATAAACTCTGCAGAACTCCACTGTGAGCACAGGAGTGTAAATACATGGCACATGTGGTGGATGGATCAACCTCCTGTGTTCTGTCCAACAGCAACAGCAATAATCTTTATGAACTAGAGATTCTGTATATCCTTACCAATGTCATCCTTCAGATCTGGATGCTTTGGTTTAGTGGAACTTTTTGCCAGTCAAAATCTTCTTTGGTGTCCATTTACTTAAAGGAGACAACAATGGGACTGGACATTTTTCTACCCACTGAAAAAAGTAGTTCATATCTGAATAAATAACTGAAAATGGTTTCTTGCTGTTCAGGAAGTACAATCAATTTGAAATTAGGATTATGGAAACATCTGTGGAAATTCAAGTGTCATCTCAATTTGAGCTCATTCAGATCCTGTATTTTTTCTACTTCCCAAGCAGGGCATTTAAAATATAATCCTAATTAACACATATATTTTAATTATAGCCAACAGAATATTCTCCTAAAACTGCGTGTGGTAGCTGAGGGGTCAGGTATGGAGGGAGGAGGCAAGGAGGAAACCAAACAAATGTTCTCTGACTGTAAAACTCCTTGTTTCCTTAGTAATATATATCCTTAAAGACCTTAAACATACAATGAAATTTTCCTCTCATGAATCAAAGTGGCATTAAAAGTGTGAAGCAAGCACAGCACTCATACTCTCTTTTTCTCCTGACTCTTTTATTGGTAATTTGAAACAAAGGAACTGCACTGGAATTTAAAAATTTCTTTTTTGAATTGATTTCCTCATAACTTATCACATAAAATACACAATGCTGCTGCAGGTAGAAACAAATAAATCGTGGATGTCATGGACAGATCTTGGGAAGATTTTGAAATTTGAGAGGAGCACTGGTAGAGTTGGGGTGGTCTGCTACTACAAACTTTGCTGTACATCAGCAGAACTCTTTGGCACTACCAGATGGTTTGGAAGTCCTGTGAGATTCTCGATACTTCTGACTTGCACAATAGGTCTGAAAATGAAATTCAGAATACTGACATTGGTGCACCAGACCTCAGAGTGCAAAGTATCCCAGTTTAGGGATACTGTAGCCCTTTATGGGCAGCATCAGGACCTTTTTGCTTGCAGGGTTTGTTACTTTCTCCTGCAGTCAAACTTCTTGCCTGTGCCCTTGCGTGTACTTTGAGTGCACAGTCCAGCTCCCCTGGTTGCCCAGGGCAGTTTCACATCCACCAGGTCCATCACAATATTTGCACAGTCACTTAGAGTCTGCTCTGGTCACTAGTAAGATATTTTTTTCCCAGAGATATTGAGAAAAAGGTTTTGGGATGATATAATGGGAATCAAGAAATGTCAGCCTAATACTTAGTTGAAAACAAAACTGTACCTGATTATTAACTTCCTCTAAGCCACACCATTCCTGCTTTGTTCTGCTTTTGTAAGGCTCTGTTAATATATTTCATGTCACAGAGAGTTCTCCCTGTCAGATGAATCCTATAATGGCAAACGTCCTCAAACTTTGATCAGCACTACTTCTTGTGCATTTCCAGGCTCTTGCTGTTTTGTCATTTACATACATCTTTCTACTGCATATCCTGTGTGAAAAAGTTTTCTTTCCCAAGGTTGTTCTAGTGGTCATGTAGCAATAAAAGTTGATGGATCTAGGCTTCTTATTGATGTCTTTCCAAGAGGTGTCAAGATCAGCACTTTTCCTGTCCTAGCAGTAAACTAAAAGAGAATCCAGCAGCCTTGGCTTGACAAGGTCAGATATTTTTTCACTTCATAAAAAGAAAAAGGAGATTAAAATAAAAAATATGCTCGGTAACATTTTTTAATATGTCCCTTTCTGTCAAACATGACAGTAGAAACAATGAGTGACAAAGTTTTTCTCCTTTTTTGGATTGGATTTATTTCTGTTTTCAGCAGGAAAAGGTTAATTTTGGAGTCAGCAGTAGCTGATCTGAATTTTCTATTTTTTTTTACGAGTGACTTAGAAGATTAGGAGACATAATTTCTCTAAGAATGAGTTAAACTCAGCTCTAAATCCCATCAGTAAGGCTAAGAACATAATGTAGATAAAATTTGGACCAACAAATTAAATTAAAATAGGAGAGTGTTATTACAGAAATGGACCTTTTCCTCAGCTGGTTTCCATATGCTCCTTTACACTGTATCCACTTGACTGAAAGCAAATTTTCCTATTAGACTGTGAGTTCTGTGATAGTTTTGGAAGATTGATCTGAGATCTCTTTCATCTCATGCTCCACATCTCATTGTTGGAGCAGTTCTAATAGTGGTTGCTTTATTATCATTCTGATGGAAGAGGCAACAAGAATATTCAGATTTTCAGATCTCAAATGAATTTTAAAGTATAGACGATGAACAAGTTTATTCCTGAACAAATACAAAGATTCACTTTTCCAGCATAGGCTTTGATTTTAAAGACTTTGTTGACTGTGTTTGTATGGATAGCATTTTCTTAATTTGAAGGTCAAACAACATAAGTTTTTGTCCTAAGTGCATTTTATATTGAATCCAAAGAGTAGGTATTACTGTAGCTGTGGTAGTTTGCTTTCCTTATCCTTCTGTCCCTACAGTGAATTGTAACAGATTCTTCTGGCAGTTTGTTAACAGCAAGACAACTTGGGACAGAGCTTGCAATACTGTTTTCTGAATTCTCCTCTGTTACTTGAAAAAAACATTTCCCCTCATCATTTTTGCAGGTGTTATGTTAAAGGAGAAGTAGGAAGAATACCTGAAAGGGATCAACCATTGCTTTTGTAAACAAATACCAGCAATTAAGCTAGATGTTATTGCCTTGAGAGGGAATAAAACTTGTAAATTTTAGCACTTCTGCTTTATTCCTCTGCCTCAAGATTCTGGGGATGGACTGGTATTGAAGGAGACTTAAACTGCACTTAAATAAGTGCAAAGAGAGATCAATCATCTCTGTTGTGTCTGAATTATGAATACTACTAGGTAGAAATCATTCTCTTGCCTTCTAGAATATCAGTGCTATGTGGCTACTTCATGTTTATCCAGAGTAAGGTATGGGGGAAAATGTCACTTGCAATTCTGAAATATCTAAAGCTTCTGCCACCTCAGGGGAGAGCAGCTGGTTAATTTCTTAGGACATGTGAAAGTATATGATTCCTATCTTTTTGTCTCTGTACAGAAATGTCAGAAACATCAGGAGTTTGGTCTTAGTTTTTAAAATCTTTACAAATGGGATTCAACCAGCTTAATGAAGGGAACCATTCCATCCTCTCTAATCAGTCAGTCAGCAGAAGAAAGGGAGACATCCTGCAGCACCTGAGAATCAAGTCAAGGCTGTCACTTTCAGACATCATGGGGATAGACTCAGGGAGGGAACATGGATACAAGATGATACTTTATTGTCCATAGCAAGGGAACCTGACTAAAGAACCTGGGACTGAGAACACAGCCTTAGCCTTGCTGCTTTCTCTAAGGTCAGAATCATTAAGGGGGTTGTGCAGCAATGGTGTCTTTCTCAAAGCTATCTTAAGAACAGTCTTTCTTCCCTACACACTTAATGAGGTGATTCCCTTTGGTGCTTCATCAACTTCTTGGCTCCTAAACCAACCCTTAGCTTTTTGCCCTAGATATTTCTCAGCTTTTCTCAGATAGTAACTATTCAGAGAAAGAATAAAGCTATAATTATTCTTAACTGTAAATCACAGATGTGGTATTATATGCCCCAAGAATGACATGGGATAAAAACTGAGCTTGAAATATACTCTGTAGTGAAATTGTGGAAAGCTAACAAAAATTAATAAAATAAATTGCACAGCTACACACATGAGCAGTTAAAATCATGTGAGACTTAGGTATTCAGAATTGCAAATGCTTTTTCAACATACTAAAACACAAGTGGGTTAAATTTATCACCTTCCATTTTAATTTAAAAGATGTAGGAGAACATGTAGCTGAGGATTTTCTAAAAGAAGTAGCGATTTGAGCATGTTGGGGGTGGTGGTGGAATTGCTTGTAGTTTTATTCATTTAGGCATATCTTATCACTCCTCCTTTTCTTCCTTCTTGGAGGGCAATGAGAGAACCCAGATGCCAAGCTGTGGAACATGTTCTTCTGACACTAGCATCTGGCTCCTTGGCAGAATCCTCCAACTGTCATGCTGACAGCTTTCCTGTTGTGTCCTCGTATATTTTTATGTAAGAATATTGCAGATGGGTTCTCTTCTCAAACTAATACGCTATTCTGTTGACCCTTATCATGCAGAAATGTGTTGGTTTTATCTGTTTGTGAATGAGACCGTGGCCAAATATACTTCAAAAAGGATACTTCTCTGTTCATCTCTGAATTTGTCTGCAAGCTGTCTGGGAAGATGCCAGAATCCTATTACACACCCTTTTTGTGCCTTTAAGCAGTAAGTCCTTCATTCTCTCTGCTGTACAAATAGATTGCACTTTTTGCAGCAAGCACACTGGTAAAATACAAGCCTATTTATTTAATAGTTTTAGTGGGGAAAAAAAAAAGAGAAAAGAAAAATCTTCCTTGAAATGGGGAGAAATGTGGTTTTGTTTGCTATGTGTTTTGTTGTTGTTGTTTTGGTTTGCTCAGGGATTTTTTTTTGCTACTGGAGGTCTTTATTTGTTTAATTTTTATTTGACATTACCTAGTATGCTGCTGCCTTGAAGGATTTTTTTTCCCCCAGACTTTTGTTAGAGACCACCAATCTCGAAGGCTTTATAATGGTATAGCAGTAGCACAGTGACTTCATTCAAAAAAAAAAAAACAAAACAAACCCAACAAAACCCCAACAAAAATAACCCCACAAGGATTGCACTTATTAACATATACTCCAGGACCTCCTGGAATTTTCTAAATGGAATTTTCATAGTCCAACATTTAGGTGCATACCTAATTTATGTGGGTCATCATGAGCAGTGCCAGTGACTTTACAGTAAGGCACAATTGTACTTCAGTTTAAGGCTGTGCTCAGATGAAGCCTGATGGATTCTCAACTTTAAGCTTTTCAAGATGACAACAGAAAATACTAAAAATTCCCATGTAGCTTCCCTTGCTCTCCAACCCTTTAGAGGATTCTTCCTATATATGTCACATATATATGTGTATTTGTCTTTTAAAAAAGATTCAGACATGCCCTCTTCCCCCAAATCTCAGGTCTCCTTTAAATACATAACTTTGCTTGTGCAAATAAGATAAAATACAGAGAAGAAAATATTGCAAATGCATAAACCAAATTGATGTGGGACCCTGCTCAGTAGAGATTGCAGCTCCACGGGTGTTGTCCACAAAAGGCTCTTCAGGGCCCTTAAGCTGGGACCCATTGAGACTATTTCAGCCATAATTCCTAAACCCACCCAGACTGACCTCCCACCTCATCTCTGCTCAGGTAAGAGAAACCTGAATCCAAACGACTCCCTGATGGTAGTATGGAAGATTGCCAGCTCTGATGAAGCCAGGTGGGTTCCACTGAGCATGTTGTCTCTGTCCACATTAGGGGAACATCCTTGGAGTTTGACTACTGTAAGCTTCTCTTAATTTATTCTCCTAGCAACAGATATTAAGACTTGATTGACACTGTTTTTTTGTTTGGTGCTTTTGCAATAAATAAAGCCACAATGAGTAGTTTTATTGTTCTCCCACCTCAGTTGTTCAGTTTGCATAGCTATTCCAAGAAAAAAACCCCAAACCCTCAAGTCAGCGTTAAAGGAAGAAGAGGTAAGTTTCTACAGGTTTCTTATTCCTATTATCACAAAGAAGAATCTTTATAAATTTCCAACAAATGCAAGTACACAGAAGCAAACAGGTTTATGCATGACTCTTATGCTGATACATTGTCCCATATCTTTTTTTCTCATCTCAAAATTTGTCATAAATGACATTAGAACTCTTCAAGAAAGATCATAAATATCAAGAATTAATTTCTGCATTAAGCATTAACTTGTATAGGGCTGGGATTTCAATTCTGTTACCCAGTGCAAGTTATTTCCTGCTGTTTTCTTGTTTCTGTTTCAAACATTCTGATTCTCTACTGGCTTAATCATCTACTTAATACTGTCTCCAGGTGGTTTGGGTTTGCTGTTGTTATCTCCACAGCCCCAAGGGACCTTCCAAAGAAGTGAGGGGAGCCCAAGCACTGATATTATGCAAGAAATAGAGACAGAAATACATCAGCAACTGTATCAGCATGCTTTCATTTGTACACATTCTGATCTGAACATACGTGCTTTTTGAAGCACTTGGCATGCACCCTGAAGTCTCAGGTTGCTTGAGATTACGTAAGCAGGTAAAAATTATATTTGTTAAAGAGGCACCTAGGATCAGGGGGAAAAAAAGCTCCTTGTACTAATGGGTGGAGTACAATTAAGAGAAACTGAGTATGTTAGGAGTTTTATTTCATATTTAGATGACTACTGCTGTGCCTAGTGCATAATTTTGTCCCATATTCAGATTAAATTTGAATAAGAATTATCACATGTATGATGCTTTCAGGAATGAGGTTTGGGTCTTACTTCAGCCACGGATTCTGTAGGCAAAGCACTAATTTTACCTTATTGTCTTTCTGTAAAACAGGGAAACTATTTTCTTATTACAGAGAGGAAACAGAAATTTAAAAGGTAGCTTTACCTGTGGTTGTGAGATACTTAACTACTACAATAATAAAGGCTGCAATCAGACCTTGGGATTTTAAAAAGGCAAATTTGAAATACATAGAGAAGTTAGTTAATAAACTGAAAAGCAGGATTTAGGTCTTGAGAACTTGAATCATTATCAGAAACAGAATTATTTAAATTCAAAGGGGAGATGTTGTTGTTATGTGGAAAAACTGTAAGGAAGAGTATAGAATTATTGGGATTAACCAAGAGTTTAATGTTTGTAAGCTCTTTACTCTCTAAGATGTTTGTTCATTTTCAAACTAAGAGTCTCTATAGAAATCAAATTAAATTATTCTCAAGTCTTTCTGAATTAATGCAGAAAATAAATGTCTGAAGCTTGTTAATCATATAAATAATCATATAAACATAATAATGCGAACCACCTGACTGGAGCTAGTTCTTCTATATGCTGATCATGGAGTGTCAAGGAAGGAGGTAAGGCTTACCAAGGACAGGATCAGGTGTCAAATCAATATTTCCCATCAGTTTTCAATGAAGGTGATGACTAAAGAGGACAATAAGAGATTGCTACTCTTCTCTGTGCCTATCCATCACAACCATTCTTTCTTTACAAATTCAGCCAGAGGTTCTAGGAAAGTTGCTCTTCCTAGATATTTGTCATTTGTTGATTTCTCTGATAGCTCAGGTCAGGAGCTATTCTGTCACTGGTTTTTCTCTCATAAGTTTCTGTATTACAGTAGACCTGGTTCTAGAGGTTAAATGTTGTTTTGACTCCTTGAGAAGTTGTTCTGAAGATTTCAAATTTCCCAATATCTTTCTGCATGAGCAGCATGAGTTTTTTCATTACTCTTTATATATAAAAACCTCAATGATAGGTTTCATTTCAGAAGCCTTCTGAAGCTGAAAATTTTCCAGAGCTGCATGTTTGTTTTGAACAATTTCAATCTACAAAAACAAAAGATATCTACAGGAAAAGACAGTAGAGCAATAAAAATTATATCTTAGCAAAAGCAAAAATTAGTGTTGTGTACCTCAGAACTGTAGAATTTGGACAACATCCAGTCTTTATACTGACAGTCTAAAAGACTTGGACCAAGAATTTTTTAATATGCATATTTACAATTCCTGTGCAAAGATTAGATTAGGTTTCATAGACAATGACAATAGCTGAACCTGATTGTTGATGGTAGTAATTATTTTTTGCAGAAGAACTATCAGAAGAATAATGAACTGTTACGAGTGCTTCATGATTGGTCTTCAGAATGATCCCATTTAACTTATTGGTTAGTGATATAGGAGATATAGGAATGAAAAGTCAATGTGTAATTGTGAGGTGTACAGATAACATAAAATGAGGAAGGATCATCTTAACAAAGGATTGGACCATCGGGCAAGGAGAACCAGATGATTTTGTTGATGCAAGTGATGAGATGAGATGAAATTTACCAGCACAGATTGCAAAGCCAGGAACTTAAGGACCTTGGTCTTGAATAGAATATGCATTTATCAGTTGAAGATAGTGAAGAAAAATATGAATATACTATTTTATCTGGATAATGACTATAAGTTGCTATGCAGAGCAAGCATGAAAGTCTATTGCAATTTTATAGTCCATTAGAATTGTAAGATGTTCTATCATTTAGGCATTTTCTTCTTATTTCATTGTTCATAGCATTGACAAGGTCTCATTTAATTTATGCAATATCTTGGTCACTTGTGTTCAAGAAAGATGACCTTAAAATATAAACAGAAAAAGATTACTGGTATGTTTATGGGAATGGAGAATTAATTTTGTGAAGAGAGATTAAATGAGATGGGTTGTTAAGCCTAGACAAACAAAGGTTGGGAGGGGATGGCATGATTCTTCAGAATTGCATTCAGAAGTAAGTGTTAAAGAACACTATTTAGCTGAAAAGGTCTTTGTGGCATAAGAATTATGGTTCTAAAATTGCTGTGAATAAATATAGAGTGGATATTAGCAGAATATTTCTCACTATGCTTGGAGTTATTTCTCCAGATATAATAGCAGTGTAAAGAACTGAAATTACTTGAGTGTGATAAATTTTAAAAGAGTCTGTATGCTTAAACAGATAAATTTCTGGAACAGAGAAACTGTGATACAAGTTTCTGGATATCCAGTGAGGTGGTATAACCTAGGGTGACTGATCTAAGACTGCATTGTGCTTTATGTGCATTTTCCTCATATTGCAGACTGTATTTCGAAGTTCCTGTTGGTTTCTCAAAGGGACCAGGAAAAACTCTTTGCTTCCTCCTTTCCTAGGAAGAACTCATCCTCTCTCCGTGCACTACTTTTATAGTCAGGTTGGCAGGAATATGTTGCCTTTCTATGAATTTTGGGGGTGATTTTACTTGCTAAGATCACTGGGATGATTTATTAACTCGCAGCAATCTGCTGTTGGAGAGAACCTTTCCTCTCCTCTTCTTGCAGAACTGCACATCTCTGTAAACAGGTGTTTGGCTACAAGTTTGTTAGAGCATGCACGAGAGCTTTTTGTGGCTTGTGGAAGCTGGTGAGATGTGGCACAGAGGTTCTGTGAAATCTTCCAGGTGAAGCCTTGACTGCAAAGTTGTGTCCAGCTGTACTGGATTTCTGCAGTCAGGAGGTGTTGCAGGTTTCCTATGCCTGCAAGGATCTGAGTACAGCAATGCTGCAGTTTGGCTGGTACTGGTAGTGCCTGCTGTGTTGAACTTTTCTCCAGAACACTTGTAGCAACATATCAACAACATGCAGTCGCTTCTCCAGACAGATTCAAAACAGCTACAATAATAGAGAACACGCACTTCTGGAAGGAAAAAAACCCCAAGGCTTCAAAAGTGTTTGTGAATTTAATATAATCTTTTTCCTTTAGCTTTAAAGGGAAATTGTACGATGTCATCAGCTTTTTTTTTTTTTTTTTTTTTTCTTTTGGTAGTGAAAACCAAAACTAAAGTGATTGGGGTTTCACACATGCTGGAAAAACCACTAAAGGCACAAACTTTTCATGGTATATTTCTTTTTCTGTCTCTGATTTTTAACATAATTTTTACCCGAAGACAGTTAGACTTTCACAACTCAGAACTGGCCATTTTCAGTGTGAATCATTTGTAAATTAGTGGTTTTATAACAGATCTGAGAAAAGGCTAAATTTCAAACTGAATTTTGGCTTCTCTCAGACTCAAAAGGAGATTGTTGAACTATGAGAAACAAATCTGCTACACAGATTCACTCATCCACATGTAGATTGAAACTAGTGGATTTTGCGTACCGGTGGTACAAACTCATCATGATCTGCCTGGTAATATTTAGCAGAAATTTTTGAAATCACTTATTCAAATTATAAAAAGACAGCACACTAACAGAAATGGAGGTTTTTAGGTGGACTGAAGCTCTATTGTGAAGTTGCAATAATGGGGAATGAATTGTTCATACCTACATAATTATGTTAAAGTGGACAGAATTCATTTCTGGTCTCTTGCCACTGTCACCCTGCCTCATAAATTCTATATCCATGTCTTGTAAGTGTCTTGCCTAATGAAGCCTGTTGGAAACTTGCAGCTCTTACTGGCTTCAGTAGTTCTTTTTAAAGTGTTCTAGTATAGTCTTTAAGACTTGCACAATATTTTTCTGGTTCTAAATACTGAAGGTTGTGTTTTGCAATGGTTGGGGAATTATAATATGTAAACCACACTAGATGCAGAAAAATAATTTTCAAACCCCTAGAAGCTCCATTTAATGTGTCAAATTAACCTGTGTCAAGGAAAATAACATTATTTTACATATATATATGTATGTTTCCAGCTGTGTGATGAGGAACCAAAACATAAACCTTGTAAAGAAGAAATCAGTAACAAGTCAAATTATCATGTAAGAGGTTAATGAAAGTGGATGTGTTTGGAGGTAAAATATTTTTTTCCAGAAAAAAACCTTCTGAGATTCATTAAATTTGACCACCTTAGATCAATAATCATATGCTCTCTTTAAAGTGTCTTAGCCTAAGGCTACATCCTAGTAATATATTCCTAAATTCTCTTCTCTTTCTTTTTAATGGTGAATACATGGTAGAGACCACTGTGGTAAAGAAGAAAATTGAATTAGTTTTAAGATGTCCTGATATATGAAATATTTACCACTCGAAAAAATCTTCCAAGAAAGAGTTGCACACCCAAGTGTTGTAAAAAGTTTGGTGAAAGAAACCACAAATGCATATTATCAATTATTAAAATGTATATATTATTATACATATATTTTAAGTCCTAGTTTTGCTTGAATAATAAAGTAGTTGTTGGATTTAAGAATTTTAATCTTTTCTCTGGGCTTTGAATTAGGTCAGAAGCTTGTTTATGGAGGCAATTGCGAGTAACTTCAAAAGGGACATGGACTGAGTTTCTTAAAACTTACAGCACAGGTGCTTGTCTGCTCTGAAGGTGCTTGGATTTACTGGGTATCTAACTACTGAGTTTATAATTGCACCCAATTTTTGTGGCATAAGTAAGTGTGTAAATGCTCCTTGCTTAGGCCTTTATTTCCAGAAGGGAAAAGGAACCAGACCAGGTAGAATTTCATGGTGTTTTTAGTGGTGCAGCCCAAATCCCTTTCTGTCAGTATTTGTTTCAGCAGTTCTGTGCTTAGCTTGTTGTCTTCTATGAATTCTATTCAGAGGTGCCAAATTTTCTCTATGCAAACAAGACAAGCCAGGTTGCCTAACTTTCTAACACAGTGTCTAAAAGTTAGGAATTGAAGTATTTGCAGCACTTAGCATTTGTCAAATCACTTTGCAGACCTAGCCCCAGTTCTGTATGAATTTGCATGACAATACTTCTTCTTATTGTGAGTTGGATGGACTAAAAATAACAGTGCATGCACTCCTCTGGACCAAATCACTTCTAGGTATTGAAATCAATAGTTTTCATGAAGTCACAGATCAGCAATTTTAGGCTGGCCCTTTTTTCAGGACAGAAAATGAACACTTTTTCAGTAATTGCAGGACATTACGCTGGCTTCGATGAAAGTCTTAATCAGCAGTGTGATGGATACTTAAAATTAGACCTAATTAATTATTTGGTAGATAAGTAAAGTAGAATGAGAGGTGACATTTTGCTGCTAATGACGTTCTACTCCAAGACATTCTCAGGAGCAGTAATTGAGTGGATACAGGAACACACAGCCAGGGAGCCACCACACAGAGCCTCACAGGTAACTCACATTAATTCGCTGAGTGTTAATGCAGAACAAACATGTTTTCTTGACGTGTTTCTGTAGGTATTTTTTAACTCTCAGGTTGTGTCCTGCTTTCGTTTGCCCCACTTTACCTGCCAGCTCCTTTTTCTGTAGAATTCTTGTTTCCCAGAACAGAGTCGGGGCAACCACAGTAATGCAAAGGCTGAGGCAGAGCGAATGAGCAGCTGGGGGACTGCAAAGGGCATTGAGGAAAGAAGAGTGTGCAGTTAAGTCTTGAGCTCAGTGGTAAAGTGGACAGACCTGCTGCTCAGAATCGAGAGTGCTTTAGAGAGGAATGATCTTGAATATGGCATAGTTCTAGTTCAACAGACACGATTTAGGTACTCACAGACCTTCCATTGGATTAATTTAGGGTAAAGCTCACATCTAAGCTCAACTTTTCTGGCTGCTCACTGTTACAATTTTGCTCACCCTCTAGACTGCTTCTCCAGATGGAGAAAGTCAGCTGTGGTCTGGGACTGACTTTGTTTTGAACTCTGCCCATGAAGGAAGAATTTATTTGCGGGTAGTAGTTCAGGCTTGAGTTTGCTCACCTGTGAGTCATCTAAAATGGTATGTAAACTCAGGCACTTGAAATTTGTGACCAGAAAAGGGAACATAGGTGTACAGAGCCATGAGGTTGAAAAACTGAGTGTGTACACCAGACTGGTGTCCCCCCAAGGCAGGGAGTTGGCTAGGTTTTGATTACTCAAGTGATAATGACTGAATCACTCTATCAGACAACCATGCACTTTTATAGGATGGTTTGGCAGAAGAGAAGATGTTACTGTTAATCCATAAGTAGGCTGTTGAAATTTTAGAGGCTGTTGTGGAAAGGCAGATAGAGAGTATGAGTCATGCAGTAAGAAAAATCAAAGAATAGATTTATGATCATGAAGAGATCTGACAGTGGCTCTGCTTAGAAAATGAGAGCTTAGAGAAGGTTGACGTATTCTGTGGGACTTTCATTTGGCTTGAGATCCCCAATTGCACCATGGAGTAACAAAGGGGATTTTATTGCCTCACTTGACTTAAAAATAAAGTTGTTGTCCAAAGGGCAGGCTGCTCCAAGCACACACACACACACACACACACTCCCCAGCTTCCCATGCTTTCCTTAACTCAACTATAGCAATGCCACAGCTGAAGGGTGAGTCACATCAATAAATTAACTGTATTTTTTTGTTAGTCTTCTGTCAGATCAGTGAGCTAAACTGAATCAGCACTGGATACAAGTGAAATATCAGTAAGGTATGCTTTGGCAAGGGAGAGGAGAGAGACAGCAATGTGCAGTTAAATTGAATTTAAGTCCTGAGGTGAGGCTGCATCCTTAGATTGATGGAACCAATGGGACCAGATTAGCAGCTGCTTTAAAGTCATGTAGCTTTACTGTTTTTAATAGCTTCACTCTAGTTTACATCTGTTGATCTAGATTGGTTTAGAGGTATAAATTCACAAACTGGTAAGCAACTAGCTTCTCTTCCTGTTTTCTTCCTGTTTTTCAGCAGAAAGTTCTGGTTTATCTACTCTCTCAGAAAAGCCTTTAAAAAGGAAAAGGAAATTCTGCTATAAATCCATAAAATACTTGAACTCAAGCCAAAGAATATCTTGGTAGCTAATTTTATGGGGTTATTTTGCAATTGTCGCTCCTTCATCCAGAGACGGTTCTAAGACTTTGGACTTTGCATGCACGTGTGCTTATGCATGTATGTCTGTGACCATGCTCTCATGTTGCAAAAAACTCCATATATTAGCACTCAACTGACTCTTTCACTAGTCTTACAGTAACATATTTCCCAGAAAAGACTAAAAGAAGATGATGTGAGAATTCCATGATAAGAAGCAAGAAACTTCTAATTGCAAAATGCTTAGAAACCGACAGGCAATAATTTTTACTTTTATTTGTTAATGGTGGAAGCCACAGACATTAGCTACTGTTTTTGTTGAGGACTCTCCTCTCTATGAAGACTTTATGGTTTGAGAGTACTGAAGTAAGATGCACAGACAGGTAGAAATTTCTATGGGGTTTCCTTTCTGAGTTAAAAGAAGGGGTATCTCCGACCTCAGCATGTTCATAGAATGTATGGTTCAGAGATGTTAATCATTGCTACTTTTATCAGGCAGCTTTATTAAGATCAATTTTTTTTGTTGTTACCAAATTAGAAGGGACCTAGAGCAAACTTCAGAGCAGTTATTAACACAAGTCCACATTTACTGAAAGAACTGGGCACCTTCACGTGCACTGCAATAGCTGGGAGTTACACAATATCTATATCATTTTTCACAGCTTTGTCATTAGCTGGTAATGATTTGATTATTTTGCAGATGAATCACAGTATAAATCTCTTTCACAAACACTACCTCCAAGTATTAATCAAAACCATTAAGGCAAAGCAGTCAGTGCAAATTAAAAAATTTGCATGTCTAAATTAAAAATTACAGTAATACATCATAAATAAATCTTTTAAATTCTCTGTGGTCTGTATGAGCATCCCCTTTTTGTGTCTGTAATGAGCCCATGAATACAGCTCCTTTGCTCCCCCCCGATCTTTTTAATCAGGCAGTAATCAAATTTTATAGGTAGAATTCCGATCTTTCACTTTGAAGTCCAGGTTGGATCTTATTTGAGAAAGAAATTATTTTTTCTCTTCATCTTTCTGGAACTGAGCAAGAGAGAAACCCTGAAAGACACAGACTCAAAGACAAGTGTGAAAGACAGGAGTTCAAACCCATCACATATAATTTGCAGTGTCTTTGGCTATAGCAAAGTAAATATTTGCAAAGGGTGATATATCTTATGCAAATAACTTTGAACTATGAAGAAAATGACTGAGTTGGGTTTTAGGTACTATTTCATTTTAGAACTATTAACACCTTATTTCCAGTGTGGAAAAGATTAGAGGAACTCTCATTAATATAAGCCACTACAGAGATATAGAACAAACTCTGCGTCCCTATAAATAAATTCAGAAATGTTAAAGAACAGCTCAGCTACCTTGCATTTTTCAGCTAATTACTGTCCTTCACTTGGAAACTAATATCCAGGGTACAGAAGTTTGCTGGCCTGTTGCTGCAATTTTATTTACAAGTTGATGAGGCTGGCCCGATATATGAATTTTGTTTGTCCCCTTACCTCTGTCAAAGGACATTTTGGGAAGAAATTTGTTGCAAAGCAGGAAGTACAGATTTCAAAGCGTTTGCCAGCTGACAGTATTCAGAACCATGACCTCCCCTGCACAGAGTTTGCTGTGACCAGCTCCAGCATCAGCCACTGCTTTGTCTGTGATCTTTTGGCCTTGCTGCCTCACAGCATTCCAATGGCTGAACAGTCCACTCGGAAAAGGAACCTTTTTACTGACTCTGGAATGATCCCAAGAAGGAACTGCAGGATCCAAAAGCTTTCTACCTTCAATGGTTTCCTTTCAAGGTCACTAGCTTTTCTTTTCCTTGAGGGCACACAGTAAGATGTAACCCTTGGAAGAAAAAAAAAAAAAAGAGGTAATTAAAAGCAGAGTAAGACTAATTAAAAAATTGCTTCTTGATCTGACTAAATTTACACATAAACTACACAAAACATAAAAAAACCCCAAACAAAAACAAACCTTGCATGTCCTACCTTCTCCTGCTAATAAATCTCCATGGGATGAGACATGGGCTTAGTTATTTATCAATTGCTTGCTCTGCCGTTTGAGTAGCTGAAGACAGAAAGACTTTTTCAATAATTAGTAGCTTACTTTTCAGAGGTACATACCTAAGAATACACTTCAAGACAAGTCTCAATATGTACTCTAGCCCACTTCTGCATTGTTGCTTTACATGGTTCATTTCTGTTGCATTCCTCTGTACTTACATACAGATTTCAACATTAGATTTTCGAATTAAGAGGGAACCCTGAAGTCTGTAGAATTGCATTTCAGGATGTTTTGCTTCATGGACGATTTGATGTAGCCTTCCAGTCCACAGACAAATCTAGTTCCTGATTATTAACTTCTACTTAGATTTAGGAATTGAAAATCAAGATTCAATATTTTGGGCTAGTGCTTTTAGGTCTGGTGAAAATTTAGATCTGGTGTCACTTTTCTATTAGATAACAATTAGTGGTTTGTAATTTGACAATTCTAAAATAACTTTCATTTATACTTTCAAAATAGTTTTCAAAGCATTACATTTCAGACAATATTTTCAAATTATAGTAACAAGAATTTACTTGTTTCAGGTAATATTTCAGATGGTGTTTCAGATAATGTTTTCAAATTATAATAACAAGATTTCACCTGTTTTAACACAGAAAATTCAGATGAAAAAACTGTTGGCAACTTGTGTCTTAGCATATGAGGTCCATTAAAAGATGTGAGCTTAGGATCAGATGGTGTTCATTGACCATTTGGACAAAATAAAACAAACGAAAAAACCCTCCATAATGCCATTAATTCACTAGATATGAGAGAAAGTAAATCACTTTCAAATTCATAACTCACTAACCTTTTTGAAACAAGAATGAGAGAAACCTTTTTTAATTAAAAATCACATTTTCAATTAATCAATCACTTCAGTTAAGTTCAATAAGGCCCATTCAAGTCTGTGTAGGTGGAGGATGAGATCCTGCCTCTTTATATTTACCTGTAATTGAAATTTCATTAGCTACTTCTTTATTTTTTATTTTAGATTTCCTTGGACATATTGGGGGTTGTAGCAAAAGAGCTTTAGAACTTAGAGAACAATTCCAAGATCTTTGCTTTATCAAGGCTCAGAAGAAAGCTTCCCAACTCTTCCATTGTGAGATTGGCTAGGGCTTGTATTGGGGAAGTATACAAAGCAAAATATATTTTGTATCTACAAAACCTATGAAAATATATATTACCATAACAGCAATGACCTCACAGTCCCACATCAAGACTGCAGAGGAAGAAACTTGCTGTGCAATTGACCTAATATTCAGAATTTTGTTAACATTGAGAATTACCTGATATTTTCTTCTTATGAGGATATTTGGGGAGATAAAAGTCTCCAGGCCTCCAGATAAAGGTCTCTAAACCATTATGAGACAATAGAATCTTACAGATGCACAAAATCCCTCAATATACATTTACATCACTTTTGCCTGCCATAATCTCCTGCCTCTTATTTATTGTTGGGGGTTGTTTGTTTGTTTGGTTTGTTTGTTTGTTTGTTTGTTTTTCTGGGGTTTTGCATTTTTTTTTTCTTTTGTGGAGACTTACTGTAAAGCCACTACATATGAGAGCAATTGTTTTTCTATTTATAAAGTCTCCTAGAAAACAAGTTCTGCTTAAAGCATTTAATTAAAGAACATCATGACTTTACTACATATTGTTTCTGCTTATAAAATTCTGTGCTCCGAAGTTTTCTTTCTACTAATCGTCTGTGTAAGCATCACAGGCACTTTCCATTAGACCACATTGTTCAAAGCTGCATCCAGCCTGGCCTTGAAGACTTCCAGAGTTGGGGCATCCACAACTTCTCTGGGCTTGCCAGTTCCAGTGCCTCACATATAGAAGTTCATATATGTCATGCTTAGCATCAGGTTTACACTCACACATCCGTTTAATTTGCAGAATTCTTATTCTAGGATCTCTTCGGTTTAAAGAAGGAAGGAAATCATTTACTCAGGTGTAAACTGGCAAAACAGAGCTATTACAAGATTTGTAGAACCATTTAAGGACTATGGGCTGTATCTAGATTGAAAAGCATTGAGCTCCCCGTTGTCTAGTCTATTGTCCTGACTGGGAATCTGGTAAGATTGCCATGCTCTAACTCACTCAGATCTTCTAGTAGCATGGCCAGAGCTAGTATTTGAAAAGTGCTACTGAATCCACAGGCACAGTAAAAAGGCCAGATGCACAGTAAAAAGGCCAGATGATGCTTAAATTCAGGAACATACCTACCTCTAAATCATTAGTCACTTTACCCAACAAATTTTTTTTGATTAACATTTTAGTGCTTAAGTGGGGAAATTCCTTTTACTTATCTCTTTAATAAATAGTATTTTACTCAATGCCTGCACTAAAGAGCAGTGAGGTATTTAAAAAAAAATTAAAAATTGCTGAAATAGAAAGGCGATGAGGAGTCTCAAGCCAACCTGACGATGCATGTTGATATTTTGTTTTTAACTGTCCAATAAGATTGCTCAGATTAACAGGTCACTCAGACTTTTCCAGGCTCTCTTTGTACTGGTGGGACAGGCAAACGCACCAGATAGGCTTTTTAAGTAACTGCACAGATAAAGTCTGGACAGTTTTAGTATATATGACTTGCCAGCTCAAGCAGAGAGACTGACAGTGTGGAAACAGCTTGTCAGAGCTCAGGTCATGGTTAAAAACTGCTAATGTTAATGCTGACAGCCTGTAAAGTCCCTGCTATCCATGATACCTTTAGTCAAGTTATAAAACACTCTGGAGGATTCTATTTCTTTCTCCTTCACTATTTTATCCATTTCTGTCATTACTGAAAATGTTTAACTAATTCTGTGAGTATCCCTCACTTTATCTTCTTTATTCAAGCTGCAGCCTGTCACTGGTACCCAGCACTGCAGCATCCAGTGCCTTTGTAAAGAGGAAGATGTGCTTGCAGATAGCTGAGAATGGTTATTGGCCACATGACACCCTGCTCCATGAGCCTCCCTGGGCTGCATGAGAATGCTCCCTGATTTAGCTGAGATTTGCTACAAATGAGGTCATGGAGAGGGGCAGGCAGGTGATGACCTCAGTGGACACTAGGAAATAAGCATTATTGCTCAATAATGAAAAATCATGAAACTGCAAGAGTTGTATTATCCTCCTGCTGAGTTTCTTTTCATAGAGGCCCACAGAAAGCAGTTGGTACTGAGGGCACATCTGTTACATGGGGTTGCTCCTCCTTGCTGTGAGACATGCTTTATATGCTGCATAAGGTCAACACTCTATCTATGAAATAAAACTTCTTAAACCAAGTTATCTTGTTATCCTTTTAATCTGGGATCAAGCCTTTGCTTCCCCTGTGTATTTATATAATGTACTCTATTATCACTAAGTAGCCCCTTGCCACTAGAGAACCAATGTGCTCACTTTTACCACACACCAGATCTAAAATTTGCACATTAGAAAAAGCTGCAATAGGAAAAAGCAGTGGAAAAGGTCCAGTCTTGTGTTAAATCTGTGCATAGCATATCTGGGCAATTAAGATAGACTGGAAATCTTTTTTGCTTTGCTCTACTGGAATTTGAGAAGTTACCTGCAAATTTATTGAACATTCTCTTGGCCAAGAAAGAGGGAGTACAACATGGAAATAGTGTTATTCATTACAGAAGTCACAGAGGCTAAAAATGGCAGGATATGAATAAGAATGAAGGTAGAAATTTAATCCAATAGAAATACAGTTTAGAACAACAGAAATGAAAGGATCAGGGCATGGATTTCAAAACCAAGAATCAGCCCCAGTTATTCTGGGATTTTCCCCTGCCAAGACAAATGCAGTAGTGCAAGTACTACAGAAATAAAAAGTTCACAAGGTAACTCCATATTGTCAAAGACATCCTGCTATAAAAAAAAACAACCAAACAAAAACCACCCAAACAAACAAACAAAAAAACCACCAACCAACAAAAAAACACCCAAACGAAAAAAAACAACCCAGTGCATGTAAGAGCAAAAGTAGAGTTTAGACCTGAGCTGAATCTTTGCTTGAAACAGACCATACTAAAAAGAAGACAGCTAGTCCTTTGAAAAGATCACAGAATTACAAGATAGTTGAGGTTGGAAGAGATTTCCACAGATCATTTAGTCCAGCCTCTCAAAGCTGATAATTTTATCTGTTGATAGCCCTGAAAAGAATTGAATCAGAAGTATTGGAAGAGTACTGGGTAAAGACAAGGTCTAAAATAACCTCAGTTCATATATCTGCTTTAAAAAGCTCTCTGAAAATATGTTACATGGCCAACTGATTCATTAGAGTGCTTAGATTTCAGGACAAAGGAGCTTGTTATGTAATTTTCCAAATTAGGATACTTTGTCATTACTTGGCATCAATGAAAACAGACTAGAACTTACTGCACTGACCTGCTTGTAGCCTTATACCAGTATCTCCTGCAGTACTCAACTTTGGTTTGGTCTCATAGCATCATTAAACTTATGTACATCTTATCTTTTTAAAACCATTCAGTTCGGTAGAAATTATCTATCTTAGAAAATATGTTTTTAAACTTTTTTCACCCCTTTCTCCTTATTTGCCATTATATGTAATCTATAGGTAAGTATAAGAAAAATGATACTGAAATAATCGCTTACACATGGCAAGTTAAATGTTAATTACTGAAACATTGTCCCATGTTGACTTTCTCATCTAAGCAAATGTCCTATAAATCACTGAAGCTTGTCAAGTAACTTCCTATCCTGGCAAACTTTTAAAACTCTTTTACTTTTAGAATGCTTGATAACACACAGATGTTTGAATTTGAAAAGTTGTTTTTTTTCCTTATTGAGTCTGCCAGTGTGCCTTGCTTCTCTTTTTTACTCGTCTGACATGCTCTCTGTTATTCTAGATAGTGCACATTCTTTACTCTGACTTCTAGTGCCTTTCTTTCTAATCCCTTTCTTGAAAAGTTCATAGCCCTCTTCTGAATTCTGAAACTTAAATAAATGTCATAAAAAGATGCAAGGTAGCTTCTAGTACAGTTACAGCAAAAGAAATTGCTAGGAATCTGACATGTAATGTAAACAGGAATGAATCTTGTATGAGCCCTGTAAATTTTGGTCTTTGATGAAATATGGTTTGTTATATGTTCTCTTATCATAACTAGATACAACATTTGGACTGAAGGAGTCCTAACTAACAGCGTTAGTTTTCCTTTAATTTTTTTTTTTTTTTAATTGACAAGCAGCATCAACTCTGTTTCCTGGTGTAACAAACATCTCTGCTGTAGCATGAAAGTGTGGCACATGCAGCACCACTTCCTTGGCTGAAACATGCTAATTATGTTGCATTGCAGTGGAGCTACACTGATTTATACTGCCTGAAAACTTGGCCCACCTTGTGTATGAAACCAGACAAGGGGCTTTTAACCTTATGTGAGTAACTCTCCTATTCATTTCCCTATGATCTTTGAGTAATCCTAACTGCAGGATTTTGCCCTCAGGCAAAACCAATGGGATGAGCATAGGTCAGAGTTAAGAGTAACATGTTGCCTGTGAGTTGAGATACTATGGCACTAAGAGAAAATAATAGAAGGAAAGTTTCCTGACATCATTTCCTTGGGTAGCCATGAAGAAGCTTCACATGGAAACAAAAGTATGTCTGGCATAAGATAACATTCTCTATTGGGGCAAATATGTATGCATATGTGCAATATTAGGGAATTTATCAAAGTGAGTGCAAATAAAGTTGTCAAAGTTTGTGGTATCTGACAAGATAAAAGGAACAGTCAAAGTAACAATATGTGTAGGGCCAAATGTTCATGCAATTTATGTATCTAATTTGATTCTATAAGACAGAATCTTGCACTGCAACCAACTTACTTACTTGCTAAGGAGAGATGACATACTTCCTATGAAAGGTTTTCATGATATTATTACTATTTTACTCAATGCTTACTAGAATTTATTTTTTAAAAAAATCCTTTCAGTAGGCTCCACATAGTAAAGTCTGTTGCTCTGTAGTAAAGTCTGTTGCTCTGTATTTAGATCACATTGGGATTGCGGTTATGCTTTTTCTTCTCTTTTTCCCCCCTGTTTTATTTTCTCCTTCTCCTTTCTTTTTCTTCTGTAGATTCTCAGCTGTAGGTGACATTATTGTGATGGCTGCATTTCAAAGACCTCACCTGCTCTGTCATCTCTGAATTTATGTTACACTTCATGGTATCAGCTCTAACGATCTTATTCTCTCGCTCTCTCTTTCCTTTGCACCTCTACTCACTTCCTGACACTTGACACAATAAAACCCTTTTTCATTTAGAAACTGTATTTAACCCCTTTTCACCAACAGCTTTTTTACTCAAAAAAGAAAGAGAGGTATGTCAATGGGACTCTACAACTTTGAGGATTCCAATTTTTTTTAATTACAAATAAAAATATTTACACACTTTTTAATCTAGCCAGTTTTTGTAAGTTACCTGTGCATATCTCTCTTTAAAAATTCATTAATGAAATGTGGGCTCCTTTAACTTTTTTTTTTTTTTTTTTCCATCAGACTTTTATAATCAGGCTTCATTTCCTGGCAGTTAAGACAATAAAAGAAAACAGCCACAACGATGAAGACAAACTTAACTCTTTCATGAAGATCCTTTCAACCAATGAAAATCTTCAGTGTTTATGATTTGGCACATTTTATTAAATGCTATGGCTTCATTTACATATATGCTAAATGGTATTGTTGGGGAAAAAATTAGTTTTAAAAGCCCTTGCCTTAAACTATACCTTATAAACAAAGAGACACAACTTGATAATCAGAAATTCTAATCAAGTGAACAGCTTATTTAAAAAATATGATAATTTTTCCAACATGTAACCAGCATCTGAAAGAAAAATGTGTATATAAAAGCACAGTAATAACCATCCTGAGAAGTTGCATAAAATCCTTACCTATTAATTTCATTTCCCTTTTGCTGAAGATGTCATTACCAGACAAAGTTGTCATTCTTATAAAGTAGCTAAAATTTCTAAGTACTTAGTGAATATTTTGAATTATCGGTATTTAGCCTATTCGTTATTCATGTGGTATTCAGTTTAGCCATGTGTAGTTCTTTATTGGTAAAAGAGCAACTCTGAATTGAATTCACCTAAATATGTATTTTTGAATAGGAAAAGATTATGCAGTAGATTCAAGCATGTTGGGTTTGGATTTTTTGGTTTTTGTTTGTTTTGTTTTTTCAAAGTGGAGAGATTTATATTTTTGTTGTACCCAACCTATATTATTTTCTACTTCTTGAATGCACTCATTTCTGTATTTCTGATAGAGAAAGGAGAATAAATATATTTAAGTAAGTTAAATACAGACTTGACAAATATGGGTACAAAGAAATATGTAAAATGCTGTGTCTTCAGTGAACAGATGGACCAAGAAGTTGTTGTGAATCTGGCTAGGAACTATGGTGAATGATATTTCATTAGCCCATATCAGTTACAGATCTGTTGAACAAAATAAGACTCCAGACATTTTCTGAATTACTCTCTTATATAGGTCAAATCACAGTTGTAAGAGCAAATGTTCACAAACGGCCACTGATCTGGGTGGCCCAGATTTTAAAAGCCCAGCTGGAAGCATTTTGGGTCTGGTGGAATTGTAGAGTACTTTTTTTCTGAGACCCAAACCCAGGGATATCTCAAAACTGAGCTTCAGAATAAATACCATCATGTAGGAAATGCCTGTTATTAAAAGTCCTGTTTCTCCATCATATACTTTCTTTAGTATCACATGGACCTTATGTCCTCTGGAAAGGTGATTTTTTCTTATTGTGCCAGGGAAAGTGAGTGATTGTTTGGTCTGCCATAGACCTCTTTGCAACCTTAAGCAGTTCACTCAGCATGCCTTTGTCACCATCCTCACACATATAATAATAACAGTTAGCTCTGTATTGTGCAAAATAAGTGTGGCAGTATTTCACATCAGTCAATTTCATTTTGAGTAAAAAAACAGATACAAGAACTATGCATATCTATAATCTAGGGCAATATGGCCTGAATCTTGAGTGCTACTGTGATACAAGTAATTAACATTTTCTTCCTGGAATGAAGGCTGTCAACACATTTTTTAATAGATTCCATGAATTAAGTCATGGTTTCAAACAATTTGGTCTGAAGTTGTGCATTAAAACTGTGGTGAGCCATTAAAAAGATGACTTACCAACTGTCAAAAGCAAAATAAGAATTAAGAAGGTGAAGAGGGAGAGTGTTGTGTGACAGCCACCATAGATTTTCCAGACTGAATGCTCAGATGCCTCTCTACATATGGGTCTGCTGGAAACCTTCAATGCAGGTACAGAAGTCACACCTGTGTCTGTAGCAAGAAACCCTGATTTCCTCTTCAGCCTTTTCTTACCACTTATGTAAAAGACTTGAGCAAAAAGATTCAGCCTGTTGTTAGTGCTAATTACAATTTTGTTATAGTAATTGGAAATAACAGTAATGAAATAATATATTTTTGAAAAATTGAATGCAATAAGCCTAAAATCTTTTGGTGAGCAAAAGTATTTTGGTTTTAACTTCCTCTCATGTAGACAATTAAATTCCCCTTTCACCCATAGTCTGAAATGTATCACCTTCTAATTTTTTTCATAGAATTAACTCCCACTGCCTGTTCAGTGATTCATAGACACCACCATATGAAGCTGTCAGACTGTAGATACTGGAGGGTAAGGGAAAAGAATATATTGCCCTTCATATAGAATGAGAGAATTTTTAAATTTATTTAAGCTTCTTTTTGGAGCTTGGTACAACCTCCTCTGAGCACTACAGTAGCTCCACTACCAAGCAGGTGTTGCCTTGTGTGAAAATCAATAATGTGCCTCACATAGGTGTTAGAAATATCTGTAAAGTAAGAGAGGTACTCAGCCATAACTACTAAATGCTACTGAAGAAAACTCTCACTTTTCAAAGCTTCAGGAAATCATTCTTCTGAAGTAATCATTTTCTCTTACTTGTTTTGTGACTCCTGTTCATCTTTGCCCCCTGTGCTGCTGATAAGTAAGTGACAGGGCACCACGGTAGCCTTTTAACATGAGGTATGGAAGGCTGAAAGTAATTCAAAAGGCTATTTTTTTTTTGTTTCAATAAATAGCCTGTCTGAACCAGATACAAGCTTCTGATGTAACGCTGTTTGTCTTCAAGCACCTTCAACAGAGCAAATCTGCTTTTGTTTTGACATTTTACTGTCAAATTTCCTGAATGCATAATTACAGATATATTATAGAAATATGAGTGCTACAGTCAGGTCTGCTTCCCAGTCATAGATAGATAATTCCATGAATAACAAATCTATTATCACCCTTGCTACTGACAGCAACAATAAAGAAATCATTGTATCAACAAAGGAAACAAATGATGCTAACATGTACAAAAGTAATTTTGTATTGACCCAGTATACAGGTAGCCATATAGACAAATATGCCCTTCTATATATATTGCTTTTGATTTTTAAATTTTTGTAGTAGAAGAGGAATAACTCTTTACTAAGGATGAAAGCCACAGACCTACCTGCTTGTTTTTACAAAACATCCATCTGTCAGGTTCTCAGTGGGAACAAAACCAAAAAAAAAAAAAAAAAAAAGTTTTAGTTTGCAAGACCCACTGTACAATTTGTGTTTGTGGCAAGCACTGTACACTTCATATTTGTGGCAACTTTGCTTCAGTCCTCACATATTAAAACACTTTCTCTTCACATCAAATGCTTATTTGTTGCAAATTTTATTACAGTTTAATGCAAGATACTAATGTTTGCAAAAAAGTTTTCTGAGCTGTGGTCTAGACTGACCTGCTGCAAAGTGTGAAGGACTACATATTCCTCATAGAACAGCTAATAGGTGTCTAAACCCTCCCAAGTTATTCCACATGACTTTGTTCGGTGCTGGGGTCAGCTCTTTGCTTACCTGGGTGTCTTATATGGTCCTGACGATGTTCTAACACTCGTAACAAACACTAGAGCTTGCCCAAACACTAGAGCTGAGATGAGATCTCCTTACATGATCCCAGTGTACAACTGTCATGCCTGAAATTGGATTATATCTGCCATACATGTAAATCCTGTACCAGATAATTCTCCAGCTGGGCTGTAATATGCCAAGTAAAACCTTGGCGGGGGGATCAGATGTTTATTTATTGTTCTATCCTATGCAGAAACAGTTTTCTTTTGTCCTATCACAGTAATCAAAAGAAAACATCACAACAGAAAAATACTTCTTTTCTACTTCTAGCTTCAGTATCTTCCTTCTATTCCTAAATCTTTCAAATACACAATTTTAATCCTGCGTTCACTAAGGGTGTAAAGACCTTTACTACTGTGAAGATAACAGATTGAAATCAAATCAAGAGGGGATACTTTTTTGAATATTGTATGTTTAAATTGTGCAGCTCCTTGGCACAGGACATTGTGGATATTAAAATATTTCATTAATTCAGAATACAACTGGACAAATGCATCAATTAAGTCCCCATTGATACTTTTCTAGCATTAAGACATTTCTGAGCTGGGAGAGGAAGTAGTATGGCAGTTTTGTCTTGTTCTCAAATGCTTTCCAGAATATCTGGACACAGACTTGTCAGAAATAGGGTGTTTTCTCTGATGTTCTTATGTATCACTGTACAAGTGTCCAGTAAAGGCTTCATGAGCCAAGTTTACAAAAGATAATTGAGATCTTCAGGATGAGTGGGGTAAATAAGAATGTATTAGCATTAATGTCATCACAGAAGGAATTTTATTCCATTCCTCAAATAAAAAAAAATTGAATCTTTTACTTTTTAGAACATCCATATGAATACTAAACTAGTACTGATTAATCAAGTCTTGCAATACCATAAACCATCAACTCTATGTATCTGAATTACAAGGAATGGAAGTTAACAGGTTTGTGTTGGAACATTGGTTACAGCATAATTCTATAACCCTAACTATATGAATACTTTCGTAACTACATCTGTGCTGGATTTTATGGTGTAGGAAAACAGTATTCAGAAATGTGTGCTCATTGCTGCTAAAAAAATGTGGTGATTTATCTGCCCTCAGCAAAAAAAGCAGCAGGCTGCCTACTGCTAAATAGCAAAACATTTATTGAGAGCTTTCCGTGTGATTCTTCATGCAGAGGGGAACTCATACATAGATTTCTGTCAGTGCTACTCCAGGAGAAACCCAGCACAGTTCTAGAAAATTGGCTTTTGACATCCTAAAGATCCCTGACTGATTACCTGCAGCACTAGACAGATTTTGCTGGCTGAGTCTGAAAGCAATATACCAATACATTAACTTGAAGGAAAAATCTAAGGGGAGGAATTGTTTTCAGTGATCTTGTAAACCTTCAGTGTCCTGAGGCACAGGCCATCATCACATGACTATGTATTTGCTGGTGGCAGTTTGTTTATATTTATTTAGGGAGATTGTGACAATCACTGGTGTTCTGCCCATGTTACTCAACTACTCTTTGAAAATGGTGCTAGCACAGCTGAAGTGAAGAGAACCATGGGAAACGTTTGTCTTAATCTTAAGCCATGCAATTGCATTAATTTCTGAATAGAAATTGGAGCACTGTACAAACTCCCAGGGCCTATGAAGGAGCAGGGAGCACAGCAGCAGAGCAGAACAATCTGGGGTGACCAGCTACAGTGCCTGGGACCTATCAAAAACACTCATGTGCTCTAGATGAAATTACAACCAGGAAAAATGCTATAAGTGAAACATTACAGCAGAGTGAACCTGCATAACCTACTGGGAGTGTCATGAGAACACATGACCAATCTCCATTTTTGTACTAATGCAGTAAATCCTGTTATGCATTATCTCCATATCATTTGGCATGTGCTCCTCATGGAGAGAATCTCTTCTTAAAGAGATGTGAGGGAAGACTGACTCCCTTTGGTTGCTGGGAATAAAGACAGGATTTGTGACCTTCAGCGTGTTCCTCAACTACATACAAGCAGTCATTCTTTCAGCGTTCTAGCAATGACTGGGTCCATTGCCTGTACATTTTTCCCAGTAAAATATGTGCTGCTCTACTTAAACCAGACACAGTCCTACTCAAAAAATTGTATATTGTTATACTTTAGTGAGATAGTATCACCTGTAAACTTCAGTGTGTGCATATATACAACCCATGACAGATGTGTGTACGTATGTACAAAGTATGTGTGCCAGTTGTAAACATCTGTCTAAATGAGTGTGTTGACAATGAATTACACAAGTAAACCTGACTTTTTTTTAATGTGAATTAACAGCTTCTTGACTTGTTACTACATCAACTGCTAATTAGTTCCTGAGTGTAGTTCAAGGTGTTGGCATTCATTACAAAGCTTTCTGCGGTTGTTTGGATCTTTATCTGCCTCAAAGGCAGAATCTTTAGGCAAAAATAGTTCTTCGGGATATACAGAGCAGGGAAAGGAAAGGTGGGCTGTAAGGTCAGGAACTGGTGTTAAAGACAGCGCACCACCTAGATTTGGCTCCAATAAAGTAAGAAGGGCTTTAAGTTAGGTGACGACTTTAACCATCAGGGCTAAGAGCAAGATTAATGTTTGGAATAAAGATGGGGAAATCAGAACTGGGAACTTCAGGAGATTACTGAACTCCAGTAAAAAGAGGCACGTAGCATGTGTCCCTTGATTCTGAAAAAAACCTCAAGTATATAATTCTAGGTGTCTAGATACACAAAGATAGGTGTCTAGATAAACAAAGGTATGAGAACAAATACCTTTAGTAAATATTACCAAACAAGCAGTAATAATTTGAAGTGATGACAAATACAAGACATCTACTTGGGAACAGTGAAAAAGCAGATTCAGGGAAATTTATAAATCTATAAGTTTTTCCTTTATAGTAGTCATGAATTCAGGTTAGAATTTGAAAAGTAAGATAAATACATGAAATTTAAATGAAAAGACAGTATAAGGCAGCATTGTCTTTTATACAGGATAAGAATATCTATGTTTTATTGGAAAATGGACTTCTAACAAGGAGATGTATCAAAATGTATCTCTCCTGAAGTTTTCAAAATAATTCCATATAAGAGCACTTAAAGTTATTAATTTTGTAAAGTCTTTAACACTTAGCTTCCAATGAGATTTTAAAATCATGATTTTAAGTCAGTTAATAGCATACTTTGTTTCAGTAACATGTGATTAAGGAAACACTTTGGAGACAAAAGTCAGCTTACTTTTTCTAACCTACTTGACTTACTTCCAATGCTCTAAATCCACCTAGATATAGGTATGAAGATGGACACCATTCACAGATAAAATACTGGGTTGTGTTGTCCTTACAGAAAACATATCCATCTGAGATAACAACTGGGTAGAGGGAAAAAGTCTAGGGTTCATCTAGTTATTTCAAGATAACAACAGCCTAACGTGTCATATGCTTTCAGAGCAAATGATGCTCAAAATCCTTGTCTGAACCAACTGTGGTTTATCTCCATATTTTTTCTTCCTCTTGACTTTCAGGAAAGAAAACATTTCTTTAAATATCCTGATCATAAGCCAAGAGAAACCAACACTTCTGCTCATTTCCTGTCTCTCTGTTTCCTTTTCTAGGCTTGCTCTGCCTATCATTCTAAAAGCCTTCCTTTTAGGGTTTCATTAGCAATTGCAATTGCATTTCTTTGATTTGCAGAAAAGTTTTACTACATTTTGTTAACTATACTGCCAGATTTCTTTGTTTGGCAGGGGTTTATTTTTCACAAGTTTCCAAGAGTTCAGCCTGAGCAGAATTGATGGCTACTGTTTATATGCTGCACTAAAGAAACTTCTCTACAGAAGGTTTGAAAAAAGCCCCTCAAAAACAGTGGCATGGTGTCACAGCTAGGGTGGTTGGCAATATAGGAATATTTGCATGGAGCACTGTGGAATTCTGTATGTGCCACATTTTTCTTACTAGAGAAGTTTATCGATGATGGGTGCTTCTTTTCACTCTTAGTGGTAGAAAAGTGTTGACATATATTTTCAAGCCTGGCATAATTTTTCATGGGACTGTTTCATGGAATTACCAGTGGAAAGCTGTCCTTTGCTGCTTTTCATCACCTTTTCCTCTTCCACTTCTATATTTTTTAACAGAGGAATCACAATAGAAAGTCCAAGGTCTGAATTTTGGTGGTGGTGCTGAGTTCTCTGCAGATAACAGTAGAACAGCAAAGGATAAATGAGACTAGTTAAGGGAGACTTCTATCCCTTTCCTTTGACATAGTGAGATTTAGCCACAAAGTATTGAAATTTTAATCTATGTGTGAAACGAAGAGACTAATATAATTTCTGACCTATGCATTTCCCTTTAAACACAAGACACAAACAGGACTGCTTCATCTTGATATCAGAAATATTCTGCTGTTAATTAATTCATTATTCTGTGAATGACTAATGATGTAAATATATGTTTTGCAAGCACATACACCATATTATGTTACATATGTAAAGTTGTCAGTGGGTAAAAGAATAAGGAAACTGTGTATGCAATTTTATGGTACTTCCTATGTTGCTTTTTTACACATCATTGAAAGAGAAGATATTTTCTCACAATGTCTGTGCATACTCACAAAAAATGAACGCCTCCACAATTCATGTTTAATACCTTCATTTCTGTGGTTACCTCTGTATTGTGTAGATTAACCCACAGTCAGCCCATTGATGCCAAGCTGCCTGGCTGCCCACCTGCCCTTGGCCCCGGGTGTCCTTCCCCTCAGTCTTCTGTGGTCTTGAGGGACATTTTCAGAGCTGCGTGGCTGAGGTGCTTTGGAGAAGCACTCTCCTCTCTTTCCTTGGGTCATCCCCTGCCCGAGGACATTGTCACCTGCCCCGCAGAGCAGGGTCAGTTACTTCACAACCCTGAAAGCATAGAATTCTCACAAAAATGCCTCATAAAAATGCTTACATTGGAAATGTATTCAGCTGTTGGTATTGCCACCCTATGTGCCGGGCAGGATGTCCTGAACCCCTGCTCTCAGGAAACTCTCCTGATGGTCCACGGGGACAGTCTGTGTGTGTGTGACTGGACACAAGGGGCAGCCATGCAGACAGGCCCTGAGGGGCGGTGGGCTCTCCCTACCCTGCTCAGCCTTGCCTGCCCCCTGCCCCGTGTTGCTGGATGGCCCTGTTCCAACTGGCAACACCTTCCCTCGCATGTGCCCGCACCAGCCGATGGTGGATGACAGCAGCAGGCCCAGCTGGGCCGGCAGCCATTTCCTCACCTGCTGGTGGCCAACAATGAGCCCCTGGTGTGGGTGGCCAGCCTGGGCCTCACATCCAGCATCAGGGGCATTACTTCTGAAGGGGTAGGAGACCATCCAAAGCCAGGGATGTGCTAAAAGAGAAGAGCAGTTATTGATAGTTGAGATACAACCTTGTGTCACATCATCAACCCACTTTCCTAATCCGCCCTCTTTTAAATCCCTGAGTGTCCATGCTGGCATAATTTCACACAACCAGCAGCTTATCTTCTGACTTGGTGGTCTTGCAGGTACCTTGCCTCAAATTCACACTTTTTTCCTCCAGAAATGCTCCATGAGGGTTTTCTATCTCTCCCTTGAAGAGTCTGGTGGGCTTTGCAGTTCTAAGACCAGGTTGGAAAGCTTTCTTCCAGAGAATATTCAGGTAGAGAGTCATGGAGGGTATCTGTGGGATGTGTTGGTTTTCCCCTCTCCAGTGGGAAAGGCCATTGCATTCAATCAAGGATTCAGGCAGGCTAGGCCTGTGGGGCAGGTACTTGTTCTGTTGTTTGATTGCATGCTACCAGATACGGGTATAGACAGTTCTTTGGAAACTGGCGAAGGCTTATAGCCTAGGGGTCTGGATTCATGTTCTCTCCTTCCTTCCCACATTTTCCTGATAAACAGAAGAGCTGGTAGGTAATGGTGAGAGGCAGACAATGACTTACGGCAAACAGCCTGAGGGCTTCACAAGTGGGGCACAACTCAAGGGCTACCTGAGATTTCTCAGGGGTGCTAGAGAGGCTTGTTGAATAATCAGCATGTCTGAAGCAACTCGTGCTTGGGTCAAGCAGCATGGATACAGACAGGGTCCCTTCACCCCGGGGGCACTTTCACTTTGCTTGTGTCTAAGGCTGATCTTGGCTCTCAAGAGAAAGTTGACAGAACGGTGTAGGCAGGTCCCATGGATACACTCAGTGGATGTGTTATGCTTATGCTCTGTGCAGCTGGTATGGAGTGTGTTGGGTTTATCCTTGTAGGTTTACTTTCTTATTTACTTTCCCATTACTTCAGCTATCAGGACAAAACTTACAAATGTGGTTGTGTGTAAATAGTATCCAGACAGACACTGGTAAATCTTTTAGAAGATATAAGTGGTATTTTCTGGGTGTTCTGTCAAACTTGTAGTTTTTCACCAAGCCACAGTGCTAATAAACCATTATCAGTGTCCCCTCCTCTCATCTTATTGCTATCAGGGAATGTCATGACAATACAAATAAGACTTACCAGTAGGTCAAGTTATCATTTTCTATTTCTATAGCCATTTGATTTTTTTCTTTAATTCGCTACAAATCATAATCAGTCTCAGAATATGTATGCAGCAATGAATAAAAAGGTATGTTCAGTAGTTCATACTGATTCATGCATGATAGGATCCATTTGTTTCATGCTCCAAAAATTCCATATTAATAACTAAAAACTGTTTCCATTTTTAGAGTATTTAGTTACATAACAGACATTTTCAGTCTTTAAATATTTTTTGAAATCTACCTTCCTTTAAAAATGCCAATCAAGCCCCCCGCCCCCCCCTTTTTTTTCCAAAGAAGCAAAGCAACTGCAGCTGGAAAATTGTTTCATCAAAGGTAATTAAGGTAATATGTTGAGGTAAAGGCAAAAAACTCTAAATGTAGAGGTAACAATATGAGTAAAAATATGGCTATCCACCATTTTGTAGAATAACCTTTTTAAAGCAAGGCTAACTTTAATTCAGTATAGACAATGATGCTTTAGTGCACAGTGAACCTGGAGTTTTCCAAGCTTGATTAAGAAGAGGAAAGTTGAAGCAACTCAAAGCAAGTAGTAACATTTGTTTCATGGATTTGGTTTCTGAGAAGATTACTTAAACATCCTGCTTTCATTTAGGCTGCAAATAAAAGGAAAAAATCTATTAGAACAGGGACAAACAATGAATTATAAGGAAAAAAAGGAAAAAAATAGATTTCTAAAAGGAATCAGATCAACTTTACTGCATGTGTCCTTCTACTCTATTTGATCACAACTGGAAGGAAATAAAACCCAGGCAATTTCTGCTAAACTAACCCATATTGCCACACAAGTGTTCAGAATCACAAGCCAGGCTTTTAAGTAATGAGACCAGCTTAAAAAGTTGCATGATTTTAAAAGCAGTATATCTGCTTTTGTGTAAGTGTGCACATGTATTCTTTTAGACTAACCTTACAGAATTTGAGATGTTATCATCCCCCAAAATCGCTTTTTTTATTTTTTCCCCTTTTTGTTTTTCTTTTTTTTTTTCCCTCTACAAAATAAGACGGCTAATTATTGTGAAACTTACAATAAAATCACAAATATTGTCAATGTCATATCTCCCCCAGGACTCAGTTAATAAATGCAAACTAGTAATAACATAAAATATATTCCCAGGACAAGAACAAACCTTGTTTTTCTGCTGTGTTACCACATGGGGTAAATAGTGGGTGGGGATGTAGGAGGGTGCACAATAAAATACAAAATAAACAGAAAGTCATAAAATTTGAAAGAGGAAAAAAAGCCCTAAACAGATCTGTATTTAGTAAGCCTTGAACAATGAGTATGGCCTAAGGACTGGAGCAGCACTGGTGGTAACTCCTTCTTGCTGCAAAATATATTGCAGGGCAAATGGAAAAATGGTTAAAAAGTCTTATTTTTCTATTGCCCATCAGCAGAGGCAGGCAGCTGATAATGGGGCTTGCGGTAGTTCCATCACAGGTGGGCAGGAGGATCAAGGTTTTCCTCTCCAAATCAAACTGTTAATAAGTAGGTTTGTTTGTGGGTGCTAAATCATTGGCAAACTTTCAGCTGTATGCATGAGAGTACTATTTTTGCCTAGAAGTTACCTAAAACAGAAAGTCTATTCCCTTTCCCATGGAAATCACGTGGGTTTGCGGTAGTAGAATCACAAAAGCCAAAGCTGAGCAGTATTTTTGTTAGTGCAGAGGTTCTGTAGATTTTCCCAAACCTGTGTTGGCTTGTGCAGAATGACTTCACTGCTCAGCAACAGGCACATGAAATGAAATCAGTCATTGCAGGTGCCTGTAGCCGCAAACTTGCCTATGCTGTAGTGCTTTTTAGCATGATAGAAAATATCACAGAACTTTAGAAGAAATGGTTACACCTGATTAAACTATTTAAAATCTCTGGAGTTACATCTATTTTTATGGTATTAAATTGACTTACCTGTTAACTTGGGGAGTATTCAAAATCCTACTAAAATTTTATTGTATTTAAACTATAGAGGCATTGAGAATGGCACAGTGAATTATGAAACAGTGCAGAGACATACTATTTCTCATTAAAAAGCCTTTACCACAATTAGATAGATCTCAGAAGCATTTTTCTATTTGTATTGCTGTTCAAATGCCATTTTTACTATTCAAATGTTTTGAAAATTGATTTTAATTTCTATTACCTTTTTACTGTCATTTCTTCTGTGCTAAGGGACTACTAAAAAGAGCGAAGAAGCAGACAACAATAGGACAAGACTATCTTGGCAGGAAAGGCTACTGAGTTCTCCAGAAATAATATGTGCAATTTCCACTGTTTAGATTGCATTTTTTTAAAGGGAAAAAGGACTAATCTTCTTCCTTTTTCTCACAAATTTGATGGGAGAACTTAGTCCCTTTTGGTGATGTTTTGACTGGCAGTGAAAATCTTAAAGAAAGCAGAAACTGTCTTTTGAAAATACCTTACAAGGAGCTTTTTGTTCAGCAGTTATTTACTTGGTATTACCAGGAGATATAATTAGTGTAAGCACTTATTGGAGAAAATGAAAGACTGATTCCATAGCCTCATGTGCACTTGTCCACTCACCTGTCATGTACAGATGCCTTTTCTATTCCTGTTTCAAGGTGTAGTTTTTCTCAGGTTTTTCATTAAGAAAAACTCTAGAAACTCAAATATTTACGAAATATTTAACTCTATTTTCTGAGTACCCTGACTGACCCTATGCATTATGGCTACATCTATTTCCTCAGGCTTTTCAGGTAATCATTCTAGCCAGAAAAGAATTTGACATAATTAACAGACTAGAACAAGTCTGCTTTTATTTGCTGTTTGGTTGGTTCTTAGTGTGGTACCACAGATCCGAATTCCCTCTTGGACAAGGCAGTCAAGATGCCCCTTTGCTCATGTGGTCTAGAGTCTCAACAACAAAGTTAGACTTAGTAATTTCCCCAAATAAATCCTCAGTCCTAGGTTAAAATCCACAAATCAACTTTTTTAATGTTAGCCAGTAGACAGGTGATAACGTGTATAAAACTACACATTTCAGATGTAAGGACATGGATATCTTTTTAATTTACTTGTTTTTCCATGTTTGTCAGAGATACTTGCTTATTTGCACATATATAGAGAAATATCTACACCCTGAAGTAGGCAGATGTAAAGATCTGATTTGCATACATATATCATACATTTGCAAGAATGTATGAGGCATTCATGTCTAAAATAGAAAATCTGGCTTAAGGTATTTTTTGAGTCTGAGAAAATTTTATTTATTTCACAGATGATTAGTGAAGAAACCTACCATGACTTTTGACTTTGCTGTCAGTGATTTAATTTAGGAAGTTTTTGGTTAGACATAATCAGGTAAGAAGGGTACTTTACTCCCAAATTCTCCCTTGAAGATAAAAATCCTTAGGCAGCTGTATGCAGGTGACTAACAGCAGTTTTTCAGCCTGTATTAGGAAAGTCTTATCTGTGTGTGGTAGATCAAACGAGCCCAGCTAAACTTAAGAGGAAGTAATCATAAGGGAATTTGGTAATGGAAGCAAAAAGCTAGGTGGCAGAATACTGTGCAGACACTGTTAAATAATATGTGATGTTAAAAAATATGGGACAGAAGGCTGCTGACATTCAGATCAAGGTGACTTCCAAGTGGAAAGTGTCCTGCTATACACTGAAAACAATACAGGTGGGGTGGTAAAGCTCTCATCATAAACATTATTAGTTGTGAGTACTTTTAGAAAACATTTACTTGAAAAAACTTTTCAATCACTTAGAAATAAATGAACCTATGACATTTAAAAAGCGATATATTTATTGAAACCATTTAGTAGGGAGAATCTTGTATGTATTTGGGAAATACACTGGATTTGTCAGTGAGTATACAGAGATACTAGAGAAGAAAGAAAACTGCCTGATTCCCAAAAATCAGATTAAAATAATTCCTGAAGTTAGTTTACCTATTTTGTTGTTGTGCTGTTAAACTACAAGTTTAAGATATTTTCCTCTGAAGTTATTGAAGAACATCTTTGGCCTCTTCACAAAATGGATTTTTATCATGTAGTTGCAGGTGTCTAAATGTGGTCCCTATGTCCTTAATTAAATTTAGTTGTGGTGAAAAGTTTGCTATACTGATAGGCATATTGTTTCACTTTAGATTTGGATTCCTCGGTATTTTCTTTCCAAGTGCATACCAGCTTAAGTTGTACAAAGTATAAGTAGTAATCCCAGTTGCACAAATTTCAAAACATATATTTGTCACCCATTATGGTATGTTTCGTTTCTGTTATCACAGGAAATCTCACACAAACAAGTGCACTGATAACTGTGATAAACAAGTTGGTGTAGTGCTTATTTTTTACTGCTTGCATATTTGAGGACTGCAAAGTCTATCTGCATTAAAATGAAAAAGGAGAAGAAAGAAAAGTAGAAATGGCATATGTTTCTTACATGACAAAAATACTGTGCACTTCATCCCTGCCTGATCAGAACCAAAACTATAAAAGAGTAAGAGGTGTTATTTTCTTTTTTACTGGAACTTGAATTAACAAGAACAGGAGTCAGCCCCAAGTCTCAGTTTTATGAATTCAGCCTTCAGATACTCATTGAGCAATGTGCAACATACTGAGTTTCTAGCGACTGACCATCAGCTGACAAAGCTCAGATTTCTCACTCTCTCCCACGAGATTTGTGGGCACTTTTAACCACAAATATTTCAAGAATCATTCCAAGAAGAAAATTATGGGAATTGCCTTCCCAGGTGTTATGAATGTCTGAAGTGCACCTGCAAGCATACCACACCTGTGGCACATTTCATACCTTGCCTCTTTTTGTCGATCGTCTTCCCCCAGGGACAGTGTGAGAGACTTTCATTTTCTCATGCTTTCTGGTGTTGGTTAATTAGTAAGTTCATATCAGGAGTTTTTTTCTTTAGCTGAGAGAACACTGATCTAGATCAACTTCAATCCATGAGATGTTCCTTAGTTTTTGGCATTATTTTATACACCTTACTATTTTCAAGTATTTAGGTGAGTAATAAAAACGATTAGGGAAGACTAGCAGTGATTCTACAAGAAGTTTCTCCTCATTCTCCCCGCCCTCTGAGAGGAAGTATCAGGAAATTTATATCCCTGTAGTGACAAAATTAGGGATAACAACAACTAGATTGTAAGTTTATATTTAAACAATAACATAAAAGAGAAAATTTAGTGAGACACAGAATAAAAGGTATAGGTCAGAATGTGTAGAAAGATAAGAGAAATGAGTTAACAGTTCAATTTTTTTCCCGACTTTGTTTTTACTGGAAGGTGACAATCCACAAACTACAGAATATTCTGCTTAGAGACCTTAATCATTAAAAATTTTCAAATAATATCTACATTTTAAAGATGCAGAGTTATTACAGAGGTAAAAATTATATTTTAGAGTAAAAAGGTACTTCAATTTAGAGTAACTTCTATGTTAATTCTTTTCTTTTCTTTTCTAATATGAAATGTTTTTTGTGTCTCAGGTCAACATGAAAATATTAATGAACAAACTTTTTTTGTCCTAGTCCTGGTCTAGAATAGGACTATTTCTCAAAATTGGAAAAATTCTGCAAATTAGGTGTGCAGGTTTCTTTTCAAAACCAAATAAAAAAATAACATGCTACTCTCAAAAACATAAGCTTTATAGCTGGGACAAACTGGGCTCTTCTGTTAAGAAACTTCATGAACATCTCTACATATTTTAGAATTTTTGAGTAACATTTATTAGAAACAACCCTTAGTTACATGTACCAAAAGTACTTGAATATGTTCT
Organism: Pycnonotus jocosus; assembly: GCA_013400435.1. Classification (NCBI taxonomy): domain Eukaryota; kingdom Metazoa; phylum Chordata; class Aves; order Passeriformes; family Pycnonotidae; genus Pycnonotus; species Pycnonotus jocosus. Next base: position 134,102 of record VWYP01024111.1, read on the forward strand.
CATCTCCTAATCACTGGAAAAAACATTGTTCCCTCTCAGATGCATTTGAAGTATTGCTTTAGAAATTCTCTTGAGCCTCCTTTTCACATTGTTCTGCTGTCTCTCCTTTTTCAGTTGCAATAATCAGGTGCCTGGTTTGGCCAGGACTGTCCAAGAGTTTTGGTTTATACCACATCTTAAAGATTTTCCTTGAATCACTACTATATATTAAATTTAACGAGAGGACATGACACTTTTCCCTGAGTTTAAAATTTCAGTAGAATTATGAAAATAAACACCGAGCGAAAGGCAGAACACTGCAATATCACCCAACGTATATGGTTACAGCAGAATTATGATGTAAGTTTGATCTCTGAGTCCCAACTGCTCCTTTTTTTTTAATGATCAGTGTATATTATAAATACAATTTAATAATCTTTAAAAGCTGTCCATGCATATGCATCATCTTAGGCTTGTCTATTATCTCTTCCCATAGTCTAGTGAGGTCTGAGAATGGAGCAAGGCTAATGCTTACCTGCTATGTAAAACAGATTGCAAAGCACAGAGACATCCCAGGACAGAGGTGAGCTGTGCTGACTGCAGAAGCCTTTCCAGACTGTCCATTTAGAAGATGTGTGTTCAGAGATAGCCTTGAACCCACTGAACTAAGAGTTTGAACCAACAGCAAAAAAGGAAGATAGGCAGTAAGATAAAGATTTTTTTTCCATTTTACATCTTAGAAGCTGAGTCATAAAAAGATTAATTAACTTGCCAAGGTTATAAGGATGCTTAGTGCCCTACCTTAAGCTGATCAACACTCAGTTCATTGTTTTACTCTTCTCTAATGCACAGTATTAAATTAGTATGAAAGAAGTATTCCCATATCAGAAAAAAATCTTTCACTGTATGTTTCTGGGCTAAACTGTTTATGAATGGATTTAGTTTCACTTGCTGAGAAACTCTAGAAAGAAGCAGTGTCTACTAATGCAAAATTCTTAGAACTGTAAAAAGCAGAACATTTGCCTTAATAATAACACCTCAATAACTCTTAACATTAAAATATTTCTAAACAGAAAGACCTAGAAACTTTACTGCTGTGAATCTGTACAACACACATAGATGTCCTAGACAAATTCAGTTGATGTGATATATTGTAACCTTTGACTGCTGGTAGATAGTAGCATGCTTAGCAAATGGAGCATGAAGAAAATGGAGCTCTGGGAGACAGCACCTGGTGGGTCTATGGACATAACTGGGCCTGTGATACAGAGAATGCTGTCTGGGGAGCATGTGAGAGAAGAAAGGATTTATACATTATTTGACAGAAGAAACTATTTTTGTGTGTTATATATATATGAAAATAAAAAATATATACATCATATATCTACTTAAAATACAGGGAGCCAAGAAACTGGGCAAGAGAATTGGATGAAGCCAATATTAATTATAATTTCTTTTACCTGTCCTATCAGTTTGCTTAACCTGTTTGTGCCAACAAAAGTATGACCAGAAAATAATGAAATCACTGAAAAAAAAATTGCCTGTATGAAAAGATCATAGTCCTATTCCATAATTTTGGCTCTCTATGCAATAACTAGCTAAGTAGGTTTTACACAGTATGGCAAGATGCATATGGCTCAAATGCAATGGTGCAATTACTAACTGCTGATAGATACGTGAACTTTTCACCTAAAAGTAAAGCCTCTTTTCCAAGTTCTGAGTTCACTGTTTCCCTGTTCTTCCTGAGACACTCCTCCTAGTGCCCTAGTTAGCCTGCCAGAGCTTGCAAAGAACAAGGATGTGGGAATAATGAATTATTCTATTCATTTATTATTCTTGATGAATAGTAAATTATTCTAATAACATTTACTATTCTATTCATTTATTACTGGAGAATAATTAGCCGGGAATGGCTTCTAAGAAGTTTTTCCAAAATTAGACTTCAATGGTTTTACTGTGTTTATCTTTACCTGTATGAAAATATCTTTGTAGCTCTCCTCACTTAACTGTTCCCACCTCCACCCCCACTCAGACATGTATCTGTTTCCCAAAGCTACTGTATTGTTAAAAAAATTTTAATCTCCTCTTCCAAAGACCCAGCCTCTTCCTTCACACAGCTGAACTTGCATTGCAGACAGAAGCCCTTCTGCTTGTCAGATGTATCTCCTCTCTGCTAATGAGAAGTGTATGTGAGTGGGGGAAAGACCTGAATGAAGATCAAAGAATGGGTGTGTCTGGATGAGAATAGAAGGTTATAGGTAAATGAAAGGAGCTGATTATGGAAAGATATGAGTAAGGAAGAGATGTAGTGTCTGCACAGGTGTTGTATCCAGCTGGGATTTTAAAGTTAATGGGAGTACAGAAGTGTGATCCTTTTACCTCATGCAGAGGTCTCGGTATTGCTGTCTTGACTTTGACCAGTGCTTTTTTTTGGGATTGCAGTGTTTGCCTTTAGTAGATTTCACTCTGCCATTTGAATTCTATACTTATTTTCCTGGTATTTCTAGTCCCTCATTTTGAGGAGAAGAATATTCCCATGGGAAACCTCCAGATGTCCTTTCTCCTTGTCAAGGCAGGACAAACTGGACTGTGTTTTGTTGTTTAGCTTTAGAGCTGATGTGGAGGAAGGTTGCTTTTCTGCATGCAGTTACTTAGGCAGACTGAATACTTGTCTATCTCTAAATAATTTCCATATGTGAATAAATTCTATATTTATCCACAATCAATGTTTCATCTTCTCTAAATTCCTTTTCTTCCTTTTATGGAAAGAAGGAACTTTACATCCCTGTCTTCTTTATAGAACGAATACAGATTCTATGAAAGATTTAACATATACATTTCACTGTGAATATTATGCCAAATAATACAATGAAAACTTAATGCTACTTTACATCTAGTCTGTCTTCTTCTTCAAAGTCTCTTCACTTAACAGTTTAATTATTACTGATACAAGTGAGGCCTAGTGCATGACCACTTGCATATTTAAATTGGACCTGTCATGGGATCCCACTCAACTTCCCAGCCAGTTTGGTACAAGAACACCCATTAGGCTTCTGAGTCTCTAAGCTATGACTTCAGGGTATGTTCTTGCAATGCTACAAATATCCTTCCTCGTGACGTTGTACTTTGGAGTTCAAGTGGACCAAGGCCAGAATAGCTACCATAGTAGTTTATTCCTGTTCCATCTAATCCCATATGCTCTCTCTGACAGGGACAGCAGAAACTACCCAAGGAGAGAGATAAGCCAGTCAAGGCACAGAATCTTTAATCTCCTGATCGATCTTTCCATCTCACAGCAAACAATAGCTTAATTTAGCCATCAGATGTTGAATGGTTACATTCACTGTCCAAACATGCCTGTAGGTGTACGATTAAGTACCCATAAGCCTTAAAAAACTTTCCCCAGGCCTTGCTCTAAGCAGATCATAGAGTTTCATCTCCCTGTGCCAGGATGTCTGTGTTTTCTCAGGCTCCTCAAAAAGAATGCCTTGCTTCTTGTGAGTCTGTGAAAGTATGTTCCTGATTCAATCTAGTGGGAAACACCTAAAGGGAAGAACAGGCTCTTACTGAAACTCAGGATGGTGTTGCTCTTCGCAAAAGTTAACAGCAAAAAAAAAATTCTTACAGAAAGACAAATTTGATGAATCATATTTGCACCAGGGTCTGGGCCATTTATTTTTAACGCTGTTGAAGAAGCACTATATCATTTTAAAAAAGATGTTGTAAAATTAGTAAATCTGTTTTTCCTAGGTAAAAAGCTATTTTTCTAAGGGATCCAGGATTCCCCACTTGAGAGCACTTTTTCCTAATTCATTTTTTGTAACTATAGAAATAAGAAACTAAAAATATTAAGAATAAATTAAAAATTTCCTGGGATAAGTACTTATTTTATTTTTATTGCAAAAATTGGTTTAGGTATATTTGCCAAACTCAGGTAGAGTATGTAACATGAAACACGGGGGCAGAACATTATCTTCATCGTCAGATCTTATCAGTGGGAGAATTTCTCTGCCCCAGTACCTATATTGCAAAACTTACTTGTTTGCACATACATCCTCTACATTTTGAGAGTCGCTTTAGGCTGTAAAGAGAGAAAAATAAGTTAACAAGTTCAAGGTTGTAAAGCTTCCAACCGTTTGCCTGGGCAGGTTGATAAAGATGTGTAGATTTGATTTGTTTGGCATGTAAAATGGTCTTGAGATCGTAAGTGAAAGGAATCCTTTATGCAGTCCTGTCACTGTCAAACAGAACCAGTTGGGGCAGAGTGAGTGTCTCCTTTGACATTGCAAAAGAAAAAAAAAAAGAGATTGAAAATAGTTTGCATTTATCTAATATCACTAATGAAACCACAGTGATGTCAGTTCTGATCAAGCTGTAATTGGAGTTACTGATTGTGTGATAACAGATTTCCTTTTTACGTGTTTTCTGCATGTTTGCAGTGGAAAAGACCATAAATGATTAACTGTGGGTGAGTGGAAATAGTGTAGAAAAAAATAACTTTGCCACAACAACAACAAATGAGAGAAAGAGAGGACTTCAGAGTGAATGCAGAGAGGAAGGGGAGGAGAAGAGAATTCTGAGTATTATTAAATATGTGAAAGAAGACTCATTTAATTTATAAGAAGTAGATCACTCACACAGCCACATTCACAACTTTGTGGTCATTGAAATTTGCGTAAGTGCTATTAATCAGCTCACCACAGATTATCATAGCTGTTTCTTTGGAAATGACACTTGAATTTAAACCCAGTGTTAAAAGGGAAAGGAGTAGAAACATGACTCAAATATTAAGAAAACCCAAAAATTTGCTTAAATCCTTTTGGATCAGATTCTGCCATCTGTACTCAGAGTGAGTAAAACTACACAATAAATAGTCCTTTCTGAAGCCAGTGCGGTCAGGAGACCAAGTGTTTGATGGTAATAAAACCAGCAAAACATCATCCTAAATCCACCTCACACTCTCAGGATTCTTTTAAAAGTTATTACACAGGAACCTGTCAGGCATAAAATAAAGGATTACCCAGAAGTAGATTTATTTGGAATGGATAAGCCAGTCACAGCCCCTCCAATTAGCACTGCGTGTCTTATTGCAGCTGCATTTCTGTGTCACTGCTCCCTTTCACAGGGAGGATCTGTCCCTGACATTGTGATCAAGGTGGTAGATGGGTGACAAACAATAAACCTGCAACCAAACTACAGTTTTAAGAAAATATTCTCAAATAAAACAGAAGAAAATCTTAGCAGAGTGACTGTAGCAGGTGAATATTGTCAGTCAGGCATTAATTGATTTTGTCAACCTTTTTCTAGCTGGACCCTGACGCTGCTCAGAGTGGAGATCACTTCAGCAGATTAGTTAATAAACACACTTAGCTGGATAACCATTGATCTCAGACCCTTTAAAAGAAAATATAGTCCTTACTTTAAGTATAAAAGAATAATAACCGTTCCGTCTTTCAGTACCATGAAGTTTTATCACTCAACAGGTATTCTGAAATAGCAGGTAGAACATTGTTGATAGTTATCAATTATATCTTTCTGTTTTCTGTTTTATTCTTTCTTCTCCTCATAGAAGACGCATGTATGGAACAGATAGAATATCACCAATATTATTTTTTAATGGAGATACCTTTATTATGGTTAGGGTAGAAATCTTCACTGGTATATTCCTACGTACATCTTGGGCAGCTGAAAACCAGTTTTATTTCTAGCTGTAAGTGAAAGAGTTTTTGACCTCTTGTTATTGGTGTGCATTATTTTGTTAATATTTTTCTGCAACATTGTTTGGATAGCATTCCTTTAAATGGAGATCTTTTGGCTCCAAGTCTGACTGAAAATGATGCTATCTACCAAAATCTGCTGAAATGACTGAAGTATGTGTGACCTGTATCATGTGTGGGCATGGATGGATGGAGCTGAGACACTTGTTACCATCTAGGGGTGAACCTCTACCCAGTTTCCCCAGCGCTCTCTGTAGTTTAATTGTCTTGTTTATTGGTTTTTTTATATCCTCTAAAAAACATCAGCGAGACAAGTTACCTACAGATATGTGGCTTCTTTTCAATGGGAGCAAATTCGTTCTTGTTGCTCCCCACAGCTAAATTTACAGAGAAATAATGGGCACTGAAATGACCACACACTTTTTCTGCAGCTGTTGAGGCAGCTGAGGTGCCTGTATTTCAATTAAATGGGACAGTCAGAATGAAAACATTTTCATGATAAATCATAATTAAGGAGAAGACATGGTCTGTAAGCTTAAGTCTTCAATAGGACTACATATGCATGTGTGTGTGTATGCAACTATATATGTAGGTAGGCGCATGTAAATATTTTTATATTTGTACATTTTTAATGTTCTTTCATGAGCATTGTTTTTAAAGGGTAAATTTTCCCAAAATAGGGGTTTTTTTTAATATTCTTTTCTCTACATTCTGCAACAGAACAGTGGGATAACTGAATTTTCTAAAGTAGATAATTTCTGAAATATGAACTGATGCCTCAGGGCAAATATGAGACATATCTGTGAAATCCTTTTGGACGTTAACTTTCACAATTGAAGGCTAAGAAATGAGAAGTCCTTTCTGTTAGCCAGTGTTTTGTAACTTTGTCATATTGAAAACTGTGATGGATATTATAATAAGAGCTAAGAATCCAAGAATATCTTATTCCCAAAACAACTGAAACACACAAGAAAGCTGAACTTTACTAATAGATTTTTCATTTAAACACTAACATCCAAGAATATTTTAGAGAACTTGTACAATTAAATAAAAGTAATGTTGGTCTCATTTTTTTTTCATCTAAAGAAAAGAACAGTAATATTTTAAACAGAATAAGAATTGAGTAGCAGCAAAGTCTTCATTGAACTTTCGAGGATAAAAATGGAACTCTTAAATCACATTAAAGCCTACATAATGTGGCAGCCACTGTCTCCTCTTTATAGACTTTCTTGTATATTTAATATATATGTAAGAAGTAAACTAGCATTAGGTTTTTTTCTGATTTTAATGATGAGAATTTTTTGACCTAGCCCATGTGGCATCTTGCTTACTTTAATTCCTATCAGCAATTATTATTGTTCAACAAACCCATTATGATGAATGTCTCCCCATGCTCTCTATTCATGCTGTGCAATGAGCAGAAAGGAAAGATAGACAGCTCTTGTCTCACTCATGGAATCCTTCGTCTAAGGTCACCTCATCTCTGTTTTCTCTCTTTGTAGGGGAATTTGAGGTTTTATTAAGGAAAGGGCACTTCTGTGAAGAACACGGTTGATTTCTGCTGTTATGTGAATGTGACTATTTTAAGTCCTGCTGTATCCAATTTCCAGGTGATAAAAGAAGCTGTGGAGATGCAGTGACGATGCGGGAAAAGTGGGAAACAAATAACTGGCAGATAAAAACTGGTTTAGAGACTAAATAGATACATAATCTGACCCCAGGCTAGGCTAGGAAGCAAAAAATTATTTAAATAAGAAATTTCTGACTAGGGAAAAAAAGGAAACTCAACACTTTCTCATGCTTCATAGAATATGGAGAAGAAGATGTTGGCTGCTCTGAAGTTGCCCAGAGAAGGTAAAGAACGTTAGAGAGCTGGAGATCCTTGGAGATTTTGCTGCTACTGAGAGCAGGAATATATTGAAGCAACCATTCTTGTTTCAAGGTGCTCTCTGTATAGACATATCTGATTTGTCCTGGTCATAACTAGGTCTCTGATTTGGTAAGAAACAGTATTTTAGGGCTCAGGAATAACAGGCCACTGGGTAGAAAAAGCTGAAAGTTGTGGGAAATCTATTTTGTTTTGGGGTTCTTTTAGAATGTTTTGCTAATGAGATTTTGATTTTCCTATTATTGTGGAGGAATAGCTAAGAATTTGTTGGCAAAAAATTTATTTTGATTTGTTTGTATCACTACTACTACAGTATAACAAACAGAAATATAAACATTCCTATACATAAAAAGATTACTCTTCTGTTTTAAGAAATTCATATCCCTTTTTTTTAAAAAAAAAAACAAACCCCATTTACTCTGTCTTTATCGTGTTGATTACCCATGAACATACAACTTACCTCTTGCATCTTTTTCGGTATCTTGTGTTAGAAACTAGTCCTGTAAACCTAAGAAGGACTTTCAGCTACAGCTTTAAGCAGAGTTTTTGTATTTTGAAAAGCCACATTTTTCTTGCTTTTCTGACCATTAATCTTGCTAGCTTCTGGATTGGGTTTTCTTTACTGTCATCTTAGCCAGCACTTAGCCCTCATTTAAAAAGAAAAAGAAATCTTTTATTCTTTATGGAGTATTAGAATCTCAGAATGGTTTGGGTCAGAAGGGATCTTAAAGCTCATCTAGTTCCAACCCCACTTCAATGGGCATGGACACCGTCCACTGGACCACATTTTTCAGTGCCCCATTCAACCTGGTCTTGAGCCCCTCCAGGATCAAGGCATCCACAGCTTCTCTGAGCAACATCTTCCAGTGCTTCACCACCCTCACAGTAAAAAAATTCTTACAATATCTGATCTAAACCTGTCTCAATTGTTAAAGCCATTCCCCCTTCTCCTCTAACTACATGCACTCTCCAGCTCTGTTGTGGGCTGCCATCAGGAAAGCTGCTCAAAGGTCTTCCATCGAGCCTTCTCTTCTCCAGACTGAAGAACACCAACTCAGCTTGTTTTCACAAGAGAGCTGCTCCAGCTCTCTGGTCTTCTGTGTGGCCCTCCTCTAGACTTACTCCAGCAGGACCATGGATTACCTGTGCCGGGTATCCCAGAGCTGGATGCAGTGCCCCAGGTGGGGTGTCACCAGAGGGAAGTAGGGGGAAAGATTCCCCGCGCTCACACTGCTGGCCACACTGCTGTGGATGCAGGTCAGGGTCTGATTTGCTTTTTTGGACTGTGAGCACATACTGTTGGGTCATGTCCAGCTTATTGTCAACCATCACCCACAATCCTTCTCCTCAGGACTGCTCGCAATCCATTCTCCACCTAGCACACATTTGCACTTGCTTTAGGTATTATGATCCTTATTAAAAAAATATTAGGGCAAATTCATATAGATACTGTCTGAGGCATTGACTGGGTGGGTCTTTCAAGAGTGAAAATAGTATTTCATTGTAAAATTCATAAACATTTTCAGAAAAAAAGTAATTTTTTTGTTTACAATGATTTTCTGTTTCAGTATGCTCTGTAAGCAAGAGAATTCTCTCTTCATTTAGATACCTCTTTGTAATCCTAATGGAGATTTGTTCTTGGAATATATGCTTCATATTTTATTTATAGCAAGTCCTAATAACAGCAGAACAATTCCCTCTGGGTTTCCATATTTCTACCATTATGACTGAGCCAGATATGTTAATCTATACACAATCAAGTGGTTTGCCTGGGTTTTACAGAGACTTTCCTCTATTATTAGGTATTTAGAACACACAGAATTGCATTTTTCATGCTAGATGGGAAAGTTTTTAATTAAGTGATGGGTCAAGAAAACAAGTTTGTTTGGTGAAGTAATAATCTGGAGGAATTTCTATTTTTAGGTTTCTTGTCAAGATGAAGAGAAAATATTCTCCCTAGCTCTAAAGCTCATCCCTTCCAAAGATTTTTTTTTGCTCCATTTCAGTGGAAAGTACATGGGTTTACAAGCATCTTGAATGTGTCAAATTATCTGTTTTTTAAAAACGTTTGTGTATTTGTATTTGTCGTCATATCCACAGGTTTAAAATATACATTGAGGTACTGGACTTTCAATGGTATGAACATTCTGATTTTTTTTTAAAATTTATTTTAAAACAAGCTAATAAAGTTATACCTCATAAGACATCTATGGTGGAGGCATATATTAATATGCTACTTTTGCCTTAGTCGTATGGCAGCTGGAAGTCATGGCAAAGATCATCCTCTAAAATTGATAGAGTCAGGCTAATATTGTCAAAACAATATTCCTAGCAGTAACTGTGGGATCAATTACAAAACAGTGTTTTAACTCCTCCTCTCAAGAGAAAAATGATTGCAATAAACCAACAGATTTTAACAGATTTTTAGTAAAATAGTCAGTAAAAATGATTACTAAAATTGTTGAAAAACACTGACTGTCATTCAAAACCAATTCTGTTAAAAGGCTTTTATATATCTTACACATTTTTGGGAGCTAATAGAAGGGTTGTTTACTGTAGGTAAAACCCACAAAGAGAAGCAATTAAGAAGCAGGGATGATTCTAAGCTTCCTTAGTTTATTAATTCTTTGTGAATACCAAGGTATCAGAAAGCTATTTCTGATTTATATTGATGCCAGCTATCTACCCAGTATAGTGGGCAAAAATATATTAAGATCTGTCTTGTGCCCTGTTCTTATTCATTGCTTCTGCTGTTCTTATTTGAGAAATCAGAACAGCAGCAGGTATGGGCAGTAGGGCATGGAGGTAGAAATTATATTCTGCTGTCTCTCAAACCCAGAAAAATAAGTCTGATCAACATTAGGCTGGAAGGTTTTTCAGAAAATAGGCTAATGGAATTACCTAAATGTCTGATGTTCTTTTAAAAATGGTTAAAGGCATAAAATTGAATATTAGTCCTAAAATTACATTTAAGCTGTGTTAGCAAATACTAATAACCTCTTCTCTTTGTAACATCCCATGAGATCTGTTTACTACAGTAGGGATTGGCCTCTCTGCCACCTCAGGATGTGACCTGATACAGCTGGAGCACCTAGTTTGAGGGATACTCCATGGCCAAAGCAGAAAGTTTAATACTCTGCATGGACAGCCCACTTCAGGTGTCCTGTGTGGTAAATTTTGCAAGTCCAGGGCAATCCTACAGTGTATGTCCAGTGAGTCTGACCTGCACATAAGCAGAAACTCTACCTAGATGTGTAGATAATGAAAAATATCAGTCATCACTACCCAGATACACCAGCTTTCCAAGTCAGAGGCACTACAAGGACAATTGGTAACATCACATTTCATTTCAATTGTATGCCATTGGTGTTAGCAAGGATTCCATGAGAAGCAGATTTTACCTCTCTTACTGTGCAAACTGTCACAGTCTCAGCATTTGCCACTCCATGATCCTTCCTGCTCTTAGGAAGCAGCTCCTGCAATCGCAGCTGAGCAGCAAGTGTTGCTCATCAGATACCTACTGCAGTCTTGGTGAGCAACATTGTGCTGTGAATAGTAAGAGCCACACCCTCCAACAGGCAAAGCAACTCCAGCATGTAGGAGCTGAGATCCTGGTTCTCCAACTTTACATGTCTTGACTGTATGTTTGAAATGTGCCATTGACCTAACACAAGGAACAAGTGTTTGCACCAAAACCTCACATTTAAGTGCATGTGCAGAAAGTAAGACATTTCTTCCTCAAAATAATGCTTCGTTACTCCTGTCATTTTATGCTGATGACTGTTAAATAGCTCTTGTTTCTGTCATCTCTGTCTAGAATTTAATGTTCTGGTTTTATTTCTACTTCAATAATGTTTGCCCATCATATATGGTAACTCAGCTTTTTCTGCTAGTACCTTGAACTTAAATTTTTGTTCATTTTGGATCTCTTCATTGCTCCACATTACTTTATATGTTGAATACATTCTGGCAGTTTTAATTCTAGTTTGCTGCTGAAAAGAGGGGGAAAAAGCAACTTAATTTCACAAGAAAGAATATTTATCAAAAATATACATTTTTGTAAATTTAGAACACTGGGAAAATAAAAGGTAGGAAAAGAAAAGCAAAGAGTTTTTCTTATTTTTAAGCAGGAAAATTCAAATGCAAGGCAATTTGAATTAAAGGACTGTATAGACAGTAAAGTACTCTGGTTAGTGATCAACATATGGCTTGGAACATGGCACTTCCAATTGCAAGCAATGGTGGAATTTTTGCATGCAGGTTCATCAGTATTTTGCCAGTTTATTCTTACCTTTAAGGTTCCTGACACTCAATATTTTGAGGTTATTTGAACTGACTGTGTTATCCATGGCCATACTGAAACAAATCACGATCCTGTGCTGGATAAAATGGTTTCCTTGTTCTGTTCTTCCTGTGACTTAAACCTAGTGCTGCACTTATATTGTTGATCTGCTTTCAGATATGTAGTCTGGGCATCCTTTCTGCGGGGTTAGAATCCAATTTCTGAAATATGTCTCTTAACAATTGCATAAAAGATCACTTCCAGATATGCCACTTGGCTTAAAACAAAGAAACGAATCAACCCCAAAAGAATGAGTAAGAGTATTCCAAATCAGCCAGGTGTATCCTAAATTGCATTTTAAAAGATATTCAGAGATTACTCATTTCAACGAAGAGTTTCTGAGTGTAACAAAACCCTACTAATTTAACAGAAAAGAATACCTGTTCATTTTTTGTTAAACTTTTAATCCAATAATCAGTGTAATATCTATCTTTAAAATAATGATTTATAATGATCTATATAGTGCAGTTGCTCTTACGTTAATATCATTCAGCAGTATTTACAACTCACCTGCATGTTTCAATATATGTTTTATTGTCCAAATCTTCCTTTGTGAAACATTGCCTATGGAATATCTTGTCACAGAAAAAAACCCTAAACATGGTGTAGCTTACTCTTTCCATAACATCTGTCTTTTCTACTATAGATAAGATTAACAGTTGTGTCTTAAAAAGAAAAAAATCAGCTTAGACAGCAGTAGCTAGCTGTGATACATATATGTCACAAGAAAAGGTCTCTCCCACAGTGCAGCTGGTTGGGTGCACACCTTCCCTGCTCCTTGCATAAGAGAATGCTGTATTATTTCTATCACAAAATTATTATTGGGGGTGTGGAAAGGGAAGAGATAGGAGACTCTCCTGCCCTCCTCTTTCCATACATGCAAGGATTTTCAGTTGTGTTAAGCAGTACAGCAGAAGGATTTTTTTTTTTAAATTAGTATTTTGTTTTAGCAATGGTTGCTGATGTGTACATGTAATACAGTTTTAATCAAATCCCAAATGCTGAAGACCTTTCAACAGTATCTTAGGCAGCACTGTGCAATGCTTATTCCACTTGAAGTGGCCACTAGGGAGGCACAATTAGCTGTTCCCATGGAGAAGTTTGTTATACTAATAAATAATAAGTAGTGTAGGTAGAGATGGAATCAATTAAAGATATTTTTGACCATCTAATGGTTTATGGGAATACTAAATAATTGACAACAAGTTTTGACTATGTGTTCCATAAGCATGTTTTATTGTAACTGAAGTGTTACCGCAGAGCAAGAAATGCCTCTGTGTTGATAGTTGTAAAGGTTAACTTATATCACTTTCTTAAACATCACTGCTTATAATGTTCCCTGTTAACCCTTTCTGGAGAGTTAAAATGTAGACATAAGTATGCATGTACTCCACATACTGCTGTAGACAAGCTTCTCTTCCTTATTTTTTAAAAAAACCCAGATACTTGAAATGTTAAGAAAACGAGAAGTTATTGCTATCTCTATTTTCGTGTGTTGTCTTGAATAACTCAGAATTAATTTTGTTATTTAAGACTGATTTGGCAAACTTATTCAAGCCATAGCTTAATCACTTTTATTTGCCTGAATTAAAAATATTGACAGAGACTCAAACCAAAACCAGCTCTTGCCGTCCCTTTGGGGAGAAAAAGGATTTGTTCAGTAGTATTTGCTGAAGGCAGTATGCAGCAAATATAAAATCAGATCCACCAGCCCTTTAAGTCTGATTTGTTCCACTTCAACAACAGCTAGTTTTCAAGGTTTCCCTACCATTAGAGAATTAATGGATGACCTAAACACCGTCACAGCTCTTATACCTGTCTTTTCTCTTCATATGTGCAGAGTCTTTAATGTAAAAGCAATTGTTAGCATAGATACTTGAAGTCCGAAAGCAGATGAAGTTTTAGGACAGAAGCTAAAATGAAAATATGCACTATGCAAAAAAACATAGCTCCTACTACACTTTATACTCCTCAGTATCTGCTGAAGAACCAAAATACTATGTAATTTGGCAATGGTCCTAACTTTTCTCAGTTAGGAGGACACAACTACTACTACTACTAATGTCTCAGAATATGATGGTTCTAAAAATGGAATGTCTGTTGTTATGATCCATCAGAAAATAAACTGAGGTCACTCAATGACTGATGAGGACTTGACAAAATTTCAATTTTATTAGAAAAAAATTCTACCTCTTCATTTTGTGAACAAATGTATCCATTAATGAACATATTTTTATGCTTAATTAGGACTTCTAGAAAGTTGGTATTATTATTATTAGGACAGTTTCGATGAGAAGTAACAAAATATACAATTTTGAATCCTTTATTTCACCAACATAAAGAAAATGCACATGCCATTCCTTCAAAGAAAGAATGGTTCAGGATACCCAAAGTTACCATTAACTCATGAGCTCGCTATGACTACATTTTCTACTTCTGGTCAGTGTGCTACAGGAGGTTTCTGTTAGAACTAGCAACATTAGATCCCATGTACTTTTGTATTTGATATTAACCTGGGTCATGGAAACATGATGGGTATTATGTACTGCTTTAGGAAATCGTCTGTAAATAGATTTCACATGCCATTTCCTCAAGAAAGGGTTCTATTTTGCCAGTTTTGGAAAAATATTATTTTTTCTCTTTGACTTTTGTTCCTTTTGCTATTGTGTCATGAAATAAATTGATATTTTAGAGAAAGTTAAAGTTTGTACCACATACTCAGAAACATGTAGTTTGTGCTTTCCCCCCTTTATGTCCCTAACAAGTCCTACTCTCTCTCCCTTGTTAGTTCCTACCGGTATGATCTATTTAGTGACGGATGGTTTGAATTCTGGTGCCCTAAAGCTGAATCAAGCCTTTATAAATATGAAACTCTGGGATTTCAGTCCAATCACCTTGAAAAACCCTTCTTGTTATTAATCTTGCAGGTTTCTAGCTGTCTTTTGACCTGCATCAAACCTCCTAGCTGATCCATTTTGCTCCCCAACTAAGAGGAACAGTCATTGGTAGATTTGTTGTATAACCATAAACTATGCTTTTATTTTCCTTCTCTTCAGCCTTGGTTATTTACTCTGGCTTACTGTCATGCTTGAGAAAACAGTCTAGCTTGAGAAAATATTCTTGCTATTCTCCAGAATGTAGCATATAAGTTAACTCAGAATTTTCATATGGTAACTCTTAAAAAAGAAGGGCAAAATACTGCAGTGTTTTAGACAATAGATACACAAGTGGCTAGAATAATTGATGCACCACTTACATTTTTTCTTAGAATAAATATGGCAGTCTTTGCTTCATTTTTCTGTTTTGAGAAAACGAGTAGCTCGTGTGTTTCTCTGGAGTCAGAGTAAAAATCACATAGAATGCTGGTGCTATTTCACACAACTGATCAAACTCTGAGTATTGAGTTAGTTGAGTATTTAAAGGCATAAGATTCAGAGCTGTTGGTGAATCATTTCAAGATTCTTCATGGTTGCAACCAATGGAAAATCTATTTTTTCACTACTCATTTTTTAAAAAATGTTTCAATTAATTTATAAACTCGTATTTTCAATTATCAAGAAACCTATTGAGTTTATGGGTGGGAGTATTTGAGGGAAAATATTTTAATGTTAAAGAGCATTGAGAGAAGTCAAATTTTGAACTGGAATGTGTGAGCTTTCTCAAGCCAAATGTAGTTCCAAGTATTCATTTGGGATCTATAAATAAAACTATTTGGTGGTATTCAGCTGATTTAAAAAAACCCCAACCCCAAGTATTTGAATTAATGAAATTTAAACTCGAAAGCATGCACAAGTGAGAGCCCAGGAAATGTGACTCCATTAATATGGCACAGAGCATCCAAGAAGAGTACTGTGTCTCCATCTGCTGGTCAGCAGTATAACCCTCTGCCTTCCTGGAACTGGGGCGTAGCAACCAAAGCCCAGAAGGCTTTTGTTCTCTTTTGTTGTCAGCGGGTAATTAGTCTGAAAAAATCTCATTTCCGATACTGAAAGGACTTTGAAAATGGCAGTTACCAAAGGGACATACGCCATAGTTTACAGCATAAATAAATTTTTTTTATTCCACTATTTTAAAGTCTGTTTTGTTACCATCCCCATTTTCCTTTCAAAATGGATTAGATTTATACCATAGGGGGAAAACCCCCAAAACAATGAAAGTTGCTGATTCAATTCAAATTTGGAGAAAATTGCAACATTTCATTTCAGTAAAATCTTTATGAAAGGAAAGTATTCAAAAAGTAGGAGGGATAATCAACAATTAAAAAAGATTAAGCAAACCCCATATTTATTCAAAAGGTCATAATTTCAGTAGAGCGATTTGTTTAGATTAAGGGATTAAACTGAGCTATTAATAAGAAAAGATGTGTAAACATATCTTGACTATAGCATAGGCTCGTTGTGAGAGAGTCTTTCACCTTTAAGAGTTCTCTTTGTGTTTGGATTGGTTTGGATCATCAAAGGGAAAATGTATTATATTTAGGTATGTTTAAATAGATTTCCTTTGTCAGTGGCAGAATTTGTGGTGTCTGAAAGAACCCACTCACCTTAAATTGAGCTTAAGATGCTTTTGAGAGAAGATACAGATTGAAAACTCTATTCCATGTCTCTGATTTTAAGTGAGAATTCAGATCTAGGTGTTCTGCGGACAATTTTCAGACCTGCTTTACGACCATTATAAAATTAATCAGGTTTAAGGAATACTTGTTTCTAAAAATGAACAGAAAAAATATCTTAGAGGAGATTTTGTCCCTGTAATTAGTCATCTAGGCTACTTTGGGAGAAAGGAGAGCAATCCACTTTTCTGCTTGATATAAAACCTAATAAACTTCCATGCAGACTCCTTTAATCACAGCTGTCAGTCAACTAGGCTGCTTTCTGGTCACTCTTGTTTGTATAAAACAGTTTCAAGAGTTTCCATTTTACCCCTTTCTTGCTTTCTCTGTAGTACAAAATCCAAACTGACAGAATTTTTCAAGGAGTGAAATTCTGGTTGCCTCTGCTATGTATCACTCAGAAGATTTCACACATCCATAAGTTTCCTCTAGAACACTAGTTAAAAAAAAACAGAGGAAGGTTGGAGTATAATTACTGTTTCTTAAATGAAAGAAAAATTGTCAATTAGAAGTTAATATTCAAGATTACAGGTATTGTAATCCTTGCACTCCAGTGAAGGGAATTACTTAGTATATCACTAAGATTAAAACCTTCGGCAGATATCCTTATTGTAATTTTTCATTTAGATTTATGATATGCCCTTGTGCCAGGGCCTTGATGTCAGAATCAGCTTTTGGATGAAATCTTGAGCTGGCATAAGCAATGTAGCTCCATATCATTTTACATTTATTGCAAGAAAGCAACTTATGGCAGTAAAAGAGTGTTGTAAGATGTAGCAAAAATCAAAAGCTGTCATGAAAGTTTACTGAATAATTTTCAGTGCAAAGCTTGGCTGAAGCAGTAATGAACTGAAATGTCCCACTTACAGCTGCTTCAGTTTTAAACAATGAAAGCTGCTGCAGTTTTTCATAGCAGTGAAATTATTATATGAAATGGATACATCTGTAGTGATGCTGCTAACACTGATCTCAACTCTGTCACAGTTGTATAGAAACCACAAAAAATCCAAATTTTTTTATTGAAAATTTCTGATGTTGTAAAGTGAAGTTATCAGTGGTTTGACTAAATTTTATGTTACAACTTCATATTTTACATTAAATATGTAATTGAAGTGTTTTGTGTACTGTTTATCATTGCAATGAAAAGGTAGTCAAAATGAACTTCTCTAGGCTGTTAAACTGCCTTTTATTAGCATTGAAACTATATTTGCAGTGCATTATCTTAGACTAATTTTTTTTTTGTATAAGGAAATTGCCATCAAAGCATAGTTAATCTGAGCTGAATTAGATTATAATTGGAGTCCTTATGAATGGGGATTTAAAATTATTCTGTATTGTCACAGAGTAACAATACATTATTAGGATATTAAAAGTAGTTGGCAGCAGTATCATAAGAATACATTTCATATTAACACTTTGTGCAGAGTTAACTCAGTTCATTTCTTTGTTTGCACATTTTTCTTGCATCTTCTGTTAAAATAAACTGCAGAAACATCAGTGCATTAAAGGTTTTCTAGCTTTAAAAATGCATCACATATTAAGATATAGCTTAAGAAAGGACTCTATCCAAAGCCTTTTGAAGTCAATTGAAAGACTGCGACTTCAATGAGCTTTGGATGGGGCCCACAATGTGTTTGCTGCAAAGTAACAGCTGTGCAGGCCTTTGTTTTGAGGAGAATCTGAAGTCTTATATTTGATGGTTGGGATAGAGTGAAAAGCAAAAAAGAAGAAAGATGGAGGCAAAATAATACATAGCATTTAAAAATGGAAATTAATGCTGTTTGTCTTAATTAGGAGATGCATCATAAGCCTTTGGCTTTTATTATTCAACTGAAAATATTTGAACAAAAAGCATCTGAAGAGGTCAGGATGTTTCTGTGAAGTTTTTGCAGGAGGGCATATGAGCATTATCTTGCAACCAAAAGGGAGTAACATCCTCACAATTCTTTCATATACAAATGAAGAAGAATGGCATTTCTACTTGACTTTTTTATTTCTCCAACATGTACATGGGGGTAGTGTGGGGGGTGGTTTACTTACAGCTTACAGCAGAAGGAAGTACCAGTGACTCAGAACTGTTTGCTGGGGAGTGAAATTCAACTTTTTCATGTCATATATGATTACGTAGTTGGTAACCTTTAGAAATAGTTAACATGGCAAACATTGGCATAATGCAGTCAATTCTATGCCCAGTGAGTAGAAATAAATGTGAGAAATCAACATTGTCAGATAAAATATATTTGAATAGCTAAATAGATGTGCCAGCTGATGCTTACTAAAATCTTGTGTGCATATATATATGTATATATGTATCACACTTTTAAGAAATATAATTACATAAAGGTCAAATACCTCTTGACTGTCATTTGCCATAGTTTTTTCTCAGCAAGACTTTGTTAATAGCAGAACAACACTACAATTTTATAAACTTTTGTTTTATAATAACCATCTCTATTATTTCTGCTTTGCTCTATATACAAGACACTGCTGAAGAGGCAGTGACAGAGGCAGAGGCAAATGCAGCCTGTACATTTCAGCTGAACAAACTTAAGAGGGAATCATAGACACAGAAATGAAGAAAGGTTGAGGCATTGGGACCATTCCCCTGCTTTCAGAGTGTACACATCATATAATGTCTTAATAAAAGGATCAAGATCTATCAAATATATTTTTACAATCATTGCTCTGCTTGAAGGATGATTCCAGATGCTCCTTGCTGTAATGTTGTGAAATGTCTTTTAATTACCGAAAGAATTTTACTCTTGACAAAAACATACCAGTTTATTCTTCAATTTTAACATTTATTCTTTAGCGTTTACCACTGCTGTACTTCCTGATGGCAGCATATACCTATCTTAGCCTTTGTTTGACAAATATAAGCAAAGAAACCCTTTTCAGCATTCGCACATATTTCTTGCTTATTACATAGCTGTTATCTGTATCTTTTTGTAGTTTGAGTTTCCTCTTTGTTTTTGTAGCCATAATTCTATATTTTTGGTATTTCAGATAAGATCTTACCAACATCTAGTCACTTTTCTGTCTATTCTGGAAATACCTTGACTGTGGCACATTTTCCCTGGCTGCTCACATATACCTTTTCTTTACTGCATCGCAGTGGCTTTATATAAACTCCAGGACACTTGTGCCTTGTGGCACACCACATGATGGTCCTGGCCTTCTTGAAATCCTGACTGACTTCCCGTACAGAGTACAGTTTAGACGTGACTAGGGAAATTAACTCTATTAGCACATCTGATGAATGAAAACAACTGCTGCTACCCTATCAACCTCTACAGAAACTGTATTTTCAGAGAAGTGCACCTAGCCCTTAAGGCTGTATAGGAAATCTTCCAAAAGGTAGCTGAATCCAGACCCGTGTAAGGCCAAGCATGCTGCAGATATGAGCAGAGAACAACTGTGTATGTTCCTGTCTTCTTTTAATTTTTTGACTGTGAAAGCAAATAATAAGTTTCTGGATGGGCTCATCTAAAATACGTTGACAATTGCATAATCAAACATAAAAGAGACAAGACTAGGAAATATTTGTCTTTTAAAGAGTCCTAGGTGTTTTGTTCACTGACATCTTACAAAAACAAAAGAAAATATTGCCACTGCACTTGGTTTTGCTGAACAAATTTTTTTGTTTGGTGTTTTTTTGCTGGGGACAGAAGACCTCGTACAAGCCTTTATATTATGGTATTTAACTATTCTGAAAAACTTCCACATGGAAGGGAATTATGGAATATGGCATCTTCTTTTCTGTGTACTTTCAACATGTTGTTGGGTATTATGGTTCAGTTGAAGCCCCAAAAGTATATATTAGAAGATTTATATACTGATCAGAAGCACAGAAGTAGCTTGTCTGGATACAGCAGCAACAAAAATTTATGAAAGATTGTACAGTGCAGAGCATGTGATCATTAAACACTTTGACACTTTGAGGACTTTTGGCTAATGCCTCTCTTAAAGGAGAGCACCATTTTTTCAGTCATTGCCTGGGCTGGAGAGGGAATATTAACTTTCTCTATAACTGGTGTGATGCTTCCTTAGGTTTGGAAAATAAATCATATTCTATATGCGTTTCACCACTTCAGAGCTGACTGCTTCTACTCCTTCATGACTGCAGCAGCAAAGGGAAAGATATCATGCAAAGTCTCTTTTTCATGAGACATTTTAAAATATTACTTTTTGATAAGATTTTCTGTTTTCCTTTTCCTCTCAGCTTTGGATGGCTAAAGATGTCAAAGGCAGGAATACTTTAATAGTTTTATTTGTTTCATGTTACAAATATCTCTGCCATAAATGGGTGCTGTAGAATGTGCTTCTAAGCTTTTTAATGTATTATCAATGTCAACCAAACTCTCAGATAACTTCTCTGCAGCTAGCTAGGACTTGAAATAATGAGCTTCTTAGAGCATTGAATCAGGGCAAAAAAGTATTGGGAATTCTGCTGCGAATATTGTGCTTGCAAAACAGTCTTGGCTGCCTGTAATTTAGTAAGAGTACCAGGCAGTTTCTTTGATCTTAGTGTTTAAATGTCTCTAAAGAAAACTTTGTTTAGTTTTATTTATTTTTTCATTTACACCTGAAGTCATTTTCTTTGTTTTCCTGTTAAATGTTCAATAGAAAATTAATGTGTTTTGGATCAGGCACATGTGCATTTATTTGGCTTTGCATTATTCATTAATAGAATTTATTTATTTATTTAACTTTCTAAACAAGGAAACATACTTTTTCCTGTGAGATATTTTTTCCAATTGCATTAATATTGCTTGTTGCTTATGTTCAGTGGTGAGACAGGTATATATTTAAGCACTAAATCACCTAAATTCAGCACGACTTTTTGACATTTGTTAATATTAAGGCCCAATTCACAAAGAACTTTGGACTAAAAGTTGATGTATCCAGGAGCAGAAGTCAATGCATTTTTTTACAGCAGAGTTTTAGTTGACCCAGAAGTGGCTTTATAATACTCTGCACACCAAAATGCAGTCAGCTAAGCCCTTGTGGAAGGAATGTTGAAGGAACAAATATGCCTGAAAACACACCATACTCAGAGGAACGTCTCCCTGCTTAGCTCTGTCTGTCATGATGTAAATTCAGGGTTTGCAGCACTCTCGCATGGACTTAAATGTCCATGATGTGCTCTGTGATTTCACCATGGGTCTGTGTCTTTTCAAGCAATAGCAGTACTAGTTACTCCCATTTTGTACAATAGTCTCAAGACTAGAACCATTGACAGCCAGGTGACAGGTTTTATGTGCAGCTGAAGAAATTATGGATTGCTTTTTTGGATTACTGCTAAATTAACATCTAAGACATACAAGGAGTTAATTTGACTTCACATGGATCACCAATCAGTGGCTTTCAGCTGTCACCTAAATCTCAGTTCAAAATCTGAGTATCATATTTTTTTGGAACCTGGAAGAGGAGACATACGCAAAACACTTAAAAGGCACAATGTTCTATAAGTAACCAAGTATTTTCACTGTTGAGCATGATTACAGTGGCAATTTGTTTAGTACTTGAGACTCTCACCCTTCTCCATGAGTTTAAAGCAAGGAGTAGCCATTTTTTCTCAGATCTGGGAGGTTTTTCTTCTCCTTTTCAGGAACTAAAAGCTTTTGATTCCTGTTGCTCTCATCACTTCACTTCAGGCAAATGCTGTACTTTGAAAACTGACCACTGCAATTCTACTATCAGAAGACATTGCTGAATGCTAGAGAATCAGTGAGAATGCTACTCAATGGGTAGAGTTTTAGGGTTAATTACATTTGTACCTCAATCTAAAGTTCATAGTTGGAGAAACCAAACAAATTATGCATTTCAACAGAAATATCAACCCACTGTTTTAGAAGCATCCTGTTTCAAAATATCTCATTAGACCTACAGGCTGCTTCTCAAGAAGTTTCTGCTTTGCCTTCCTGTATACTAGAAAGCGTACATGAATCCTGCAGGCACACCAGAAGATCAGACAAAGTTACATCAAAATAACTGAAGCATGTAAACTGAAAGCTGAGGCATATTGTCACGATAAATTTTATAGAAAACAGGAAGACACAGAAAATTTTTCTATGTTGTCATTTGTGAAAGGTAAATACAAGAAGAAATGTGACAACAATACAGAGAATTACATGCATTAATAGGGCTGATGACTTTTCTAATGATCTTTAAACAGAGAAACAGGCTCTGTATTCATCATCAATAAGATCACACTGCTGGAACATTTGCTAATGTATACTAATACTCACTCAACTGTCCTGCCTGTTCTTGAGCTGGCGACACCACTCTTTTTTTCTTTCATTGTACCTCACTTTTCTGTATTTGAGGATGTATAAGTTGAAGTGAAAACAAAGGGATAAATTTCTTTTTCCCTTATTACTTACCATGTAAGCAAGAGTACTTCCGAGCAATGATAATTTAATAAATATGTGTTATAAAATGCTTAAAATCATTATGTTTGCCAACAGCAGATAAAAGCTATTTTCATACAGTTATTAGTTTTATCATCAGAAAAGTTACATAGAGCAAAAGAGGGATGCTAGGATGTACAGAAATTGTGTTAAATATATTGAATTTAAGAGAAGACTATGTTTGTCTGAGGATTTCTGTAGGCTTTGTGAAATTTCAGCTCAAAAATATGCCTTGTGGACCTCATTTACTATGCTCAATGTCTAAGAGCTGTGCTACAAGATACAGCACAGAAACAAAGCAATGGCTTTTGATCATTCTGACTCAATTTATAACAAGTCTTGACAGCAAGCGAAGATTTCTTTTGTCGTGTTGTACATTCTTTTCTTAAACTTTGACTCTATTTTCAATCTATGCAATCATCCCTAGGTTCAAGACAGAATTGCACTATATTCGCACTGGATAAACAGTGTTAATAAAGATTCAGGGGTAAGATTTCTTTTAGTAGTCTCTGCAAGTCTTCAGGACTCCTCCATAATTTTAGCTACAAATTCTTGTAAATTTATATTTCATCAATTTCCTTACTTACAATCATGTTATTCAAGCTTCTGCTTTGGAATTTGTTTGTGATCAGGCACGTGAATCCATGTCAAAAATAAGAGTTATTTCACACAATTTTCAGCAAATATTATTTTTAAAATAATTTTTTAAGTTCCCTAAGAAGCCATATACTTTTGAGGTGTAAAAAAGGTACCCTAATGATGAAGATTTTGTTTCTAATAAGCTAATTACTTTGATGTAAATACTCCACCAAGATTCTCAAATAAGCTGCTCTTTCTAAACAAATAGCTGAATGTGTACGTACTAAGAAGGATGGAAATCCCAGGGTTTTTTCTGCACATATTGAACTCCTGATTTGAAAAGGTATCTTAAACTTTCATTTAAATGGTGTGTTTCACTGAGTTTTGGAATTATTGCTGCCATTCATTTAGCACCATTATGTGAATATTGAAGAG